>JAIUWE010000015.1:5000-246241 GCA_022750525.1 Halotydeus destructor
CCTTAACTCGCCGTTTGGTTCATCCCACAGCGCCAGTTCTGCTTACCAAAAATGGCCCACTAGGCACCGTCATCTCCGTGATCGGCTTAGTGCTAGTCAAGTCAATCTTTGCACCCATTGGAAGTTTGATAATAGGTCGAGGACGTGTCGTCCCCAATGCCTCTAGTCATTCTCTCTACCAGATGCGACTGAAATCACTCCGGTGCCTGCTATCCTGAGGGAAACTTCAGAGGGAACCAGCTACTAGATGGTTCGATTAGTCTTTCGCCCCTATACCCAGGTCTGACGATCGATTTGCACGTCAGAATCGCTTCAGACCTCCACCAGAGTTTCCTCTGGCTTCGTCTTGCCCGGGCATAGTTCACCATCTTTCGGGTACCAACGTGTGCGCTATGACTCCACCAGGCCCCCGCAGGAGCCTTCAAGATGGGTCCGTGTTGCGCCGAGGGTAGCCCCGCAGGGCCGCCAACGGATCACACGCTTGCTTTCACTTCGCCTCCGGGCCTGTTCAAGTCCCGGCGACTCGCGCACATGTTAGACTCCTTGGTCCGTGTTTCAAGACGGGTCGGGTGGACGCCGATCTACTTGCTCTCGATAGTGGTACGTCTTCGAAGGGAACTTCATCGGCTAACGGGATGCAGGTGCGAGGGCTGCTCCGAAGAGCCACCTCGCTTCCTACCACCGCGCCTTAGCTAGTCCGAATTAACTTATACGGACTGTCTTAACTTAGACACACCTACGTTGACGAACATCATCGCCGGTCAGTTTGTCCGACACCGCGTCACCGACCGCCCTATAACACTCGCGTGCCTGCCGAAGCTGGCACCGTGCTACCTGGGCGATCTCCGCAGCGCAGACACCAACCGGTCAGAGCCTCTCGGGGCGCAAAAACACCTGGACGTTCCGGCAGCAGACAGTCGCTGCGCGGGTAGTCTTTCGACCCACCACACGCTGCATCTACTACCGGGTCGCTGGTTCTGCACCCGTCTGACTTCGTAGCTCCACCCGTTTACCTACAAGCAGTTTCACGTCTATTGAACTCTCTCTTCAAAGTTCTTTGCAACTTTCCCTCACGGTACTTGTTCGCTATCGGTCTCGCAGTCATATTTAGCCTTAGCAGGAGTCTACCTGCTACTTTAGGCTGCACTCTCAAGCAACCTGACTCAACGACACGGCGGGTTGTCCCGGCCGGCAAGAGGCACCCGAGGGCACCTCGAGCCATACACCGAACGAGCTAAAGGCCTATTACCTTCTTTGGGGTACCATTCCAGGCTACTTGCTCATCCGGCGGCTAGGGTTCGCACCGCACGCGTCAACGTAGCACCGTCTGCCGCGGCGAACCACGACAGACCTTTACGCTGAGCTGGTCCCTGTTCACTCGCCGTTACTAAGGGAATCCCATTTGGTTTCTTTTCCTCCGCTGACTGAAATGCTTTAGTTAAGCGGGTAATCTTGCCTGATCTGAGGTCGTCGTACACACCCTCCCGCCGGCCTCCGAAGAGGCGCGGTGGAAGTGATAGAGCTTCGCGGCTCGGGAGTCTCACCGAACAAACTGAGCGAGACCGAAGTCAGACGCCCAGAAGCTCTCGCCTCCGTCGCGCAGTCCGATGCCCGACAAGCGGTCCCAGAAGGTCCACTCGTTCGAGCCTGTACTACAGTTAATGAGTCTTTCGACCCTCAGACAGACAAAGCCCCCGGCCTGACACCAGGGGCTGCAATATGCGTTCAAAAACCGGGTGATCTGATTTTCGCAATTCACACCGATTATCGCAGCTAGCTGCGTCCTTCATCGACCTGCGAGCCGAGTGATCCACTGCTTGCAGCTGTATCAACTCTGCTTTAATCTTTATGAACGCTCCATGGCGAAGGGAGACTACCTGTGTGAGGCACCACGAGGGCGCCTCTAGGCAAATCTCCCGGCAGAAGTCCGAAGACCTCCGCACTGACTACCTTACGAGGGGGGTCGCCCTCTAGGCATGTCTTATCCATGGCGGCTATGGTCTGCCAAGCTCCGTCAGGCGAACGGCTACTGGCACCGCTCTCGCGGTCCAGCGCTCCGATACACGCCGTCTCTGCTTTGGCGCCACATTCCGCGGACTTGAGTCTGAGGCGTGCCACCTCGGTCCACCCGACTACCGTTCGAGGTACGCAATAACCCCTGGGCATGTCGGCGGGAGTTTCCCAGGCTCCCGACCCGAAGATTTTCTTGAGGCTCTTCGGGCCACCACAAGCGGCTACTCTGGCTCTCCATGTCCAGGCAATCCAGCCTTGCGGCGGGCGCCGGCCTCCCAGAAGATAGACGCCAACTTTGACATCACTCAACTGGGGACCAGCCACCCTTCGCCCCTGTCACCAGGAGCAAGACGAACTCAAGTCGCCTTCTCGGACGTGCCCCGTCCGAGGATCGATGAAGACACGAGTTCGGTCCGAAGCTCAGGAGAAGAACTCTCCACCTCGGCCTACTAAGGCGCGCCTTCACCGGAGTTCAAGCCGGTCTCCCTCTGCCGAGCGCGCACTAGATCTCCTCTCACCCGGCCTGGCTGTTACACCAAACCGAGCTCGACTCTCCAGGCGGGACACCCGGGTCGATCACGTACTAACTCTGGTTTCGTTCAACACAGCTCTCGCTCCATAATTTGCGTTAACACTGACTCTATGACACCTTTTGCTCCCTCTTTCGAGGTCACCTTCTTCGGTCGCCTGGCCCGCTAAGGCTCAGGCAGGCCGGCTCGACTACCGTACGAGGAAACGCAAGCATCCTCTAGGCATGTCGGTGGGAGCGCACCTTCTCCCGACCCAGACAGTTTCCCGTCCGAGTCCACACGTCGCGGCTACTCTAGGCCTCCGAGGAGGCCAGGCATTCCGGACGGCGATGGGTCGTGGCTCGCCTGAATGGAGATACGCTAGGCATTGCTCCACCAGGGCTCTCACCCTTCGTCTTCGTCGCCGAAGACAAGACGAACCAGTGTCTCACCCCGTAGGGTCGCCTGGTCGCCTTCTCGGCCGTGCCCCGGTCCGAGGATCGATGAAGACGCGACACCGGGCCTTGCCCCGGACTTCTTTCTCGCGCCTTCACCGGGACTCCAAGCCGGTCCACCTCCATCTCCGAGAGCGCACGATATCGTATCTCCTTTGGCTTGGCTGTGACACCTCGCCCAAGTCGACCCTAGCCTGGTAACCCAGGCCGATCCCGTACTATACTCCAAGAGACTTCGGCTCGCCGCTCACTCTTCGTCCCACCTTGAGTCTTTAGTCCTGCGTTCAGACACCACAGGACCCGATTGCTCGGATCCATCTAGGCTGTCCGGTCTCTGACAGTCTCGCCACCCCTTTCGAGGCGACAAGCCGGCTACTCTGGCCCGCTAAGGCTCAGGCAATCCGGGCCGACTACCTTACGAGGCGCGCAAGCTACCTCTAGGCATGTCGGCGGAGCTCCAGTTGCTCCCGACCCAGACCGAAGTCACAGGGTCCACTACGGCGCGGCTACTCTAGGAGCTCCGAGGAGTCCAGGCATTCCGCCGCCGTGTGATAGGTCGGGGCCCCTCGATGGATAGACGCCAACTTTGACATCAGTCCACCAGGGGGCCCTCACCCTTCGTCTCCGTCGCCGGAGACAAGACGACCAGTGGTCACCTTCCCGGCCGCCGTGTCGGCCGGGGATCGATCAAGACATGAGTTCGGTCCGAAGCTCAGGGGCAGAACACCCCACCTCGAACCTACTGAAAGCACGCCTTCACCATGGATCAAGAGACACCTGACCTCTGCCTAGACCGCACGAGACGGAACAAGTCTGGCTTGGTGTTTCCACCTCGCCACGACTCGCTCCTCGCCGGGGATTGCCCGGTCCATCTCGCACTAAACCTGACTTCAGCCATGGTGCCGTCCGCCGCCTTCGAACTCGCACAAGAGAGCTCCGACCGGCCTGATGTTTCCACCAAGCCGTCTTCACTTGATCTCTCGTACTCGAGCGCTCTTGAGCCTTGGACCTTCTATCACCATCTTCCTTCTTGCGCTAGAGCCTGACCACTCTACCGACAGTTCACTAGGTTTCCCTGCCGGAGTTCCCCGCATGCAACTTTTTGCCGGTGCTACATGGGGGGAGGCCGGTCACCGCTCAGGAGGGAGAGCTGCATCTGGAGCTTCCATCCAACCTGAGGGGCACCCACCCTTCGCTCCATCGCTGGAGTCAAGACGCGCCGAGCCTGTCGCTCACGGATAAGCCGACTCTATGGCGCACCTTCCCTGCCTCGCGACAAGGGTTCGATCAGGCTACGAGTTCGGCCCGAAGCTTGAGGAGAAGAACTCTCCACCTCGGGCCTACTGAAGCGCAGCCTGACCTCCCACTGTGATGTTATCCAGTGGGGATCCGTCCTGCAGTTCTAGTGCCGCTTGAGGACCCGAAGGCCCTCGAACTACTCGGACGTGGTCCCTCTCTTGTTCCCCGCCTACTGGGCATCGGCGGGGTGGGGACTGCTGCGGCTGGCGCATGCGACACATATATAGCCAGCCGACTTCTATCTCTCTCGCAACGTCTCGTTCGGTCTAAATAATGATCCTTCCGCAGGTTCCCCTACGGAAACCTTGTTACGACTTTTACTTCCTCTAAACAAGCAAGTTCGGGCCACTTTCCGGCCTACCGAGCCACCCGAAGGCAGCTGGGCGGGCCGGTCCGAGGACCTCACTAAATCGTTCAATCGGTAGTAGCGACGGGCGGTGTGTACAAAGGGCAGGGACTCAATCAACGCAAGCTGGTGACTTGCACTTACTAGGGATTCCTGGTTCATGAGCAAATGTTACAGTGCTCAATCCCTATCACGAGACATGTTAAGTGATCTCCTTTCCTTTTCAGGTAAGGGTCTTGTTACGCTGTATGTCTCATTGTAGCGCGCGTGCGGCCCCGGACATCTAAGGGCATCACAGACCTGTTATTGCTCTGCTTCATGCGGTTTATTTATCGCCGCCTGTCCCTCTGAGAAGCAAACCGTGGCCGCCTCTTTCAGCAGCAGACCACAGGGCTATTAAGTAGGCTAGAGTCTCGTTCGTTATCGGAATCAACCAGACAAATCACTCCACCAACTAAGAACGGCCATGCACCACCACCCACTATTTCAAGAAAGGTCTATTAATCTGTCAATCATTCCAGTGTCCGGGCCGGGTGAGTTTCCCCGTGTTGAGTCAAATTAAGCCGCAGGCTCCACTCCTGGTGGTGCCCTTCCGTCAATTCCTTTAAGTTTCAGCTTTGCAACCATACTTCCCCCGGAACCGCACTTTGGTTTCCCGGAAGCTTCCAGCCGAGAGGCAAATCACTTTCTCAGGCTGATCGCTGGTTGGCATCGTTTAGGGTTAGAACTAGGGCGGTATCTGATCGCCTTCGAACCTCTAACTTTCGTTCTTGATTAATGAAAACATCCTTGGCAAATGCTTTCGCTGTAGTTCGTCTTGCGGCGGTCCAAGAATTTCACCTCTAGCGCCGCAGTACGAATGCCCCCGTTTGTCCCTCTTAATCATTATCTCCGGTCAGTGACCAACTAGAAAGGGACCGAGATCCTATTCCATTATTCCATGCAATCTTATTCTGGCACACATTGGTTGCCTGCTTTGAGCACTCTAATTTTTTCAAAGTAAACGTGCTGGTCGCACCCGGACGCCCGATGAAAGGCATGCCGGGGCACTCAGCTTCAAGGGCCCGGCGGAGACGGTTATCACCCGAAGGCAGGCCGTCCCGCACAGGCTGAGATCCAACTACGAGCTTTTTAACCGCAACAACTTTAATATATGCTATTGGAGCTGGAATTACCGCGGCTGCTGGCACCAGACTTGCCCTCCAATTGATCCTTGCTAGAGGATTTAAATCGTTCTCATTCCAATTGCGGAGCCTCAAAAGAGTCCCGCCTAGTTATTTTTCGTCACTACCTCCCTGTTCTAGGAGTGGGTAATTTGCGCGCCTGCTGCCTTCCTTAGATGTGGTAGCCGTTTCTCAGGCTCCCTCTCCGGAATCGAACCCTGATTCCCCGTCACCCGTCACAACCATGGTAGGCACATGACCTACCATCGAAAGTTGATGAGGCAGACACTTGAAAGATTCGTCGAACCCGCGATACCAGGTTAACGATCGGCTGAGTTATCCAGAGTCACCACCGCAGAGGCCGAAGCCCCGTTGGTCTTGGTCTAATAAGTGCACCTCTTCCCTTGCGGGTCGAGGCTTAATCGCATGTATTAGCTCTAGAATTACCACAGTTATCCATATAGATAGTCGTCATCTTGTGAACCGTAACTGATATATTGAGCCATTCGCGGTTTCACTGTGTTATTAGTATGAACTTAGACATGCATGGCTTAATCTTTGAGACAAGCATATGACTACTGGCAGGATCAACCAGGTAGCTTCGAGTGACACCACCAGGGTCACAAGTGAGTCGGGCGAGATTGATGAACTGGCTGCCGTTCGACAACCTCCGAAGAGGCTGAAGCGTTGGTCCTACTCATCCCGACTCCGCCCGGTCCTTTCGGACCAGGCCGCACTACTGGCTTGGTTACTGCGCTGCAGGTACTAGGCCGAAGCCGCTCCCATCTGCGCTCCCGGGGGCGAACCCCCAGGCGATCGCCGACTAGCTTCTCGCTGTCGACCTCCCGCGCGAGCCGAAGCTACGCCGAGAGAGCCCCTTGCGGGGCCTCATTTGGTCTTGTATCTCTATGGTCTTTGAGTACGTCTTGCTCTCCCTCGAACGTTGACTCTGGCCGTGGCGCCCGGAGGCGCCTCGTGTCTCAGTGACGGGCCTGTTGCATTGGTTCAATTCACGTTTCCTGTTAGTCTAGCCATCGGTCTTACACTTGCCCGGTTTTACCCGGACAAGATGCCCCAGCCGTTCCCTGTTAGCCGGGGACCTTCCTTCGGTCCCCCAGTCGGTCTTACACTTGACCGGAGCCCACCCGGTCAAGACGCCCTAGCCGTTCCCTGTTAGCCGGGGACCTTTCTATCGGTCCCCACTTGGTCTACCACTCGCCAGGTCCTTCCTTAGTGTTTTTCACTAACCTGGTCGAGACGCCGAAAAGTCTTCAAAATTATCGCGGCCTACCCGAGGGTAAGCCGCCTTAAGACTTGATCGCTTTTGGGCATGGTAGTACCACCATGCCAATTTTGACATCACTACCGGGGATACCCAACACGTATCCCCGCCCAAAACCGATTTACTACTGAGTTTTCATGCCTTTTCCTCTCAAGAATAGGCTAGCTTCATGACAGCCTAGGAACTTTTGCAAGACTGTTTTTTTCCAAATCAAGCAAAGTCTATGGGAAAAATTTTTTTCCCGGCAAAAGCCTATGAGTAGGACATCGGGTTCGCAACCGGCCGCGCTAGATCGACCGACCCTATTTTGGCGTCCTCTCATCTCCTACCCGGTCCAGAGCCCACCTGAACCTTCGCTACCGCCCCAGTAGTACCCGCCGAAATCGGATCGCAACACCGGCGAAACCCCGTAGGGTTCGCCGCCCGAAGTCGGCCGTCATGACACCTCTTGCTTAGGCTTGCTACTACCTATCACGTTCCCTGTTAGTCTACTGATCGGTCTTACACTTGCCCGGAGCCCACCCGGTCAAGATGCCACTCGCCAGGTCCTTCCTTAGTGTTTTTCACTATCCTGGTCGAGACGCCGAAAAGTCATCAAAATTATCGCGGCCTACCCGAGGGTTAGCCGCCTTAAGACTTGATCGGTTTTGGGCATGGTAGTACCACCATGCCAATTTTGACATCACTACCGGGGATACCCAACACGTATCCCCGCCCAAAACCGATTTACTACTGAGTTTTCATGCCTTTTCCTCTCAAGAATAGGCTAGCTTCATGACAGCCTAGGAACTTTTGCAAGACTGATTTTTTTCAAATCAAGCAAAGTCTATGGGAAAAATTTTTTTCCCAGCAGAAGTCTATGAGTAGGACATCGGGTTCGCAACCGGCCGCGCTAGATCGACCGACCCTATTTTGGCGTCCTCTCATCATCTACCCGGTCCAGGGATCACCTGAACCTTCGTTACCGCCCCAGTAGTACAGGCCGAAATCGGTTCGCAACACCGGCGAAACCCGGGGGTTCTGCCGCCCGAAATCGGCCGTCATGACACCTCTTGCTCAGGCTTGCTACTGCCTCTGCTGCTGCTTTCAGTAGTCTACCTGCTTATATCTGTCCGGGCCGTCTAGGTCTCTGCCGCCGTAGTAATGCTTTCGTTCTCATGCGTTTCACCTGAGGCCGGCGGTCCCTCATTTAGTACGGGCTACCCCGGGCCGCCGTAGTAACTTTCGTCCTCGGCGACCCTCCTCTCCCTGTAGGAACTACAGTTTTCAAAAGTAACTGATCACCAAATGCACACATGGTTATCAATTGCATTGAAAAGACTGCTATCTCAACGTCACTGCTCCGAGTGTACACAAAGACAGCTGACTGCTCTTTTCATCAGCCATGTAGAACTGGGAATGTAATGCACTGAAGTTCTTAGTTGGTGCTGTATGTTCTGAGATATGTTCAAATAAACAATCGTCGAGTTTACTTCAACAGTTGTAGTTCGTCCTTACTCTTGACGAGTGACCTTTATTGCCGAGTCGAAGACTAATTACTGCCGAATTTTGGGATGAGTTCGCAGCAACTTTAAATTCATTCCCGTGAGCAGGAATATAAGATCGACAGCCTTCCGATCCTTGATCATATTCATTTCAATCGTCGATTGTTGACTCCACACATCTTCCGTTTCTGACATTTAAATTACTCTGGAGATCTTTGCATCCACTGTTCTGTCATGGAATCCATTTCGTTCAGTCAGAGATACAATCTACCTGGTCAAGATCATATTATGTGACAAGTTGACAGAGATTGCCTTGCCAGATCACTTTATTGAATTGCAGTCCCTGCGACGATGGGAAGCCATTGAAATAGTGGAACACAGTGAGAGCTTAATACTTGGTATTTGAGCATGAGTAGCTGCCACAGGTCGATAACGAGATCTGGATTTCACCAATGTCTTAGAAACGAAGAATTATCTATTCAAATTTAGTTATACATGTTCTCCACGAGACTGAAACATATACTCGAAATTTTGCCATGAAACGCAATGTTCTTCATCTAAGCAGCATTTTTTATGTCATCTATGGATTTACAATGAGGGCTCTAGACCTTGATTACTGACCACACATACGCTGAGGCTTTTTTCGACTTCAACCGAATCTGTCACCAGATCGACAGTTTAGGCTCAGAGCCTGTTTGAGGGTAGACGTCTTCACCCGATGCGTTTCAACGCAGGGATACCAACCAAAATTACATGCAAGAGCTATTCATATGCCTGCTACCGTCAGGAACAGTAGCGCCATCTACTTGAACATTCTTAGTCCAAAACTTACTTATGGTCAAAATACGCTAAAACTGCATAATAGGCTCGAATTTACAGTGGAACAGTGATAGGTCGGTATCAATATTAGTGAAGCAAAAAATGCTGTGTCTAAGCGTTGTATCCACTGTAATCGACTTGAGCAACAAATGGCCACGCGAGCGCATACAAGCCAGGAGCCGGCAATATCCGAGACTCAGTCTCATCGGAATCGAATGTATGCTTTTGATCGATACTGTTTACAGTAACTTCACCCTGATGGCTGAGAGTGTTTCGGAGCTCTACAAACAAACATATCCAAAGATAAGAAACAACCGTTGCATTAACTGTTGGCAAATCGGAAGTGCTGCAGTCTGGTGTGCGCATTGCGTAAGAAGCGGTTTCAGAGTAATGTTCAAAATGAAACATTTCGCGTCACTTGTTTCCAGCCAATGACTGGCAAGCGCTGAGCGCTAGATGTCATCCAGATGTTCTGCTCTTTTTCATTGACTTCTCATTGATTCATTCCGGTTCATGATGGGCGAACACAATACAGTCTACGAACTCTATAATGAGCTGCTAAATCATGCTGAACACCTTCACGACAAGTGTGAACGACAAAACGCAGACCAAAGCCTAGTTAAAATTCAGGTTACTTGGTCAGGTTGGAACCATTGAAAAATTTCTGAACCGTCGACTTACTAACAAGAGAAGAATTGCTTTAAAATGGATTCTAACCCACTCAACCAGAAAAAATTTTCGTATATCACCATCAAGGAAGAAGAGTTGGAGAAAGCGAAACAAGTTAGAAGGGTTAGAAGACCGAATAAGTGAAAACAGGAAAATGGCGAAAACCAAAGATCGAGTTTACGAACTTTTTGGTCCAAAACCTAATATTACGAAGCATAATAGTCTCAGCACTTGTCTCGGAAGAGGCAAAACATTCCCATGTTACGCTCCCATTAAGGAAAAGAAAAAATATTACCATCCATCGTTCTACATCCACTGTGGAACTTGTCCAGATTACCTCAAGTTAGGTAAGTAGCTACGATGACTGACTCAGAGATAATTGCAGAATAATCTTCCATCATGCGTTCTGTTTCTCCATTACAGTTTTCACAAGTAACTGAGGCAACGAAATGTACACATGGTTATCAATTGCATGGAAAAGATTGGCTCTCTCTCATCTCAACGTCACTGTTTCGATTGTACTCAAAGACAGCTGACTGTGCTCTCTTTATCAGCCATGTAGAACCGGGAATGTAATGCACTCAAGTTCGAAGTTGATGCTGTATGTTGTGGGATATGTTAAAATAAACAGTCGTCGAGTCTACTTCAACAGTTGTAGTTCATTCTAGCGCAAACTAGAACATGCTTGACTAATGGAAAGTTGTACTTGCTTAATGAAGCAATCAAGAAGTCCCTTTGACGTTCTTCCGCGATAGCGTAGCTGAGATAATTCTGGAAGGCACTTTTGACGAGTGACCTTAATTTTCGGGTTGAAGACTAATTACTGCCGATTTCTGGGATGAGTGCGCAGCAACATTCGACATCCTTTGAGAAACATTTTCTCTTCGTTGAATAGCTTCTCAGATCATATTGATTCCTCTCTTTCATTGTTGACTTCGCACAGCTTCCGTTTCTGAAATTTAAATTACTCTGGAGATCTGCTTTTCTGCATCCGCTTGAGTGGCTGTTCAGTCGTGGAATCCAATTAGTGCAGACAGACAGATACAATTTATCTGGTCAATATCATATTATGTGACAAGTTGACAGTGATTGCCTTGCAAAAACAAGCCATTGAAGTAGTGCAACACAGTGATAGCTCAATACTTGGTATTTGAGCATGAGAAGCTGCCACGAGGTAGTCGATAACCAGATCCGGGTTTCACCAATGTCACAAAAACAAAGACTTTTCTGTTTAAATTTAGTTAGACATGTTATACATGAGACTTAATCATTTGATCAGTACAGGAATGACTTTTAATCTTCATGATGTCAATATGTACCTACCAATCGCCTCAACGAGTAGGATCGAATTTGAATGTATCAACTCAAAAGACGCCAAATCCAGCTACTTGAACCGAGATTGCCCATGACTGGTATGCTTCCAACGAGAGTGCTGCCATCTCTTGGATACTTCCTGTAACAGAGGTGATCAAAACACCAGATTCCCAGCACTACTACCATCGAAAGTGGTGCTGCCACCTATTGAAAGCTTTTGACCCAAAATGTTGTTCAGAATCTAACAATTCGAGGATAAGAAATGAAGCCTTCAAATATAGCTAACTAGCTTTCTGTTGAGCCTTCAATTATGACAAGCGAAAAAATTTTCTTCTTTAGGTCTCCAGTTGGCCGAAATCGACTTGAACTGAAAATGCCTCTTCAAGCGCATACATTTTTGGAATCGAAATATCCGAGATTTTCGGTCTTTTCGGACTCGAAAGCATTGTTTCGGTCAGAGTACGCAGAAACGCATGGCAACTCAGAGTAAAGTAATTAAGATCGCTTATGGTATGGCCACGCCATGGGGAATTTCAGCCATTTTATGATCATCCGAATATAAATCCAGTCAACTGCTCCACCAGTTCCTGAACCTACCGTATCAAGTCAATCACGGTAATCAATGCCCAAAATTAGGCCGTAAATGGTGACATGGCTGATAGAGCCAGCATGTCTTGTTCGACATTTAGGCATGTCTGGTCATCATCGTCTTCATGCACATCAGTCACCAAACATTGCTGGACTTTCTTCATGAGAAAAAGGATAATTACTGACAATTTTTTTCTTTCACGAACACTAGATGAATGGCTATCAAGCTCGGTAGTTTTTCATCCACCGCAGTATTTTACTTCCGTCCCTTTTTTGCTGTCGACATAATATGAAAACGAACATTTATTAACATGCAAACCAGCTGAAACCAGAACTCAACTACTGTTTAACAAATAACTTGCTGCCATTGATGTAGTCTCTCTCACTCAGAGCTCAATACCCGGTACTCAAGCATGACTTGTTGACTCCAAACAGCCGAGCCGTTGAGAATCGAAAGCCTTGAGCAGCGAAATACCTCAAAGTAGGTAGTAATTAGATGTCTGGATATGATGGTTGAAAAAATCACTTAGTTCAGTCTCCACATAGCGATTATCGACTTGAGTTTAAAATGGGTAAGGAAGTCCATACATGTTTGGAATCGGAATATCCGATACTTCCAGTTTCTTCGGACCCGAAACCGTGATTTTGATCAGCGTGTATAGTTTCCCATAGCAACTCATATTTTGGCATCTAGTGCATGAGTCATCGGCGACTATTTAGATTACTGCAGTGCATGTCGAACATATCGTAAACGCGACCAAAATCGTCTTAATATATCGACTACACCTTGGCGACCATCCTTGAATTCAGACATGTGATGGTTGGCATTCTTGCTTCTTAGTGATCAGTTGTATAACTCATCAAAGCCTCTCATTTAGCAGTTGCAGCTTTTAGTGTTCTGACATACATGTACATCCGATTCATTTGTCTCATTCTCCAAAACACAAAAATTCCATTCACTGTCAGCAACTTGGTACTTGCATACATATGACCGGCTACAGGCGAAGGTTTATCAGAAGAAAATTCCACCGGTCTCAGACAACTAATGACTTTTAGTTCATCCGCTGAACTTCGATTCACATATTAATCGAATAAGTAGAACATCAATGATGCCGTGTGGAGATCAACCTGAATTTTGGTGAACGTCGGACATACCAAATTCTCCATTCTCCTTTCAAACAAATATTTATTTGGTAAATGCAGCTTGGTTTATTATGAAACAGTCCGCTGATGCCTTGGTTACAGGTTTAGTGTGCTCTGATGTAATTCGTATGCTTTTCTCGGTATCTTTGGACTAACATTCCAAGAAAAGAACACATGTCAACAAAGTCGCAGAACCAGGAATTAGTTCCGTGTGCAATAACATGCTGCCATGAACGTAGAGCAACTCACTCGAGGCTCAATACTTGGAACTCGAGCATGCCTTGCTGATATGAAGTAGTCGATGACTGGATTCGAATCTCACCAATGTCCTACGCACGAAGACTTTTCTGTTCAAATTTGGTTTAAAACATTCGTCACGTGACTGACTCATCCGATGTTTAAGTGGTATTGCCTAGAAGCAATTAGTTCAGCATAAATGCTGATATTTGTTCAGCGAGTAGGAGTTGGATTCATATGAATCGACTCAAAAGTGGTCAAATCCAGCTCTGTTTACCGAAAGTGCCCATGTGTTGTATGTTCCAATGCAAGTCCTGCCATCTCTAGGATACTTCAGTGAAGTGATACGGTCAGAGCACCACATTGTATCCCATCCCTAATAGTGCCACAAGTGATGCTGCCACCTGGCGGAGCTATTTTACTGCAAAAGCTCATATCAGGTTTAAAAATATAGAAACTAATATTGGCGTATCTAAATGCATGCAAATATGTTTCATCTAGGTGTCTTATCATGATGAAAGAAAAAATTCTCAGTTTTAAAGCACCATTTAGGCAGGATAGATGTATACTGAAAATGCCTCCTCAAGCGCATATATGTTTGGATTCGGAATACCCGACACTTTCAGTCTCATCGGACCCGAAACCGTGATTTTGATCAGCGTCTACGGTTTCCCATAGCAACTGAAATCCTGTCATCTAGTGACATGAGTCATTGGCGAGTATTTAGATTACTGCAGTGCGTGTCGAACATATCGTGAATTCGACCAAAATCGTCTTGAGATATCGACTACACCTTGACGACCATCCTTGAATTCAGACATGTGATGGTTGGCATTCTTGCTCCTTACTGATCAGTTATATAACTCATCAGTCTCTCATATATGGCAGGCTTCAGGAGAAGGTTTATCAGAGCCAAATTTCACCAGTGTCAGACATATAATAGCTTTTCAGTTCATAAGCAGACCTTCGCTTCAAGTAGTCGTAAAAATAGCATATCTTTTTTTGGCCGTTAGCACTTGAATTATGGTGTACATCGGAAATACCGTATTCACCCATTCTCATTTCTATCAAATAAATATTTGTTTGCTAAATGCAGTGATTTAATACTAAACAGTCCGCTGATCCCTTGGTTACAGGTTTAGCTCTGATGTAATTTGTAAGCTTCTCTCGGTCTCTCTCGGCTAACACTCCAAGAATAAAACACATGTTCTTATTGTCATTACTCAGTCAACAACCAATGGACCATTTTCTCGTGACAAGCATTGATTACCCACTTGTTAATCATTTAGGTGCTCTTCCTGATTTTGATCATGTTTGAGTTCTGAGCACGTGGAGAATTGTTGGCATTCGTCCAGTCGTATGACCTATTCACGCCGTCATTCTCCAACTACACGTAGTTAACAGAGTTACCTCGATGGGAGTAAACATTGCTTCAATGCAAAACCACAGAAACCAGGAATTAGCTCCACTGTGGGCAATAACTTGCTGCCATAAAAGTAGAGCAACTCACCCGAGGCTCAATAATTGGTACTCGAGCATGCCTTGCTGAAGTGGAGAAGTCGATGACTTGATTCGAATCGCACCAATGTCTTACGCACGAAGAATTTTCTGTTCAAATTTGATTTAAAATATTCTTCACGTGGTTGTTTCATCTGATGTCCAGCCAGTATTTCCTAGAAGCAGTTCGGTAAGCATTAATGCCAATATCTATTTAGCGAGTAGGACTTGGATTCAGATGAATCGACTCAAAAGTGGCCAAATCCAACTATGTTTACTGAAAATGCCCATGTGTTGTATGTGCCAATGCAAGTCCTGCCATCTCTAGGATACTTCAGTGAAGTGATACGGTCAGAGCACCGCATTGTATCCCATCCCTAATAGTGCCACAAGTGATGCTGCCACCTGGCGGAGCTATTTTACGGCAAAAGCTCATATCAGGTTTAAAAATATAAAAACGAATATTGGAGTATCTAAATGCATGCAGATATGTTTCATCTAGGTGTCTAATCATGACGAAAGAAAAAATTATCAGTTTTCAAGCACTATTTGGGCAGAATAGAGGTATACTGAAAATGCCTCTTCAAGCGCATATGTGTTAGGATTCGAAATATCCGATACTTTCAGTCTCTTTGGACCCGGAACCGTGGTTTTGATCGGTGTATTCAGTTACCCATAGCAACAGGTTAAGCTATCGATGGCTCGTTAACTTGAGTTACTGGTGGCAATGTCGGTTCCATGCCATCACGGCCAGAATTAATCAGTCCAAGACCATCGACTCATTTTTTCATGATAATTCGTTTTCCGTTAGAAAAGACCAAATCAAGATGGAACATGACCAGAAAAAACAGAAAAAAAAACACGACCGAAGTGGAAAGTGTACAGCTGTAAATACATTCTGTAAAACTGTCACTCACTGAGAGTTCAATTCTTGGTACTTCAGCATGCTTGGCTCACTCCAGGTAGTCGAATACCAAGTTTTCTAAATGGCATACAAATAATACCTCATCCGTCCGAGCATAGTCGTAAAGGATCTTCTCATTTGATCGTGCAAGGATCATGAAAGTTGGACATAAATTGTGATATGTCCCTTCTCTTCTTATTCAACGAGATGGTGTGGACGGAAAAAGGTTCTAGTGAGTTCTCCTAATTGTCATCTTTCGACTGTTTTGCGTTTCAAGGCACGAATACCAACCAAAATTACATTGCAAGAGTTATTCCCATGCCTGCTACCGTCATGAACAGTAGTGCCATCTAGTGGAACATTCTTGGTCCAAAACTTACTTATGGTCAAAATACGCTAAAACTGCATAAGAAGCTCGAATTTACAGTGGCACAGTGATAAGTCGGTCTCAATAATACTGTAAGTAAAAAAATCCTGTGTCGAAGCGTTGTATCACTTGTAATCGACTTGAGCAACAAATGGCCAAGCGAGCGCATACAAGCCAGGAACCGGCAATATCCGACACTTTCAGTCTCATCGGAACCGAATGTATACTTTTGATCGATACTGTTTACAGTAACTTTACCTTGAGCGCTAAGAGTGTTCCGGTGCTCTACAAACAAACCCAAACAGGAAACAACCGTTTCATAAACAGTATGCAAATCGAAAGTGCGTCAGTCTGGTGTGCGTAGTTGCGTAACTAGAGCTATCAGAGTAATGTTCGAAATAAAAAATTTCGCGCCACTTGTTTCCAGCCAATGACTGGTAAGCGACGAGCGCCAGATATTATGTTATGTTCAGCTCTTCTTAATTGACTTTTCATTGATTCATTCTGTTTCATTATGAACGAACACATTACAGTTTACGACCGCTACAATAAGCTGCTAAATTATGCTGAACACCTTCTCGACAAGTGTGAGCCGCGAAATGCCGATCATCGCCTAGTAAAAATTCAGACTACTCGGTCAGGTTGAAACCATGGAAAAATTATTGAACCGCCAACTTACTACCAAGAAGATTTGCTTTGAAATGGATTCTAACTCACTCAACCAGGAAAAGGTTTCGGATATCACCATCAAGAAAGAAGAGTTGGAGAAAGCGAAACAGGTTAGAAGGGTTGAAAGACCGAAGAAAGTGAAAACAGAAAAATTGCAGAAAACCAAAGATCGAATTTACGAACCTTTCTGTCCCAAACAGAATATTCCGAAGGAGAAGTATAATAGTCTCATCAGTTGTCTCGGATGTGGCGGAACATTTCCATGTTACGCTCCCATTAAGGAAAAGAAAAAATATTACCATCCGTCGTTCTACATCCACTGTGGAACTTGTCCAGATTACCTTAAGTTAGGTAAGTAGCTACAGTATTGGCCTCAAAGTGTAGTGGCTATTTTTCTCGCAGAATTATACAGGTCTTGTGACAAGTGTCAAGTCACTTACATAAATTATCATGCTTTTGCAAGCCACATGAAACGTTGCCAGGACAAGTTTGATTCCGCATCATCAAAGCAGGACGAAACGCCAAGTATCAAGGAAGTAAAGAATATACCGCCAAAAAGCCACAATGATGACTTTATTTAGAGAAGAACTCTTCTCGAGGCTTAAAACTCTGGCTGTAGTCGGATTAGCGGCTGGCGTCGGTGATGGCTGAAAATTTGTGAAAGGTTTGTGGCGAAAGTCGCGCAACCTTTGCCCTCGGCTTTCTCTTGACTTTCCCATCACCTTCACCTTGACGCAAGATTCGCGAATTTTAATTTCATGTGCTTGCACAGCTCACTGAAAGCGCAATTTGATAGCAGTAAATGAAAACAAGTTCAAACACATTTTCTATGATAATTTACTAGTATATTTTCTAATTTGAGGCCAAGCGAATGTCAAAAGTTAAATATAGAAGGGTCACAGCTTAGAGCTGAGTTGATTAATGTCCACATAAGGCAACACAAGCGGATAGAGACCTAAGCCATCTTTGAACATTTGCACGTCACGAATTTCGGTGGGCTCATCCACTTCCGGCGCTGATGCAAAACCATTCTGTGGCACACTTGCTGCTTTGTCTTTCGTCAAAATTTGAACCGATAACTTCCTACGTTTGGGTGCGCTGGCGGCAATGTGGTCCTGATGGAGTTTCAATTAGTTTATAAGCTCAGTAAAAAACTACTCACCTTAAAGAAACCTAGAACATCGTCCTTCGTTAATTGTTGCATCGCCTTAGCTTCAATTTCATCTCTGTTAAATTGATACTGCTTTGTGCTGATCTCTTCGAATTGTTTCTTTGCGTAGCTTAGAAGTTGCTTAGGCTTTTCGAGCTTCTTCGTGATTAGTCCTTTCTTGTTCGATTCGAACTCTTCCAGAGACATCTCTTCGATTAGCTTTTCCATTTCAACGAGAAACGCTTCGATACGACCATCTAAATAATCCGGACCGTATTCTGACTGAATGACTATTCTAAAGCCTTGGACACCAAATGCTCGCCTCAGTGCGCTGAACGCAACGTATCCCAATTGTTCGCGAGTTCTTAGAATACTGAAACAAGGTTCGGAAAGCAACTGTGACATCAATTCCAGCTTGACATTAGATTGCGTATCCTGTGGACCAGTTTGAAAGTACACTTGAATTCCTTGGGTTTGATGAATAGGATTGATTATTCTATAAACATATGACGACTTATCGGGCAATGCGTGTTCACGGCTCCTCAGAATGTGAGCCAGAGGCAGTGGTTTCGACGAGCGCCTTGATTTGAAGGCAGCCTCAATGGCACCGGTCACTTCAATTGCATCATCCTTAGAAAGGTTGCCACAGAAGTAGGCTTCAATGTGAATTCGATCGAAAACTAGATCAACGTAACTCTTCATCTTGTCAAAGGTCAAGTCTTGCTCGATGTGAATTCTATCTTCGTAAGTCCAGCACTGATTAGAAGTCAGTAAGAGTGTGTAGTAACG
Source organism: Halotydeus destructor (assembly GCA_022750525.1). Taxonomy (NCBI): domain Eukaryota; kingdom Metazoa; phylum Arthropoda; class Arachnida; order Trombidiformes; family Penthaleidae; genus Halotydeus; species Halotydeus destructor. The sequence goes on from JAIUWE010000015.1 coordinate 23,698, forward strand.
AAGCAGTTCCCCCAGTGATTGCGTTTGATAATTTTTCAGTGCTCGAAACTGTGACTCTTTCAGAATTTCGAAACGTTTTTCGTCTACTTCGAAGCTGGTCAACTTGTCCACAATCTTGGAAACTAAAACGCCCAATTTTTCGTTGAAGCCACCGGCTTCCAGTTTGAAACCGTACTTCGTGTTGTAGCAATTGTAACCTAGATTGGCTAGTTCGGCATTATAAACGTACTCGTTGAGAGCATCAGACAGTAGATGTGCAAATAAAGAACTTGCAGTTGCAGCCAATGGGCTCACATTAACTTCCGGTGTCGAAATTTCGAAGCCATAGAATGCTTTGGGAAGCAAGTACTCATGGTCCTGTAGGAACCAGATTCTAGATGATTGTGAGTTCTTGATGATTTGAGGAAATATTGCTTTGTCTTCTCTAGTCTTCAGGTCGAAGTCAATGGGTATGAAGTCATTTTTTGACGGCAAATATAAGTTTGCATTGTAATCACATTTTTTCCAGTTCAGTAATGTTTCGTCGGAAACATTTCTCACATTGTACTCCGTTTGATACCAATATTCTTTGTTTTCAGTCTTTCCTTGAAATTGTTTACCTACAACCATAACCCTTAAATTTTGAGGAGTCAGTCTAGTCATGAGTTCGTCAATTAAGTCGGGTCTAAATTCTTCCAGCAGATAAGAGCCAGCAATGACTTCCGCCATTGGGTAATCATGTAGAAGTGAAGCCAGGCCTCTAGTGTAAGACATCGGCGATTCCTTGTCCTTGAACCGAAATCTAATAGCTTCGAGTTGCCGAAACTCGTCAAATATCCAGTGCTGAGGGCCTGCTTTCTTTATCATATTCAAGTATTGGAACATCAAGAAGACGATATCATCGACACGTGCCATTCCTTCGACAGTCAAGTCAACGTTTACGTTGAAGAAGCCAAAGCCATTCGCGGCTCGAGATCCATACGCACTCAGGATGTTTACCCAGCCTCTAGATTTCAGCTCAGACAGTAAGCTTCCGGGACCTTCATGTCCAACCAAATGGGCAACATAATGTTCCGGTTGACTCTTGTAATACTGATGCAAGTCAGGGATAGGAAACCTGAGTGTGAGACTGCGGGCATCTTTCACAGGAACGGCATTGATTTCTTTGCGAAGATCTTCATCCCTATATGGATGATCATTCCAAACTGGAACAGTTACTTGGTTATTCTTGATATCTACAAATTTAGTGACTACAATGTCAACCAAATCTTCCATAGACTCCTTTCCAAGCACCACCAAGCTCATGATGTTTGCCGAATACCATCTTTTGTGGAAGTCTAGTAAAGCAGCACGAACATCAATTCCGTTTTCAGCAGGAATACGTTTCAGGGTGTCAATGTTTCCTGTGGAGAATTTTGAATAGTCATGCTCCGGATCTGAGAGCGACTTCTCCAGCTGACTCAAACGCCAAGCATCGTCGTCCAAATTACGCTCGTGTTCTGAATTGACGGCGTTTACCTCTCGGTCGGCCACATTTTCAGTGAACAGAGGGCAGATGAAAAATTGTGAAAAGCTGTAACATATCATCAGTTAGAGAATTCGTGGCCGGTGTTTATCTTACATGTCAAGAGCACCGTCTAAATGACTAGGGGCTATGTCAAAGTAAAAATTTGTATGCGTGCCACTGGTGAATGCATTCGATGCTCCGCCATGCTGCTTTATGTACTTGTTGTATATGTTTTCTTCGGGATACTAGAAATACATGTAAAAAACGTGTTTGCCGTACATAGCTGACATACCTTTTCAGTTCCTAAAAACAGCATGTGCTCCAAAAAATGAGCTAAACCAGGTAAATTCTTTGGGTCACTCATGCTGCCAATGTTGACGTCTAAAGATGCCGAAGATTTGTCCGTAGTTGGGTCACTGATCAGTAAAACACGTAAACCATTCGAGAGCTCTAAGCCCTTGTACGTTCTGCGGTCATTTTCAGACTTGATTATATCATCGAACACCTTCGCAATCTGGCTGTCTTGGTTCATTTTTACCGGTCTTATTGCTGAACTAAATCTGAGAGGGAATCAGAGAGTAATGGCTGACAATTACAACAAGAGAAATCGAGTTCAACATACCGTAAAACTGATGTGTTGGTAAAATACCTCTTGCGCAAGACAACAAAGCAGCAAGTCAGTGTGTTGTTCCTGTTGACATGGCACGCCGAGTGTTTCGGGAAGCTGTATCTGGTGACTATGCGTTCAGTGAAACGGATGAGGGTACGCTGGTGTAATAACATTTAAATGACGATACAATCACAGGACTTTATTAAATTAGATTTAAGACGAAGCTAGGTGAGAATCTTAAATTGGCCGCAAGATCATTTTGAGTCTGTCTCACAGCTGTTCTCAATGGCGCACACTCTATGAGTTGTGGTTGCATTGTTTTCCTTTACAAGTTCTCCAGTTCTCATTTGTTCCAGTTTGAACTGTTCGTTATTTATGTTATAAATCCTTCAGACAGGCCATATTGAAACGAATTTAACCACTACATTCTCATGAGCTGTCTAGATACTGGTGCCGCCAGGATTTAAGTGTCAACAAAGTGAAATCAGCATGACAACGGTCTGAGCTGATTAGTTAACCTTCAGAAGCGACTCGGGTAAGTTCCTGTATTATCCTGTTTGTGTTTGCACTCTGGGAAAGAATCTATGAGGTTAGTGGCGTGATTTAGTTAAGCAAATTATGGCGGGGGAAAAATTTGAGTTTGCAATCGACCGTGGCGGCACCTTCACCGACGTCTACGCCCGCTGTCCTGGTGGTAAAATTCGTCTGGTTAAACTATTAAGTCAAGATCCAACCAGTTACCCAGATGCACCGAGAGAAGCGATTCGACGTGTCATTGAGGAAGAAACTGGAGTCAAGATTGGTCGAGATGAACCTATTGATCCAGCACACATTAGCTGGATTAGAATGGGCACCACTGTGGCTACGAATGCCTTGTTAGAACGTAAAGGAGAAAAATTTGCTTTAGTGGTTACGGAAGGATTTAAAGATGTTCTGTACATTGGCAACCAGTCGAGACCCAATATATTTGACTTGTCCTGTCGGTGTCCTGAAATGCTTTACACTGAAGTTGTCGAAGTCGAAGAACGCGTTGTTCTGAGTCAAGCTAAGTGTCAAATGGAAAAGCCGGTCAATTTGAAAGTAGTGAAAGCTAGAACTGGCGATGACATCGAAATCTGGGAGCGGGTGAATGTCGAGAAACTGAAGAAGGACCTAAAGCTGGTTCTAGGACGCGGAATCAAAAGTGTGGCCGTTGTACTTTTGCATTCATATGCTTACCCCGACCACGAGATTCTTGTTGGCAAAATAGCTCAAGAGGTTGGTTTTGAAAATGTCACCATCTCTTCCCAAGTGACGCCAATGGTGAAAATGGTACCTCGCGGCTTGACTACCAGCGTCGACGCCTATTTAACTCCCCATATCCAGAGATACATCAAGGGCTTCGCCGCTGGATTTAAAGGTGGCCTCGAATCATTGAATGTGCTTTTCATGCAATCGGACGGTGGCTTGACACCAGTTGAAAATTTTAATGGTTCTCGCGCCATTTTGTCTGGGCCTGCTGGCGGTGTAGTCGGATTTGCTCGCACTACCTTTTCCGAACTAGGTGGCGACCAGCCAGTGATTGGATTTGACATGGGTGGCACTTCTACCGATGTATCGAGGTACGATGGTACTTTTGAACACACTTTTGAGGCCATCACCGCTGGCATCACAATACAGTCTCCTCAGCTGGATATCAGCACTGTTGCTGCCGGTGGTGGGTCGCAGCTTTTCTTTCGCTCTGGACTATACGTAGTTGGCCCAGAGTCGGCCGGAGCATATCCAGGTCCTGTTTGTTACCGAAACGGAGGACCGTTGACGGTTACTGATGCCAATCTGTGTCTTGGTCGAGTTTTGCCGAAATACTTTCCGAAGATATTCGGTCCTAACAAAAATGAGGGCCTGGATGTTCAAGCAACCAGGAAAAAGTTCACAGAACTAGCTGAAACAATTAACTCTGACGTTTCGGTAACGGTGCCACTTACATGCGAAGAAGTTGCCTTGGGATTTATTCGCGTAGCCAACGAAGCGATGTGTCGACCTATTCGTGCCATCACCGAAGGAAAAGGATACGATTCGGCCAATCATGTCTTGGCCTGCTTTGGTGGCGCTGGTGGGCAACATGCTTGTGCTATCGCCCAATCTCTCGGCATTAAGACCATCTTTGTACATAGATACTCTGGTATCTTGTCTGCATATGGTATGGCATTGGCTGACATTGTTCATGAAGTACAGGAACCTGCGTCCTCGTCTCTAGATGAGTCGAAGTTCAATTTCATTGAAGGTCGTGTCACCTATCTGAAAGAAAAATGCTTAAGAGTTCTGCTTGAACAAAAGCACGAGCAAGAGCAAATTACCTTTGAAGTCTATCTCAATCTACGTTACGATAAGACGGATTTTGCAATCATGACGCAATCTGACATTGAGAATGGAGACTCAAAATCTTTGCTCAGTTTCAGAACTGCATTCTCAAAGAGATACGAACGCGAATTCGGATTCACCCTGTCCGACAGAACTATCCACATTGACGATATAAGAGTGAGAGCCATTGCTCAAAGTAAAGTGACTGTACTGAATGAGATCTCAAGTTCTAGCCAAGATCCAGAAGCTTCCGACGTTGTTGACTGTTACTTCGAACTCTCAGGACATAAACGAACACCAGTGTATATGCTGGCCAGCTTAGCGGCAGGTCATCAAATCAGCGGTCCGGCGATAATTACTGACGCTAACAGCACTCTTTTAATTGAACCGAATTGCACTGCTTACATCACGAAACAAGGCAATGTTCGAATCGAAGTTGGTACAACCAAAGCTCGACTGGCGAAAGGAGTTGCTCTTGATTCGATTCAGTTGTCGATCTTCTCTCATCGTTTCATGTCTATCGCCGAACAAATGGGCCGAGTGCTGCAGCGGACCGCCATTTCGACCAACATAAAAGAGCGCCTAGATTTCTCATGTGCCCTTTTTGGTCCCGATGGCGGACTGGTGTCCAATGCTCCCCATATTCCGGTCCACTTGGGTGCAATGCAGAAAGCCGTGCAATTCCAAATGGAACACCTGAACGGGGACATTAAGCCTGGGGATGTTCTCTTATCAAACCACCCTTGTGCTGGAGGAAGCCACTTGCCGGACTTAACTGTCATCACTCCGGTATTCTACGACAATGCGGCGAAACCAGTATTTTTTGTCGCCTCCAGAGGGCACCACGCAGACATCGGGGGCATCACACCTGGTTCCATGCCGCCACACTCAACTAGACTTGACCAAGAGGGCGCTGCCTTTGTGTCATTCAAACTGGTCAAGGAAGGGACATTCCAAGAGTCTCTCCTCATTGAGCAGCTCATGGCTCCCGCAAAGGTGGAAGGTTCAACCGGAAGTAGATGTCTAAATGATTGCATCAGTGACCTGCAGGCCCAAATTGCCGCCAACAACAAGGGCATAAAATTAGTATCACAGCTGATCGACCATTATGGACTAGATGTCGTTCAAGCTTACATGCTGTACATTCAAGCCAATGCCGAATTAGCTGTCCGTGATATGTTGAAGCAAATATGCGGCCAAAAAGAAAAGCGTAAATCATTAGTGGCTGAAGATGTAATGGACGATGGTACCGTGATTAAGTTGCGTGTAGATATTAATGGCGAAAGTGGCGATGCTATCTTTGACTTCACCGGAACCGGACTCGAAGTTCACGGTAATTGCAATGCACCCGAAGCGGTGACCTTGTCAGCCATAATTTACTGCTTGCGCTGCATGGTTGGCCATGACGTGCCTCTCAATCAAGGTTGTCTCGCACCCATTCAGGTGATAATACCGAAAGGTTCAGTTATATCACCGTCTCCCGAAGCCGGTGTCGTTGGTGGCAATGTGCTGACATCACAACGAGTAGTGGACGTTGTTCTAAGAGCCTTTGAAGCCTGTGCCGCTTCTCAAGGTTGCATGAACAACATCACCTTTGGTGACGAAGACTGGGGATACTATGAAACAGTGGCTGGTGGTTCCGGCGCTGGACCGAGCTGGGACGGCCGGTCAGCTATTCATACTCATATGACAAATACTAGGATCACAGATGCGGAAATAATTGAGAAGCGATATCCGGTGCTTGTGAGGAAATTTCATATCCTAGAGGAAACTGGAGGTTCTGGACTGCATCCCGGCGGCAATGGCCTTGTTCGAGAGCTGACCTTCAGAAAGAATTTAGTGCTCTCAGTACTTACCGAACGTCGAGTATTTGCTCCCTACGGTCTGAAAGGTAATTTTGCTGGAAAATATAGCGACGACCGCCCCAAGATGGCATCCTTGTATGCTATAGTCACTGATTTATATTTATATCTATCACGACGCAGGTGGCCACGACGGTAAACGAGGTCGAAATGTGCTGACTTACGCAAGTGGCCGAGCTGTTAATTTGGGCGCCAAGACTTCGGTGACAGTTGCCGCCGGTGATACATTTGAATTGCAAACTCCGGGCGGTGGTGGCTTTGGTGTAAACATGTAGCGGTTGTTTTTAAATCGAGTTTAATCAAACGCGATCAGTTGCTTATATAATAAACAAGGGATTCACTTTGTACCTGACCTTGGACTGTTGCTCGTGAAGATGATTAATTTGTCTTTTCAGGTTTATCTGTTTAGGCATCGCTTAAACCTTCATTATGGCGGATTATGATTCCAATTTCGAATCGGACACTGAGACGAGAAACCGGTATGTGACCTAATTTTTGTGTCATGTGCTTCTAATTGTATGCAAATTTCTGTTATAGGGAAAAGAGAAGACGGGACCCGGAAGTGACTCCGTCATCAAGTACAAAGAAAGCAAAAAGTTCTGCCAAAGGGGGTTTTCATCTTGAGAACAGTTTGGAAGAGAGACGACGACAACGGCGATGCTTTCTTAACTTAGACTCGGTAACTCATCTTTGATTCGAGCAGTTGATTGCTATTCTAATCACTGCATCTCTCCTATCGAACCAGTACACGAGGCATAAAATGCTCATCAACGAATACCGCCTCTGTTTTCCCGGGGCAACGGCGGGCCTAGTGAGGGACACTTCAAAGGACAAGACGGACATAGACGTATTACGAGAAAACCACAGGTTTCTGTGGGAAGAAGATGACGCCACTGACTCTTGGGGCAAGCGATTGGCCAAGAAATATTATGACGCCTTGTTCAAAGAATATGGCATTTGTGATTTAAGTAAGTACAAGGAGAACAAGATTGCTATGCGGTGGCGCACGGAAACGGAAGTGATCGACGGCAAGGGCCAGTTTGTTTGCGGTGAGAAGAGGTGTTCTCAAAGGAAACACCTACGAAGCTGGGAAGTGAATTTTACCTATATGGAAGAAGGAGACAAAAAGAATGCCCTTGTTAAGATGCGTGAGTGCTCTTTCAAGTCGCTAATCATGAAAGTTTAATTGGCCATTTCTTTTTTCTGCTCCTTCGCCTCTCCCTTTCCCGCTCTTTGCCTCATCTCTTTCTCTTCCGTGTAGGACTGTGCCCAGATTGTTCTCATATGTTAAACCATAATAGTAAAAAGCGAGAAGCAAAACGAAGGAGAAGCAAATTGAAAGAAAAGTGTGGTCACGATGAGGATGAAAGTGAAACTGGTGCTCCATTGTTGTCACGTGACCTGGAGATGTTGCGTCCTAATGATAATGATCAAGATGACATGGATTATTGTATGGATAATTTATTGCAATGAATCCCATCTTGAAGCCGCTTTGATGTAATTAGCATATTAATTAGAAACCAGTCGTGCCCTGGGTTTTCCGGCTATCAGAATTTTGGCTATTCTGGAAAACTGCCTGGATGTCGGCGCTGTTGACTGTTTGCACATCCGTGTACATACTTATGTATTCGAAATTCTTTGAAGGCTTGGAACGGCACATGAAGTAACTTGTCCACGCCATTGCAATGAGTAGAAGAAGAGCACTGAAGCATATCAGTGCTATAGTCATAAGGGACATAGCTTCAGTCCTGTTAACCTTGTCACCGGGCCCACTTTTTGTTGTGCCGTCAGGTCCAGTTTGACCAGACCCGTCGGGCCCACTGTGCCATGTGACTGTTCCTGTTACATTGCCTGCTTGCATTATCAGTTTTGAGTTGATTTGCATGGAATACAGTACGCCTAATGTGAGTCTCGGCTGACAAACATTTCTGTCTTTCGTTACGTACACTATATAATTGTACACTGTAGTTCCACCGACAAGGTTGATGCGATGACGGTTCCCCAAGGTTTCGTGGTTGATCTCGATGACCTGTCGAACAGAGTGTCCGTCGCTGTTCTCGTGCAACATCTCGTTTCCGGTCACTATTTCTGACCCCACAACAACTGAAGTGCTTCTATTTTTCAGGTGAATCACAGTCACCTTGCTGCCATTCGGCGCGAAACACAAAATTAGACCTGAAGTATGATTCGGTGTAATCAGCGCAATGAGTCCGGGCATTGGCTTGACACCTTTGAAGTGAACATAGAATCGCATCCGGTTTCGAACTTGATCCCTGTAAACCTTGAAGAGAACCTCGATGTCGTTGACATTGTCAGAACTGCAGAACATGTTTTTCGGTGTCGTCGAATATTCGCAGTCGGAAGTCAAGTAGTCTTTGTCCACAATCCTATAATTAGTCTTCTCATAAGCTTCCACGCCATGCTGGCCAACGCGTCCCACTTCTATAGCCTCATTCTGGTCTATGGCTGTGGTCAATGTCTCGTTGACCAGATTGGTGGGCACTAGGAATTGGCATCCATGGGCAAGAACAGTGGTCACTACCATGTGACACGCCGATGCTGTTGCACAAGGTTTGGCCACAATGTGTCCGCTGGAGTCGTAAAAGCAAGTCAAGTGCCATTTGATTGACTTGTCTACCAGTGGCAAGTAAATGGCATAGCCGTTAATTGTCCCAGACAACGGATTAACTGGCTCCAAGTAAACCGTAAATTTAACCAAGTCCGGATCCACTGGCGATATTTGGTGACCTTTAAACATAGCATTTGTCTCTTTGTCTATTGATATTATTTCTTTCGTGATGAGCATTTTGCAGTTTCTTGACGTGATGCAATCGTTACCTGCTTGGTGTGAGTAACACTTCTTACTTGTGCTTAAATTACATCCTCGGTAAACGGAATTGTCTTCTATCTGACAATGAGTTGCCGTTAGAAGAGTCAAAGCCATGGACAACTGGATCATCATCTTTCTGACCAGTTCGAGCCAACTCGAAAATAGAAAAAGGGTTCGAATTTTAGGCGGCAAAATTTTGCACGCGTTCGCTAACTAAGCATTATTCAGTCGGTCCCGGCAATACCATCAATATAGTGGAAGCGAATTAAAATTAGCACTAATTAATTGCGCAACGCACACTTGGGGTTTCAAATGTTTGATTAATAACTTTATTGGATTGAATTGAAGCCAACAGTGCCAACGGTGTTCCTACTTTCCGAACCCTGACTGTTTCGAAACAATGTCTTAATGTTGGCTTCACTGTTAACTGTTTGCACATCCGTGTGCATAGTTATGTAATCGAAATCAGTTTTGTCCACTGAACAGTACACGAAGTAAGCTGTGACCGCTATTGCAATTAGCGCGAAGAGAAGGACCAAGCTGATCAGTGCTATCATCAGGGGTGACAATGTTTTCCTCGTTTCGTCCGTCTCGCCCGGCCCACTGTCCGTTGTGTGCTCTGGCCCACTTTTTGTAGTAAATATGGGCCCAGGCCTGGTTGTGCCAACGAGCCCACCTTTCCAGGAAACTGGGCGTGTCTCATTGCCGGCAAACACTAAGGTGTCTCTGATTAACATTTCTTGGAATGAGACCTTTGTGATATTTCTCTCGCAAACTGTTCTAACTTTCGAAATGTACGCTTTGTATGTGTAAGCCATCGGCCCATACATCAGATTGATACCAGTCTTGGAAACTAGTGCCTGATGATCCATTTCAATGGCCTGCCGAACTGTTCCGAAGTAGTCTTCGTAGTGCATGTCATTTCCGGTGCTTATTTGGAGCTCTTCGTGACTGTCGCCTTTCAAGTGGAACATGGTCGCCGTGTTGGCGTTCTGCGCAAAGCACATGATCAGGCCTTGCTTGTTGTCGGCCGAAAAGACTGCGATTAGTCCGGATTTCGTTTTAGTGCCTCGAAAGTGGACATAGAGCCGCATTCTATTGTTAGCTTCATCTCTATGGACTTTAAGCAGAACCTGGTTACTTAGGACATTGCGATAGCTACAGAACATTTCCTTGGCTGTGGTCGAGTATTCGCAGTCGGAAGTCAAATAGTCTTTGGCCAAAATCGGAAAATTAGTCTTTTCATAGTTTTGCTCGTCGTTCTGGTCAATACGTTCGACTTCAATATAGCCATCCTTGTCAATAACTGTCACGGCCGACCCATTGACCTGGTTGGTGGGCGCCGTGAACTTGCAGCCGTGGCTGCGAACACTGGCTGCGACACTGCGACAGTAAGATGCCGTTGAACACGGTTCGGCCACGATTTGTCCACTCTGTTCGTAAGTGCAACTCAATCGCCATTTAGTTGTGGTGTCAACTAGTGGCAAGTGAATGGCATAGCCGTTAACTGTTCCCGATAGCGGATTAACTGGTTCCAGGTAAACGTTGAACCGGACAAAATCCGGATCGATTTGTTTTTTACGATAACCTCTGTATAGTTCATTTGTCTCTTTGTCCATTGATATTACTTTCTTGGTGATGAGCATTTTGCAGTCCTGTGACTTGATGCAATCGTGTTGAGATCGATACGAGTAGCATTTTGTTCCAGCCCTTGAATTACATCTCTCGTAGATGGAACTGTTCCTTATCTGACAATTAGTAGATTGTAGAAAAATAAAGACAGTAAGTAACTGGATTACTGCCATGTCCGTGAGTAGAGTTATCACAGTCGCAAGTGGAATCATCAAAGGTTTAAATTCTAGTCGCGAACTGCACGTGCTTTTTGAAAGTATTGTCCGAAGTCCGATTCGATGAGTTTTTAAATTTTAGTTTTACGACAGAGGTCACTGAGTCAAGCTCACTGTTCACCTATTGTCAACGTCAGCGCTCTCAAGCGGCAACAAGGTCAACAACCCGCAGTTCACCTGACTGCCTGAAATTACAGTGAGCGCGATGCTGATCGGCAATTTATTTAATCCAGATAATGTATTTGCGATTAAAAAGCTGTGGTGCCCATAGTTTTTTTGCTATCCGATTTTTGGCTGTTTTGAAACATCAGCTCAATTTCAGTACTTTTCTGCTCATTGCTGTTCACTGTGTGCACATCCGAGTGCATCGTCAGGTATTGGTAATTCTGTTTAGGCTTCGAACACCATATGAAATAGATAGCCAATGCGATGGCAATGAGAACAAAGATGGCCACCAGGACAGTCAACGCTATGACCAGCAAGGACTTTGAATTGGCCTTTTCGTCTCCTTTCTTAGGCCCACTTTGGTCTGGGAGGCGGCGTCCACCGTCCCACTCTACCGGGCCTGTTACATTGCCGGCCAATACCAGTTCGCGTTTTCTTTTCATGGCTTCAAGTGACTCGATTGTAATCTTCGAATTGCAAACTGTTTTAAGGTCTGACATGTACGCCTTGTAAGTGTACACAGTCTTTCCATTAATCAAATCAATGCCAGTTTTCCTCAACAAATTCTGATAATTGATTTCGATTGCTTGCCGAACAAAGTGTCCATCGTCGTCTTCGTGATGCATGTCATTTCCGGTGCTTACGCCACCCAACAATGCCTGCGATGTGTTGAACGTTTTTAGGTGAACCATTTCCGCCTCATTGGCTTCCGGTGCAAAGCACATTAATAGGCCGGAAGTCTTGTCGGGCGTGATTAGTGCAATGAGTCCTGGCTTAGTTTTAGCGCCTCGATAGTGAACATAGAATCGCATTCTATGGTTCACTTCATCCCTATAGACCTTTAGGAGAACCTGGTTATTAAGGACATCAGCGGAACTGCAGAACATTCGCTTCGGTTTCGTCGAGTATTCGCAATCGGAAGTCAAATAGTCTTCGGCGACAATTGTAAAACCGGCGTTGTCGTGGTCTTCAGCGCTGTTCTGGTGAATGCGCATTACTTCAACTTCTTCACCCTTGTCCACCTTTGTGGTCGATGACTCGTTGGCCATGTTGGTGGGCACCAGGAACTTGCAGCCATAGCTCAGCTCAGTGACCACCACCATTGGGCATTCCGGTGCTCTCGAGCAAGGTTTGGCCACTATTTCCCCACGGTGGTCATACATGCAAGTTAGTTTCCAGGTGATTGTCTTGTCTACCATTGGTAGTTGAAGAGAGTAGCCATTAAATATGTTTGGGAATGGGTTAAAATGTTCCAGGTAGATGTAGAATCGAACAAAGTCCGGATCAACTGGAGTTCGGCGGTGACCCTTGAACAGTTCATTGGTCTCTTTGTCCATTGATATTATTTCTTTGGTGATGAGCATCTTGCAGTCTTTCGCTTTGACGCAATCGTGATCAGGTAGATAGGAGTAACAGTTCTTGTAAGCATTTTCGTTGCACTTTTCATAGATGGAGCTGTTTTTTATGCTGCAATTAGTTGTATTGAAAAGGATTAAAGCTAGAAAGAACTCAATTATCATCATCACTGCCATCGGTTCTGGTAGTTAGTGAGCTTAAAATTAGAATAGATTCGATGAGTGCGAAGATAGAGCGGGAAAGTTAAGCACGTGCGATGCAAGAATCTCACTAGATGTATACACTATCTTTAATTAACTATCTTTAATTAATTAAGGTAGGTTCATTGACATGGCAATTATGGCTCACGCTTTACCGTCGATTGTGACTGATTTCTAAACAACAAATTAACACTGCTCGCCGTGGTGGGATTGCCTAATTCGTCGCCCACTATCTCGGCGCTGGGCCTTGAGTGGACTCTAGAACTTTTCTTGCTGATAAATATGGCCGCCACGACAAGGACGGCAATCAGTATGGCCAGGTAAATGAGATACTTCATTACGTGTGAATCCGCGGTGGTTTTGGTATTTCGGCCATCGTCTTTGACGCCATCTTTGAACTCAAACTTGGCCTCAATCTTGCCACTGCCCTTGACTGTGCCCGCAAGGACATTGGCCCGAAACTGTTTCAGGTCGTTCTCGTCCATGTCAGTTCGACATGTGTTGGCGGGCGAAGTCCACGTTTCAATTGTATAATTGTCCACCCGGAAGTCCATCTTAGTTTGCTGCTTCAAGCTGTCGAGGTCCAGCTCAAAGACGGTACGGTGGACATTGTCCGCCAGTCGGTGATAGTACAGAACGTTGTCAGTAGTTACATTATTCAGCACCATAATTTCAGTGTCTTTGCCCACATTCAGAACAGCTGGGTAGTCATCGTTGCCTGGGAAACACATGAAGACCATGCCGTCCATCTTTTCGCCTTCCATGGTGACCAAGGTACTGACGTCACTCTCATCAATGGAATGTGTATAGATTCGGAGGGTCTGTTCAGCCATGATGGCTTTGGTCATGTGGCCTCCTTCTTTAGAACATAGAACTCGACGCTTCACAGACTTGGATTTGCAGTCACCGCTCAAGTAGTCGTACTTGGTATAGTCGCCCACATCTATGCCAGTATCCTCTTCCTCATGTTCACTTGATTTGATGTTAATCTGAGCCCCGGGATTCATGGTGATCCCCTTTGTGATCTTGTTGACCGCAAACTCGAACTGGCAGCCATCTTGGATCTTGGTGGCGACAACTTCACATTGGCCACAGGCCACAGCTTCCCCAGCGGCGGTACAGTTGAGCGAGATGACGCCCTTCATGGTCGGAATGCCAATCTGAAACAATGGCTTGACCAGCAAATTACGGACAATTCGAATGACAACAATGTCTGGGTCAACCAGACCTTGCTGGTTGTTTTTCTTCAGCAATGGCACTTGCTTGTCGATTGAATGGATGTCTCTTGACAATAACATGCTACAATTTTTGGTGAGTATGCACGAGTCGTCGTCAAATGTGAAACACTTCTTTGACGATCGGCCGTTGTCACAGTTTTCATACTCTTCGGCCGTCAATTCTCGGACGCTGGACGCCAGGGCATGACTTGTACATAGAGATAAATAAAAAAGGCTTGTGAGGTGATTCATTGTTAGTGTAGGTTGCTAAAAATATGATTGAATAATTATCTTGAATTCTGAAAGTTCCAACTGTTCGAACGCAGTTTCTCAGAGAGCGCGCCCCCAGCCCACTAATCTAGGTAGGACCTGGTTAGCCTGGTTGTAAGCCCGGTCAAGGTGTTTACTGGGCTGACCATTTTATGTTGTAGAGAGCAAGCGTAAATAGACCACTGAGAGAAATACGTGACATAAAAAAGGCAAAATCGCCATATCGCCAACTGAGATCAGTTCAAATCCAGAGAGAATCGTGAAAACACAACAGAGCCTAGGCTTCCATTCAAGTTTGGCGCTAAAACCCCACCCTGCGCAAGCGCACGGAGAGCACTAACGGAAAATTAGGGATGGGTAAAAGCTTGCTCGGCTCAGCTCGGAGCACTTTGCGAGCCGAGCCATATGCCGAGACAGCGAGCTTCCGAGCTGAGCTAACTCTGCTTCCATGAGTGCCTGAGTTGACTTTTGAGGGCTCGAGCTGAGCCGTCGAGCTAAAGCTCCATGTTAACTCTATGGGAGCAAATAGCAAACGAGAGCTGCTGAGCTGTCTGTTTCTATTGGTTGAGCAGCTGAGCCGACTCAATTTCACTTGTTTGAGCCATCGAGCCGAGCCGGCAGCTCGAGTCGACTCGATTACCCATCCCTAAGGAAAATAGTTGCATTCAGCATTTGCTGCACTTTTTAAGAGTGAAAACAAATTTTGTTCTTATCATAGGTTCGAGTGAATCGCTTTTGATGGAATGTTAGGTGAACTTTTCTTACCATTGGTACCTCTCTTTCGGGAAAAGGCGAATACAACACCAGCTGTGATGGCAATCATGATCAACACAACTATTACAATGGTCAGCATGTTTGAATTAGATCCAGCCTCTTGGCTTTGTACAATTTCATAGGCCGGAAAACTGAATTTAGCCTGAATAGTACCAACTCGCTTAATTGTGGAATTGGCTGAATCATCACTGAATTGGTTCAGTTCATTGTCATCTAAATCTGACTGACAAAAACTAGTTCGGTACACGGCCCAAGTCTCTATTTTGAAGTTGTCATTTCGAAAGTTCATCTTCGTTTGCTGATTCAGTTTGTCTATGTCCATCTCGTAAAGGATACGGCGGACATTTTGTGACAAACGAAAATAGAAGACACTGTTATAAGTGGAGACTCCATCAAGATCGGACGCCTTGGTCTTGCTGTCACTCGACATCTTAACCATCTTCGGGAAGTCTTCGTCTTCCGGGAAACACAAGAGTAGTTTAGTGTTGTTGCCGTTATCCATGATGACCACTGGCGCGAAACTTGGTTTCCCGATGGAGTCGGTGTAAATTCGAAGATTAGTCTTGTCCATGATGGCCTTGGTCAGATGCAAGTGGTTCTTAGAGCACAGAACCTGGCGTGTTGTCGAGTTGGTGTAGCAGTCTTGTCCCATGTAATCATAACTGTCATAGTTGCCCACCTCTATGCCAGTGTCTTCGGCGTTCACGTGCAAGCGAGCCGCGATGGCAATGTTTCCTTCGCTGCCTTTCTTCAGTGCATTGACCGGAAATGAAAATTGGCAGCCACCCTTGATTTGGGTAGCATTGACCAGAGTGCACTTGTCACAAGCAATGGCCTCACCGGTCTCGGAGCAAATCAATTGCTCCTTATCTTTGGTTAATTCGATTCCAATCTGTGTCCGAGCCAACTTGTCGGCACTCTGGACAACTCGCAACACAACCACATCCGGATCAATGAGACTCTGGACGTTGCCGTTCATCTTCAACTTGGTCTGTCTGTCCATTGAGAAGATTTCTCTTGACAATAGCATGCTGCAGTTCCTGGTGCTTATGCAAGAGTTGTCTCCGAATGCGAAGCACGCTTTCATGGAACCTTTGTCGCACGCATCGTACTCTTCGCTGGTCAGCTGATCGGTGGACACGGATGAAAAGGTTGCACAATGAAGTGCAAGCACCATTAACTTAATCCGGTTCATCTTTGCATGCATATCGGCCCGTAAATTTGATTTGAAAAGAAGAGGAAAAATTCTCAAGTGGCCACTTTTCTCTCGTTTTCTTGTTCACGAATTGGAATATTTGCAATAATGAAACAATGCATATTCAAGTGGCGCGCGAAATGGAGAAACTGAATGACTAATAAATTTAGTCTAAATTGTGCCATTTACTCCCTTTTTCTCAGTTGGGTTCAAGCAGCTCGTATTCTCGGAATGCGTTTCAGTTAAATTAGCAAGAACATGTTAATGTCGCAAAAAACGTAATTTTGGCTTGAAAATTGCTCGACACGGGATTAGCTCATGATGACTGGGAGTAGTTTGCTAGAGGGAGGGAAAGAGAGAAAGACAAAAAATTGAGATGTATTACATCATAGCCAGGGACAAAGCGAAGTAACGAGTGCATCGCAATTAGCCATTCTCCTTAATCAAGTTTGAGAAAGTAAAGTACACAGAAAAAGGGAAACTTATACTTAGTCTTCCACCATTAGTGAGAACGAGCGTAATTTCAGGGCAGTGTTTGTAGCGTGAGTGAGGCATCTCTCTCCTCTCCTCATCTCCTCTCGCTTCCCTTTCTGTGAACATCTCGCGAGCATGAAAACAAAGATGGGCCTCGCGATGATGAAACGGTTACTCTGCTCTCACGATGCTTCGAATAAGAAGACAAACAAACCAAAGTGAAAGTGTCTAAAACAATAACTCAACAAAATTAATTTGCAGTGTGCGTGTGCTCAACAATTTATGTTCGTTTCAAATGAATAGCATACCTGCTTATGAGAGTGACCAAAGATACGGATGAGAACGAGAGAGAAAGAGAGAGAGAGAGAGCGACTTTAAATTAGCGAAAAATAGACAGCTGCTCCAAGCGCGAAAAAACAAAATCAACCGGAAACAGCAGATGCGTCGACCAACAGGTTGACTACTGTAATCTGCGCTCAAGTCTTTCCTATTGTCTTTTCAGTCTAAGAATGCAACCACGAGCACTAAAGTTGATAATGGTACATTATGCAAATGAATTGTCTATTAAGAAACTGAATATGCCGTTTTAGAATATTTCAAAATAGAAAAGAATGGTCAAATGTGGAAGAGTGCGCAATAAAAAGCCTCAGGTCGTCAATCAGCTATTTCACGCCATTTTATTCTTCGTATTTGCTGATGAGATCTTTTCTCTCCCTCTCTCGCTTTCTCTCTCTCCCTCTTTCGCTCTCCATTTCCTCGAAGTGTTCTGAATGGCTCATCATTTTTAGAAAATATCCGCTTTATTTATGTAAAAAAGTCGTACCACTTAACAATGATGATGGTTTTGGACTACTGCCGAAAATTGTAACGACAGTGCTACGAGTGCGTTTTGCTCTTTTTCATATCCATCTATCGCTCTCTCGCTCTACCTCTCTCCTCCTCTCGCTCTCTGTAAAAAGACCTACCCCTAGGCCATTAAGGCAGAGCTGTTTAACCTTTTTTAGGCCATCATGCAGTCGCGCTCCTCTCCCCCTCTCTCCCTCCTTCTCTCGCTCCCTCTCTCGCTTTACGAGATGCTCTCTTTTCTTCTTACTGATGACGGCGAAATGTATCCCACGATACTCAACTTGCACGAGAGAGGGAAAGAGGGAGAGGGGGAGAGAGATGCAAAGTAGTCTTGGCTCCTTCGCTCCTCATCATTTGTGTCTCAGTCTCCCAGCTGACCGGTTGCATATTCAAACTCAGCTGGTCATCTAGACTACTTCTCTTTGACAAGTGCCGCTCTCAATTTGCTTTCCACTCAGTGTGCATTGCTCAACACGAGTGAATCCGTTTCAGCCATGACACCCAGTAGCTGGCATTGCGCAATTTTGTCTGTATTCCTTTTTCAGTGTCACCTTTGTTTGTCGGCCAGGTTCGTCGACGAGGGTGATTATTCCTCCGTCACTTCGCTAACCACCGATGTGGACACCGGAAGCCTCGACGAACAGGAAATGGCCGAGTCGGCGGCTTCGCCATCTTTCCGATTGATTTCAATGCCAGCCATCACAGAGTCGTCTAAATCTTCATCAGGATCATCACTTCCGGCCCAGCTGGAGTTCCTTAATCATCTTCCTTTGCACGAAATTGCCGCTCAAGGTACGTTTTCAGTTGTGATATTTGACAATTAAAGGCGATTGTTTCGGCAATAATTAGTATCAGCCAAGAAATCCCCGGACACCAATGGTCATCGTCCTAGGATGTTGACTGTTGACAAGAAGACAAACCACCGGTACAGTCTAGAGCCAAATGGTCTAACCGGAAAAATGGCCTTGTCTGCCGAGCTTGAACATTCAATTCGTCGAATTGTTCAAGATGTTCTGAATCGCGAAGACAGCTACTTCTTCAAGCTTCCGGCCAGTGGCCTGAGAACGAAGTCGGCCTATACTACCCAGAGGCCCGAAAGGGCACATTCGCGGTCCCGAACTCAGTTGAAAAGGGTGCAAACTTCATACGCCACCAGCAAAGAAGTGACCGACGCCCCTTCTAATCGCGAGTTGACCGAATATTTTGTCAACTACCAGCGAGGTCTAGGCAGTGGCCTCCGCCATTTGTCTGCCTTTGTCAAGGTGAGTGTGGCTCCTTTGCTCTTCTCTCTCCCTCTCTCCTTCTCTCGATTTTCTTGAGCTGAAAGCGGACTATGATAAAGATTCCGGAAGACATTGATTATGCTAATCCAGTAGCCGAAAGCGAGATCATCCTTAATACCGGCTACTTGCTTTGTTTTTAAGTGAGCATCTCTCTCCCCTTCATCTCTCCCCTCTCGCTGAAAATCCCTTCACAGCCGTTTAATTATAATTGAAAACTACAGCTACAGTTTAGTGGTTTTTTATAAACTCTCCTAATATAGGGTAGGAAGACAATTTACAGCTCATACCAAGTGTCCCTAACTTGACCAAGTAATGAAAGTTGAACGTGACTTGACTTACATAATGATATGCGCCGTCATGACAAAAATCCAGGCTGAGCTTGAGTGTACATTCATATTACACATCACGTACTCGGCCAAGAAAAATGCAATTTACTTTTTATCTTCAGCGGCCCATTATTCATGATGACCATCAGCGAAAAACTTTCTCTTTTCCCTTTCGCTCCTCTCCCTCTCGCTCCTCTCCCTTTCTCTTGCTCGTTTTCTCAATTTGATGATGGAAAGAATTCCTTGCTCTTCTCATTATCATCATTAAAAAATGATCATTTTGTGTCTTTCTTAGACATTAAAGTCACCGGAAAACCGAGGCGCCTACGGCTATTGGAAGCCAACAAGGAACGAAAAGGATTTAGAGGAAATCAACAATTTAATCACTCGGCCCATAATCAGCGACGATAGGCAGTCCAAGCCGTTGCAGTCCAGCCATGGGCCAAGTAGGCCTGGTGGGCGACAGCGTGGGCAAAGTGCTGGTCGACCTCGGGCCGCTACCTACATTGCTTCGGCTTACGGTTCACATGGTACACGAAAAGAAAATGGCGGTCATCGACAAGTGAGCCGAGCGCCGGTTTATTCCAAAGCCGAAAGTCCATTGAAATTGAAATCAACGTCCTACTACATAAACATTCCGCTCGACGCCAACAAGAATCATCAGCAGCAAAGTAGAAGGTAAGTGATGGGAAATAATTACGTAATGGCTACGTACTCATAGCGGCATTGCTCTCTATGGACTTATGTTCAGCTGAAGCTCTTTTTAATTCTCTCCCCTCCTCTCCTTCTCTCTTCGTCTCGTCTCATATGCTGCTACACTTTTCACAGGAACTGCGACCACTAACTTATAACTATGGTAAAAATAACTTGAAGACTGTATATGAACATCAGAATGAAGAGCAAATATATCAAAGAAAGAAATATAAGAAAAAAAACATGTTCTATAAAGTATCATAAAAGGAGACCAACTTTCATTTGAATACTGTCATGGAGCACAATTGTAAAACGGAACACTTTAAGCCCTCTCTCCCTCTCTCATCCCCTCTCGCTCCTTTCACTCTGATTTGATTCCGTGTAAATGGTTCACGAACGTAGATTTATATATTTTTTGTTAAAAGCGATCCCTTTTCAGCACTTTCAAAATGGAGATCAGAGCAAAAATAGTCACAGGAACATTTTTGTGCCGTGTTTTTTATTGCCATGTACCTTTGAACCTATAAAGTTGGACTAAATTTAAATTATATCATGGCTAAGGGTTTAATGAACCTCTAATATTTGGATTTACTTTGTGATCAGCTGTTAAGCTCCTCAATCGTTCAAAGTTTTCTATGTGTATTTCGCTATAACAATAAAACACTAAAAACCATAAATATGGGTGAACTTTGTAGTCAAAAGCAACCAATAGCACTCTAGAATATATTTGATCACATTCAAGTCTAGACGACTGTAATCAGCTTGGGATCAGTTTAATTTTGGATACTCATGAATATGCATAACAGTGAACTTTCCGACTTTCAGCAAAATTGACTTTAATTTAAAGCTATAACATTATTCAAGACCAACATACTCTAGCATATGCATCGCTGAGCATCAAGCTCGTCTTTTCAATGTGAACACATCCAGTTTGTCTCTCCCTCTCCCCTCTCTTCATCTTCGTGATAGCAATCTCTGTCGACGTCTTAACATAATATTTTATCTCTCGATGTATCTCTGACCTTGAGACATACACCTTGGTCTAATGAGAACATGTAACGGTTGTAACATGTATGACGGAAGCATATCATGACAGTTTTTTCGTTTCATCTACATCAGCTGTTACAAATAGTACTATTCACCTTTTGATCTACTGGTTGTTTGCTCAGTTGGATTCAAGACGGATGATTTTAGAGGTCAATAAACGGAAGAGCGAACTCTCGCTGGTCTATTCAACTTGAAAAGCCGTAATTACAAGAAAATATTCCGTTGACCGCTAAATACTTTCTAAATAGCTTACGCAGCCTATTCAGGTGCGTGCCTAATGCAGCTATTTGAACAAGTGCTAATTCAAGAAACCTGAAATGCTTTAGATCTTTCTTTGGCATAATGGACATTAATTGTGCTCAAACTGCGAGACACGAAGTGAATGGCATTCTCTCATTATTAATTAATTCTAAGCCTAACCTAAACCTTAACCGAGATTCTTGAAACTTTCATAAACTGTCTTTGAGCATGTCGTACACAACTAGGACGAGCGCACCGCCAAAGCCTCTCAGAACATTGGGCAGACCACCCCGATAGAAGCTTCTCAGGCCACCTTCATTGTACACCTTGACCCAGCATGAGGCAGTGTTTTTATACAGCTGTTCGGACCGAGGGACACCGCTTTGCATCATCATTCTTCTTCTCACTGTGTCAAAAGGATAAGCTATCAGACCACTGGCTGTCGTGGCAATCTGTGCAACCAAGTATGACACCCAAAACGATGTTTCTTTTCGCTTTAGTCCGAGCACTTGTTTCAGGCAATCGTACAAACCAAAGTAGGCGCCGCGGAATATGATGATCTCGGGGACAGAGACGAGAAATCCCCGATACAAACCACGGAATCCATCGGCTTTCACGGTCTTGGCCAAACAATCACTTAATCCTTTGAATTCTCTTTGACTGGCCGAACGCCCAGTGTCGGCAGCTAATCTCGTCCTAGCAAAATCCAATGGCTGGAGGAAACAGAGTGCCGTGAACCCTGCAGCACTGCCAGAGAGTACATTGGACGCTGATTTATGGTAATTACAATCTTGATTGGTGAAAAATGTTCTAACGAGCAGCTCTTGATACTTGTCTTTGGAAGCGAAAATGATGGCGCTCTTCGGAAAGCCTCTCACGACGTTTATTGTATTCCCACGCCAAAAACTACTGAATCCTTGTTCCCTTGGTATCCGCAGCAAACAATCGGTAAATCCTTTGTAATGCTGTTCCAATTTCATATTTTTAGCTGCACTCTGAACTTGCAACAGCAACTTAATTCGCTCAATGGGAGCAACCATCGTCTTCGAGGCGGCGCCGGCCATTCCTCCGAAAATGAAATTCTTGGCAACATTACAATCAACGACACTGAGAGCAGCGAGTGGATTTGTATACTTGACGGTGATGTCCATCACTCCACCAGCTCAGTTCGCTTCTTCAATATAGGAATACAGTTAGCAAACATTAGTTAAATGCGGCATTTATAACTAAATTAAATGGAAATTACCTGTAAGGTGGCTTAACCTTGATTACGGTTGAAGCGCCGAACACGAGGTTAACCCAATATGATGCAAGGGAACAGCTGTTTGCTTCTCAACAGCCAATGGGAGAGCAGCCTTTTGAGGCGCTGAATTCAAATACATCTGCGGCTTCACATTTATCCGTCGGGCTCTGAAATTGATACTTTGATCTCTACTGAATTTTTCGTTAAAAAGCATTGTTGTTTAATTAGTCAATGTCCAGTACCAGGTCTTTCTTAATTTGGTCTCATCACGATAACTTCATCTAGATGTTGCAGGTTGAATAGTAGACACTCATCATCAATTAGGTATCTTGTTAGGATGAGATCTCGTAGAATTCCAGCGTTATCAATTCATAATGAGGGATGTGCGCCATTCCACGGAATGTACACTCCAAACTAGTCAAGCCGAAGCTCTGATGAATGATGAGCGAATATCTGAAGATGCAGAATTGAATTACGTAGCATTTACATATTAATTTGTTTTTTATTGATCTTGCATATTCAAACCAGATTCGATATTCGTGTGTAACTTGGACAACAAGAGATCAGTATGGTGAACCGAGAACTATCAGTACGGCAAACACTTGAGTCAGTCATGGTAAACAAAAAACCACGTGCTTTGACAGCTGCACATCAAATTAGGAAAGATTGTGACTTCGAATATTAAAGTAAGAAACAACTCAGTCAATGTGATTATCTTTCAGATTGCAATTCGGCCAACTGCAGCCACTGGCGCCGATTTTCAGAGCAGCCATCTTTGAGAGGAACCAGACCGGGCCAACACTTGGAGAGTATAGAATATACAGGTAAACAAATGTCATCTATGAAGCCAACTTGCATCTTGGGCAGATCGTTTATCTTATCTCTGTCCATCATGGGCATAGGTTGCTGGTGCAGTTGAGACTTTTCAATATCACCTTGCTGGAAAAATTCGGCAGCCACCAGCTCGGCAATCTTCTTTTGCACAGGCCAAGGCTTAGCAATGGCCGACACGTCACAGGCTGTCATTAACATGCCTCTCAGTAAATCTCTTTTCTCACTTTCTCGCCAAGTCGTTTCGCCGGCATCGGCAATAGCAACAAATTTGTCTCGTTTGCTGTGAATGACAAGAAGTGGAAGTTAGTAAAAGAGTGTAAGCAGGTTTACTCACGTGAAATATTGAGCGAGATCCGTGGACAAAATGGCCGACTTGACGATCTTAATGGCTGAAGTGTATTCATCTGGGGACAAGGATTGCAAGATGTTGTTTCCTTCGCTATTCAGTATCATGATGCACTGGTCGAAATGATGGTGTTCCATAGTGGAAGTACCATACAGCGTTGCCAAGGGTGACGCAATCCTAGCGAATTATATTATGTAAATTCGTAGACACTAGTAATGGGTATGTTTCATTACTTAGTCTGAAAGGAATTATTTGTTCCCCTGTGGTCCAAATCATGGCAGAGACAAGCGACAAGTAGAGCCAACTGTTCAAGGTCAGAGAACAGTTCATGCATGCCGCCAACCTATGGATGCCAATACAAAGTAGAGTAAGATGAATCAATGTTGGCAGGCTTCATCTCTTACTGTCAGCATTGCAAACATGGTTTGCGTAACGTTCAGCGAGTGCCGCCAATTGTGATAGACTACAGGACGGTAATTCTTTTTGACACTCAGAACCCAACGGCACAGAACCTAGTAAATGAAAGAGCACTTTCGTAATCAATTTTCAAGACAAAGTAATCGCTCACGTTGTAGGGAATGTGAAACTTCGCTATCAACTGAAGTTCTAAGAACATGCTCAAGGATGCCAGGCAAGTTTCTCTGTCGTCCAGCGTGAAATCACAAAAATCGTACTTGTACAATTTGAACGTCTCGGCCGACGGAATGTCGCATGTCTGTAAATATTATACATGCCCATTAACAGTAGTCTAGACTTTCGTACTGACCATTAAGGCTCGAGTTTCTTCAATGGAACTCGACGCATGATACGACAATATTTCCAGGGCCACTTTTTGCTTAGCCATCAGCTTCAGAGCCTGTTCGTATATTTGTGTATTGTGAATTCCGAGACCACAGAAAATTGCAAAGGCTTCCAGCGTAGCGACGTCCACTTCCGTGAAGACTGTACAGTGGTCACCGTCCACTTTATTGACCAGCTGGGCGACACCAATGATGGCATCGGAGCTGCTTTGGATAGGAACTGAGAGTATCGATCGTTCTGTCCACTGTGAAACATGAAGAGAAGAAATCAATGGCTAATCAGGAACAAGAAGCCTCGCGTGACTGACACACCGAAGGCAGTGGGCTAGGCGACAATAGCACCGTTCTACTCTAATTGCCTGTAATTAGAGTTTCATAATCAACTTGAAACTTACCCCATCATTATCACTGGGTACTGATGCTTCCGATGTCCAGTTTGATGACTAAGAGAAAGAGAGAGAAAATGTAATTAGAATCTATTTTTACGGTGAAAATAATAGCCTCAAATTGAAAATGAGAGCGCAAAAAGCTTCAGCTGGACTAGAGATGGCCATTCGAGCTGGCTCGAGTCTCAAAGCAGAAGCTCGAGCTCGCGCCGAAGGCTCGACTCAGGGACTCAGCTGACAACGGCGCAGCGGCTCGAAAGCTCGGACTCTCTGAGCAGCTCAGAGTGAGCTCTTCAAGCCTTCCGAGCCCTAGTCAGAATGAAATTTCTGAAACTTCTGAAAAAAGAAAAGAAGTATTTCCAAGACGGTTTTTGCATTGAAACATGGCGAGAGAACCGGGACAGATTCAGGGTTAAAGGCTCTGTTTCATTAAATTTTTGGCTTTAGTTTTTTTGGCCCGAGCCGGCTCGAGCCCTCGGCTCAGCTGCCGGCGGAAGGCTCGGCTCAGACGCTCTCGACTGAGCATCAAGGCTCGGCTCGAAAAGTTGCCTGAGCCCGGCCTTTGGCCATCCCTAGCTGGACTCAGCCGAATGCAATTTACTAGCCGGTCCCTGAAGGGAATCCCACGCTTTGTTTTTCTAATTTTTCGCTACTCTTTTCTAATCTGAAGCTGACTGTTTTCACAGTCACAGTCAAGTTGCTTGCATATTTGAAGTGCCATAGAACACTTGGTTTACTGTAACCGCTGCCCGCGATCGATAGGTGCCTATGTTCAAACTCAGCTCAAAAGAATGAACGAGCCGTGTTCTCGACAGCGCTTACAGCGAAATCATAACAAGTTCTGTCACTTTTATGGTTAAGCATTGAGACTGATTAAACTACTCACATGACCGGTGAGAGCAACTTGAACAGCCATCTGAAGACAAATGTCCACTGGGGGCTCGAGTTTCAGGTCTGATGGACTGATTACACAAGATTAGATAATGAAGCTCTTGAATCATTTGTCAACTCACGTCAGTTTATTAATTTGGATTCCATCGGATTCAAGTTCGTAGACCACATGAAATATGGAAACCTTGCAGTTGTTCAGAAATGCAAGAGGTTTATTCAAAGCCCAGTTAATGACCAAGTTAATGATGCACCAGCTTGTATTCGAGCATACGTGTTAAAATGATTACCTGAGGCCTAGAATACTTCCTTTGAATTTCTGTTAGGCTTCCGTCTTCGATTATCATGTTCTGAGACGCCTGTTAAGAAATGCAGATAGAAACTGAGAGACGCCAAACATACAGTTTTGTTTGTTGGCATATGGTTCTAGAACTGGCGCCGGAAATGGGATCTGGATGATTATTCGATCGAAGGAGGAAGTGGATGACGAAGAGGCAAAGTAAGAATCAATACCTCGTTATTCTCGTTCACTTGCTCAGTGTCTCGTAAATATACGCGACATCTCTGACTGCGAAGTAAGCCTTGAGCCTGGGTCATGATCTTGTTTATTAGAATGTCAAGTGAAGATGTCTCCTCGAATATTGATCTGGCCAACAAAAGCAATAACTAGAGGGAGAAGGAGGAAGAGAGAAGAGGAAAAGATGACATCGGAAACAAGCGACCCGAGGGATGTTGAAGCAATATTCCGAAGCAGCTGGCCTTTATGTAATCTAATGCCACGGCTATTGGATGCTCGAAAACGAAAGTTGACCATTCAGTCCTGGCATGGAATCCTGTAACACCGTGCTCTGGACATTGGCTCGAAACTCACTTGATTGCGCTTATATTCCTGGATGGACATTTCGAATAGCTGAGCATTCTGGATGCCGATGCCACAGAATGTGAGATACCTAGCGAACACCCGTTCGTCGGCCTTTGTGAACTCGTGGTCTCCGCTGGTTTTGTTAATGCACTGCGCCACACCGATGACGTCCCCTTGACAGTTTAGTATTGGTTTGCACATTATGGACACCGTTCGATAGCCAGTTCTAGCGTCGATATCCTTATTGAATCTCGCATCCTATTGAAAAGAGAAGAGTGGGAAGCGGAAATGCAATTTCAGCAGGAAATGCAAACACTGGCCGTAGGAAACTATTGGTTAGGAAAGTCTAGACTCTCTGAATCCCTTTCAAGATTAATCTCTCACACAAGCCGAAGTATGTACTCTCGCCTTCAGGCTCGCTCTTTTTTGCTCTACTCACGAGAAACCTGAGAAGTACACTTCGCTTACTGGCGAAAAGATGCTTGTAATCCGAAGCTTGAAGCAGAGTGAAAATGTAAACGCAAGTTCCCTAGAAGGTTCCATCATAACAAACAGTCAGTTGCAATGATATAAGAGACGCATCAACCATTAATGGCGCACTATCCTATAAATGCGCAAGATGTTCTTTCGTTTTTATCTGGAAGCAAACTGAGAACGAGAGTGTTTACACTCTTTGCTCCACTAACGTGACTGGCTGCTCTTTTCAGAGTAAGCGGAAGACTAAGTTGACTATGGACCTAGAACTTACAGCTGTACAAGTAGTAGCTCACGTTGTGAAGCGTATCACTTATGGACCAGAATCATGTGTACGCGGAAAAGTATCTTTTCGGAAATGCACTCGGACGCTCGACCATGTTGACAGCCAACGGCCGAAGTACGGAAGCTCGTCCTTAATTTTAAGCATCCTTACTGATGAAATTAAGCTCTCAGTAATTACTGCCGCTAGACCGGATCGATGGCTTGAAGCATAGTGATAGAAAAGGAAACTCATCCATGTCATTTTACACGACCTTTGCGTGGCAAGTGTATCATTTGATTCACCAGCAAATTGGCTTCAGTTTGCACGAAGTAAGAAGCATCAAGCGTCACTGGAATTGTCAGTTTACAGTTTTCATTTAACGACCAAAGTTCTAGAACCTTGTTTGAGTAGTGTGTGGACACAGCGTGAGGAGCTTTGCCAATGGGCTCCATAGAAGCCGTTTTTCGAGCTAAAAGCAATCTGGCTGCCGTATCATGTTCTGTTCTGTGTCTCAATTTCATTGCTCTTTTCGGTAGACGATTAAGTGCCGAAGGCCACTAAACCTAGTTTGCATCATAAAGCCGACAAGTCACTAGAACCATCCGAACAGTTCACTGTCTGGACGAAGAAAAGATATTGAGCAACCAGCGCCTTTTTTTCTTGAAATTACGAACTAGAGACCGGAAAGAAATAAAGAATTATGGACTGTCTGGAGCTCCTCACTATATCACTCAAGCGGAAACGGAAAGTGAGAGTTAGAACTGCAAAGAAATATTCGCTACGTAGACTAGCATCCAGAACTCTCAAGGTTAGAAAAATCAATAGAACAGTTCGACCCAGTTGCTACTTAATGGAGTTCTAATCTTTTTCGGTCATTTAGAACGTGCCATTCCGGTGGCAATCTATGTTCAAGCAAGCTGACGAAAGCTCTTGAAGAGAACCTTTGCCGCAAAGTGCACACTTTGCGTAATGAAACAACTTTTAATAGTGAATTACGGTGCGCTTGCTCTCGCGAGAGAGGGAGAGGAGAAAATAGAGAGAAGACGTCAGAACCTTCGAACTGTGCCGACACTGGGGAGCGAACAACTCATGACATGGATCTACACTGACATTCTCTGCGGTTCGATAGGTACTATATACGAGCTCAGAGAATACCCTCTAGGAAGGGAGAGAGAGAGAGAGAGAGAGAGAGAGAGAGAGAGAGAGAGAGAGAGAGAGAGAGAGAGAGAGAGAGAGAGAGAGAGAGAGAGAGAGAGAGAGAGAGAGAGAAAGGAAAAGTTGACCAAGATTATTGGTCACTAACCTCATAAGCATCCTTGATGACAATGGTTTCCTTTGTGAGAGCAACGTGACCAGCGATGCCGAGACCAAAGGGAATTGGTTGCTTACTGTACTGCTCGGCGGCAATAATGGACTGTTCTAACAAAGAGTCCGGCGTTACGTCGAACAGCTTGGCCACCAAGTACCGGTCATTTCTTGAGCCCTTGGCCAAGAACAAGCTGCCTCTGTCTGACTTGGTCAAGATGCTCACGTTAACCAGAATTTTGTGGCACAGAGTATCAATGTCTAATTCATTCGAGATGTCGCGAATGAGTTCCATGAATAGCTCTTGTTCATCAAGATGGCGGAGTCGCTCATTAAGCTGGTCCCGGTTCCCTATGGTCATTTCGCTCATTGACCGCTGCCCATTGGCCAGTCGGCTATTCTTTCGGCCACTGGTCACATCGGAAGACAGCATCTCCTTGAACAGTTGGCACGTGACCGAGTTTCTTCCTCCTCGGGTCATCTGTACATATGAGGCCGCTAGGTGCTCACTGTCCTCACTTCCGGTCTGCGTGACTAGGGCGGCAAGACTAGGAGTTCCCCTCTGGTTGGCCGACAACTGAGTACGGAGCAAGTGGACAGTTGGTGCCACCGATCCCAGGCTTGACACAACTGGATCAACTGATCCACTCGACGAGCTCCGAGGTGCAAGGGGACCATTTTGAGCGTACCACTTGTAGGCGAAGTCGGGATGGTTTAAGAGATACTTTTCAACCATGTCCTCGACATCTTTGTCACCCATACTAGTGACAGTGGTTGATTGTGTCAAGCTTGACACTGTGTTTACTCGGCGGTGACGATGTAATTGGATTTAAATTGTGCCGCTGCTCTTGTGGATTTAGACTCAAAATAAGCGCACTGGCAACTTTCTCGCTGGCTGAGTTACTGTATGTGGCTTAGATAAAAAGTATTACACGTCGACTACTTGCTTCACTACAACCTAATGGTACCACTGGATCAATACTGTGCGAAAGACTGAACAAGACTGACAAGTTTTCATCAATGATGAAACATCGCCATGTCTCGACTAAGGATGCGGCACATGTGACTGAACGGTCCAAAATGGTACACTTCATGCAGTCGGACTCGGATTGAATTGTTGTCGGTCTCGCTGGATGTAGACCATAACCATGAAGATTACCTTGAAGAACAGCTGTAGCGATGTTACTTTTGGTATCGGACTATGCGGCAATGTTTTATAGCGAAAACGCGGACAAGCAATTGCACAAATTCTCTAGCTTCCGAACAGCAACTGCAGTGAAGAGTCGTGTTTCGAACAAAATGTTTCGCAGGAGTATCGACCTATTGAACACCATGATGACTACTGAAGACTCCATCCAGCGCGGCTCACATGTCTGCATCAACTACGACGATGGCGAGCTCGAAGCGCCATCTGCCTTGACAGTGTCCAAGTTCGAGAACACTTCATTTGTTGGTTCAGTCATGCTCAAAGTCGCCCACTCAGCACGGTTTAGCGATTGTGCAGTACTGACCAAATGCATTTTGTCTCTTGCGCACCCTACTGTTTAGCCGATGAACTACTAATTTACGAACTGTAATTTCGAAGTCAATTTCAAGTCGATATTTGATTTAGAACCGTACATGAAGATTCAATACAAAAAGAAACAAGTAGAGGTTTATGTGTCCGAAATCCACCATAAATTGAAAATCGGATCGCATGTTCTTATAGCTGTCCTACCTGCAATTTAAACAGTAACATGACTTACAATACAACTACATGTCTCAGGTATGCTCCGAATGCCGTCAACTACACTTGCTTACCACTCCAGTTGAGCCAACACCTCAACGCCATCTAGTGTTGTAAATTTCTCGGCTTTTTTGTCTTTGTCTTGTCTTTTTTTGTCATTGTCTTTAAATTTTTATCTTTTGTCTGGATTTTTGTCTTATTCGCGAGACAAGACAATATTGTCATTGTTGACAAATTGTCCGACAATATGCATAGCACGTACAAGCCTACGAAGACAATTGTCGTTTAGTTTGTCTTTGTCATTTTTGTAGTATTGCTTGTATTTGTCATGACAAAATCCTAAGAAAGTTGTCTTTTGTCCTCGTATTGTCTGACAAAGTCTTCTGTTGTCTTTGTCTTGTCTTTGTCGACAAATTCACAACACTAACGCCATCTACGTGTGCAATGTATCGATTGGTACTTGAATTACGTTGAATGTAAACTTTTTTCAAGCTGAATAATGCTACATTACATTTTGATTTATCAGAAATGGAACTCTAATATTTATCTCAACAGTCAAATTTTCAATTAAAACAGTAACAAGACAAACGGGATAAACGAATGGTTCATTCTACACTTTATGTACCTTTGCAAGTCTCTTGCATTCAGTCAGTAAGTCTTGCAAAGATTTCTTAGTCGATTTCCGGAACTTCATATTGACGGCAATTTTCACAAGTTCTCTTGGACTGATAGTACTTTCAATGAACTCCAACTTCGTTGACCTGTGCTTGGGATTGCGCAACAAGTCTACTAAGTTTGCATAGGCTTCCCAGTAGTGGTACCTGAGGCGGAATGTATCGAACAGCTCGTTTTCTAGTTTGGCCGAAGTGATACAAGCGTCAAAGGTCACGTGATGGTCAAGCTCACAAAGGTTGGTGTGCATGAGAAGACTGGTGAATATTCGTCGAACAGCTAAACGGTTCAAATTTTTAGTCCTGGGAAAGGTCAACAGTTCGTCCTTTACATCCGTGGATGGCTCATTTCTAATAGTGACTGTCTCTGAATAAGTTCGACTAGAGAATGTTTTAACTTCGAAGGCTGTGAACCAGTTGGAAGCTATGGCGAGCTGGAGTTCTTGGACATTCTTTGGTACACAGAACTTGTCGAATTCGGGAACAGTCTCGTTGACTTCTTTGTTTACTTTAACCACCTTTGCACTTGCATGTGTACACGTGGACTTCATTTCCCTTTCACTAGTAAATTCGTAGCTCAAACTCTTAACTACTGGTGACATCTCGTCACGCGAGAAGGAGCTGATTCTTGGTCTCTTAAGGGACACAACTTCCGGTTCCGGTGTCTTGCGCTTCGGACGGGAAGTGTGAGCTGCCAACTCATTTGCTGCATTCGCTATTGATTTCAGTATTCTGGCCTTCGTTCTGACGACGTCCTGGTTGTCGGTCACCTTGACCTTGACCACCGAAGAGCCGGGCAAGGGGTCAGCATTTTCATCGGCGACCTTGGCCATAGTTCGAGTCCTGCGACTCTTCTTGGCCGTGTTCTGAATGGCGAACAGTTCACTCCTGCGTTCCTTGTCCGTCGCCTTGCTCCACTTGACCTGCAGTATCTGGGCAGCTTTCCTCGACTTCGGTTCTTGGACATTGTCCAGAAATAGCTTCAGCACGTAGTCACTCTTGCACAGCTGAAGTAAGTTATAGTTGATGTCCAGTTCGATGAGGTTCACAAGAGTGTCCATAGCTTCTTTTTGGGTGAAGGTTTTAGACAAGAATCGCAGTGTCCTGGTCAACCTTTCCAACTTGGAATAGGATGGGTGGTTCTTTGGATGGCTGCTTCCGGTCATCAGGGTGGCCATTTTTTCGAACTGAAATGGCAATCCAGCCGTGCAAGGGCCTCTTGTTGACACAATAGCCTTTCCTTCGCCAATATCACAACTTCCGCTTTGAGCATGCTAAAGCGCCGCCTACTGGCATAAACTGTAGTCAGCTGAAAATTGAGTTGCTATTTTATCTCAAAACATCTTTCAAGTATTTAAAATCTGCATTTCAACTATTCTGAAATCAAGCTGAACTTGTCACGTGACTAGCATTACAGTGGTCAAGAGACGTTTTATCTCATTTCGCGATAGGAAAGGGGGCTTCATTCACATTTCCTGCAGTTCCCGTATAGATCATTAAGCAAGCTCATTCGATCCGGAAAATATGAAATGAAATCTTCGCATGTAACATTGAGTGCCACACCCTGATAAGTATACCTCTGAGTCTGTAATTATTCCCTGGCTTAATTACCTAATTGGCTACTGACCCATATCTGTCTGCTTCGGCACGCACACTCTCCCCTACCTCCCTCTACCTCTCGGTGAATACGTAGAATTTCATAAAAAGGGTAACCATAGTAACCCTGAGGCCAGAAACTTTCTCTGTCTTTTCCTCGGCTTCACTAACACGTTGTGCAAAAATTTCGTGTTCTCAGTTGCTCAAAGAAACTGAACATGGTTTTAACCGATCAGTTAAATCAGCCTTGATTGTGTGCGCGACATGAGAACACGTGTCGACCCTCAGCTACTATTGAGACGGCTTATCGTTGTGATTTCATTCCTTATCATTCTCTTGGCATTGGCTAAGATCACTTTATCGTATCCATGGACTGTCAGCTACATAACATTCACAGCTGGTATAGTTTACCTACTGATTTCAATGGTGACAATTTACGGCACACTTAGAAACGATTTAGCAGTTCTGTACGCGATTTCATTGGTGTACATGGTGTTGACCATTTTTTCTGTCATAGTATTTATGATTTCTATGGTCAACTTCGTTTCGCAGCCAAAGAAGTCAGACTTTTATAACCTTTGCTTCGTGGTCATGACAACGAGCATCTTTGTTGGTCAAACAATACTTATACGAATGTATTTGAAGTTACATCACACAGTGGACATTCTAGTAATAGAAGCGTAGTAATCGTCGACTAAAAATAAAGAAATTTTTTGAGCCGAAAATTTGTACATGTCTTGTTCATAGAATAGCTATAATCGAGCGCCTCCCTGTGGACTGTTGTTATTCGGATGCAATTAGCATTGTTGAAAACAGTGATGAATCGTTAATGCCAATATTCCTTTTGTCTTCTTCGTTTTATCTTCATTCAACTTCCATCTCGGTTTTTACTGCTTTTTGTCTATCTTCAGATCTGCCTGTTGTTTGACATCCATTCAAATCTCACTGATTAAAAGTTGTTTCTTGACCTGACCTGATTTTGTTTTTCGTTATCTCTCTATTTCTGTTTCCGCTTCATATCGTCCGCATCCTCTTTTTCTCTCGGCTCCGCGTGTTTTGTCTTGCAGCTCCTCTCATCGTTTTCCGTTCTCATCTTTGGGACTTTCTTTCCCTCTAGCAGTAGAGCATCCTCTTCCTTTTCTCGCCGCCAGGTGCTTTGTTACATCACGTGACTCTGAATCATGCGACAGGTCACGTGATCTGAGTAAAGTTCTGCCTCCGTTGAGACAAGTTTATTTAGTGGAGATCATATATCTCCGTGAATCGTGACAACAATAATCTTTCGTCAACTCATATCGATCCTTGCAACCGTACGTTGCAAGCTCTTCTCATGCTCTGGATTGTTTTTTGCGGCATGTCGAAGTAACTAGACTTCTATCTCTAGCATTGCTGTCAAGTACCTATCTCGCATCACTGTGGTCATGAGGATCAAGCTCAGGTTCAACATGGACGCCGTGCGAAAAGCCATGTGTCGAATCGCAGTACCTCAGGTACTTGAAGGTACATGACAAGCAAGTTTGTAACTTTTCTGCATCAGCTAGGAGAATTATATCAAGCAACAATTCGTGATGGAATGGCATCTGTGGGTGTAAGTAGGTAGGTTTCTCAGTAGTTGCTGTGGATGAACGCTACTAATTTTGAAACTCGCAATACAAAATTGAAGATGCAACATCACTCACGAAGGCAATAATATTGGTGGCTACCGATTAGACGATGGCAACTACACGGCTTGGCCCAGAGACAGGTATCATACCTGAGGTATGTGACTTGTCGGAAAATGTTAATGTGATATAGCCATGAATACTACAGGAGATAAGTATGGCCTTACAGATGATTCGACCAGCTGTTTTGCAAGATGACATTGTCCAGGTAGGTCCAGTCATCATTCCCACTGGGCTGCAAGTGTCTATTCCTACTGGTCACGGCAGCACTGACACAAATGATGTGCTGAGTGTGCTACAGAACTTAAGTTTAGATGCCTTTCTCTCAAAACTCGTTGTATGGTATGTTGCCACCATATTCCTTGCGTTCGCAATATTCTATGCGAAAACGCGAAGGCTAAGCTAAAAACGTGGACTAGGCAGTGGCTTTCGAGCATATGGCACGTTTTCATCACCGTGATTGACCAAGAAACGTTAGTATCACATTCCGCACTGTAGCTTCTTGAACGTTGAAGTGTCCGATACGGCCACAGTTGTTGACACAGTACAGTTTATGACGTCAAACTCTCGAAGCGGTGACAGGGGCAGTCGGGGCTTGCTGGTAGACACGAGCGCATACAATAGCGTTGTACAAAGCGTTGCATGCATCGTTATTCCAGATTATACATGTATCTTGAGAACAAAAAGTAGCACAGACCAGTTCGTGACCGATTATGCGACCACATTCTTCAGTAACACGGTGGATAGACACTGGCGCAAATATGTGACGTACCGGACATCCACCCTAGTGGAGACGGGTTTAATGAGCCAAATCGTTGGCTGTTTCGCCAATATAATGGACACCCTGATGCCCACTGACGACAAGGTCAGATGCCTGACTTGCATTCATCACATTGACCAGACTGAGACTGGAGCGCCACCTGGCTTAGCATTGTCAAAGCTCAAGAAGACTTCACTTGTCATTGTGGTCATGCTCATTGGAGCTCTCCTCAACGTGTATCTTGAATGTATCCAATATTTCGGCTAGGATCCAGTGTCTGTCGCAAGTCAAAGTACGCTTCAGAGAAGTTTCTACATGGAGTTGATTCCCAAAAATATTCATTTTGGAAAGTAACAGTTTCGGAAATCCTGCTCCAGGTGAACGCACTAAAGTTAGACAAGACCACAGATGTTGGTGTATCGCGATTGAATTGAATCAGGGGCCAGTCTCCACTAGCGCTCTTATTAAGCGGAGTAACCGTTTCCAGGGAGCGGAATTCACTCTCTTCTTTGTCCGAGAGCTAGTAGAGATTGGTCCCTAAGTTTAACAAATCGCCAAATACCAACATTATCCTGCGCTTGTTCAACGTTCAATGCGTGCTCCTTGGGCACGCTGGTTTCAAATATCTAACTGTACCTTGTTTGTATATTATCCCTATTGCTGTTTCTCCAGCTTTCCTCATGTTAGCTAGAGTAAACTTCATAAAGACGCACGATTATGCAATCACAGCCACCATGGCATTCTCTTTCGAATCGCACCGAATTCATGCCCATGAGTGGATTTGATACAATCGCTCCGAAACTTGTAAAAGTTTTTCTCTCGGAA
Organism: Halotydeus destructor; assembly: GCA_022750525.1. Classification (NCBI taxonomy): domain Eukaryota; kingdom Metazoa; phylum Arthropoda; class Arachnida; order Trombidiformes; family Penthaleidae; genus Halotydeus; species Halotydeus destructor. The sequence goes on from JAIUWE010000015.1 coordinate 59,401, forward strand.
ATACACAATAGAATTCGGTTTTGTGCTTCAACACATCACTGGCGATCTCCAGCAACGGGCGAAGGCTCAAGGTCAATGGTTGAACTTCATACTTACAGCGCCACCTGTCGTCACTTTGCCAGCGAGATAAACAACTGTTTTCACTCAGCCGGCTGTAAACAAGTTGAACTGGATTAGACTTGTTCTTCGAGGAAAATCATTCTGCCTCGACTTCTTTCCTATAATCAAGTAGTTCCAATTTCAGAATAAAAATGTCCTTGTCAAGAGTTTTACAGTCTACGTGTAGTGGACAGTTGGTCAAACTGGCCACTCGAGGCATTTCGTCTTCCTCTCTTAGGCAAATGAAGGTTGAAAATTTACTCATCATTGGCAGTGGCTTAATGGGATCCGGTATTGCCCAATCAAGTGCCATGTCGGGCAAATTCAGTTCCATTGTTGTGCAAGATGTGAGTGACAAGCAGCTGGATGTTGCAAAGGCCCGACTGGCGGAAAGCCTTCAGCGAATTAAGAAAAAGAATCGTGAGTTAGACATGGGTATGACGCAATGATTTCATGTCTACTTACTTGGTTAGCTGATCTGGATGTGGAGAAAGTTGCCAGTAGTATCACCTGGTCTACTAAGATTGAGCCAAAGAGTGACAAGAACTTGCTCATAGTTGAAGCCGTGCCAGAAAAATTAGAGCTGAAGCAAAAGCTCTTCAAAGACTTATCGTGAGTAGTTTTTATGCCGTTTTAATCGCTAATGACCTCATCTCCTAGTGATACCTACAAGGACAACAACTCTGTCATCCTTGCTACAAATACTTCCTCACTTCCTTGTCGTGACATTGGAAAGCATGTTGTCAACCAGAAACGCTTTGCCGGATTACACTTCTTTAATCCAGTTGCCTTAATGAAATTAGTGGAGATCGTCCGAGTTGACAATGGCACCGACGATGACACCTACAATGCTCTTGTTCAATATGTCAAGGACATTGGCAAGGTGGGCGTCACGTGCAAAGACACACCTGGCTTCATTGTGAACCGACTGCTCATTCCTTACATGTACGAAGCCATGGCCCTCGTGGAGAGGGGAGACGCCTCGGCCAAGGACGTGGACACTGCCATGAAGCTGGGCGCTGGCTACCCTATGGGTCCCTTTGAACTGACCGACTTCACAGGACTGGACACTGCCATGTTCATTGGGGAAAGCTTCGTCCAGGACGGCAAGAAAATTGTCGGCGAGTCTAAGTTGCTGAAGAAGTTGGTTAGTGAGGGTAAACTTGGCCGTAAGTCTGGAGAAGGTTTTTACAGTTACAAGAATTAAGGGGATTGTCACATGCCACGTATTACGCCTCAAGTCATTTTTATACGCAGTTGGATATTTTTTTAAAGAGTTAAAAATGCTGTTGGTTATTAAACCTTGCTGAAGTGGTTTACATTATCAAGACGAACGCTTTAGATTTTGAGTGCTTTAAAATAGGCAGAAACTGATTTTTTCTGGCGTTTGTGCAATAAGTGTTTAGAGACCTGTGGTCTATTGAACTAATTGGGCGAATCTTGACTAGAATTAAGGTAAGCAAATGGCCAGCCACATTTCTTGTAAATGTTGTACATTGCAAGAAAAGGCCTTGAACAGTTCACGGTCAATGCGACGCTGTAACATTTTGGCGAAAAACACTTGAGTCATCTCGATGATTTGATCACGAGAAACTTGAATCTGTGATTCGCAATTGTCTTCCGTTACCGCTAATTGTTCCACTCTTCGAACGTGCATCCACACCCTTTGGCGGCCATGATGGTACAGCAATCGAACGGAACCGTCAACTCGAGGTACAGCGCCACGAATGATATTAGTAAACATTCGGTTTTTGGTTCTAATCAAGATGACCGCTCGAAAGAACACATCTTGCATGTTGAAATCAAAATGGACATTCTTCGAACTTGGACGCTTGTGAGACGCGAAGAACTTTGCATCGTCAGTTCGATGAAAACTGTTGAGTCCTATTATGTGAATGTTACACACTTGAACAACAATTTCGCACTGTTCAGCGTCGTAAATTGTGAAAGCAACATAGTCACTGACTCTAATCATGTGAACTTGGCCTGAGGAGAGGACATTGGTGACCAGAACGTCGACGGCATGATTTAATAGATCAACACGATTGTCGCAATGCACTTGGAGTGCGAAGAATGTCAACAAGAAAAGCACACATAGGCATTTCCTCGACAACATACTTGCCTACATAGGCAAAAAAAATCTCGAGTGACAAAACTGTCATCAACTTCCGTGTTGTTCTAATCTTTGTAGACTGCGAATATTATAAGTGTAACTGAATATGTTTATATACAGAGTTTGGAGTTGCCTAGTATGGCGAAACTTTCGCAACTTTCTTTGGCCATGATCGTTTGACATAGCTGATTGATTGCCGCAATTAGTGCGTGATTCAGCTAATTGTTCATTAATGCACTAGTGTGTCTCTCCTTCGCTTTGCTGGGAACAAAATGACTGAACAGTATGCTCGAACTGAATTCTTAGCGTAACTATTATTAAATTTTTCTCGCCACACGCAATTTGAATATAAAGTTTCGTCACCTGGTTTCGTCGCTAGATGGCGCTTCGCCTTTGTCGGTGTTCTTTTCTCTTCCTGTCCGCTCAAGGGTTCATTAGACTGTCCGCAGCTGATCGTCGAACCTTTTCCGGAACTGTTCACACTTCTCCTCTCATGAAGTCTCAGATTTCCCAAACGAAGCGAAGATGACTCGAAAATTCTCAATGTCCGAAAAAGTGTTTGCCTCTATCATGGCCGCCACTGTGGTCATGGCCATCATGATACTGGTCATGTTTTTTGCCCTTCGATATCACGCAGAGCAAGTTTCAAGTAACGTTCTACCGATTTTAATGATCGTGACCTTTGTCCTAGTACCGATCGCAGCCTTACTTAGGCATAGTTTTTGCCTAATGGTCCTCAATTTAATCACGATGACATTCATATCAATGGCATTGGTTTTCATGCTGATGAACGAACCGCAATTAACACAACACGGTTTAACAGTGTTCACTGTTTACACCATCTCGATGTCCTTCCTAAGCCTGAAAATTAGTGTTCAATATCGAGACGGACTCTATTCTACGGTCTGAATTTGGTACGACTTGGAACAGTTCTAAAGATTTAGTACAATAGACTCAATGGAGCTGCTGTGATCATATTGTCTCGTTAGTGGAAAAATAATGCAAATCGACTTCAGAACAGTTCATTGTTGAGACTGTTTTGCTGCTTCATAGTACATACAAACCGCAATGTTGACAATAAAAACGAAACATTAATATTCAATTTGATAAAACGGTCCCTTCCTCTACTCCCTCTCACTCTCTCCCTCTTTGTGTACATGTTCACCTCGTAAAAGATCAATTCATTTCCATAGAAACATGAACAGGACGGAAAAGCTGCAAATACAAACATTGCATTTCTCATTTCTTTAATCGAGCCGACGAACCTAAGAATAGGAAAAGTATGTTCCTACGAACTTGTACACTGAACCAGAGGTCAACAGCTTCTCATATTGCGGATAATTTGTTCACTTGGACCAACGGAGGTGATATTACTTTCGGATATGGGAGTAAGCACAGACTTCAATTCGTTACCACCCAAGAAAACGGCTCAAGCGAACCGGATCAACCAGTTAACAGTGAACTGGCGTTGAGTAATCGACGAACCAGTGTTGTTCAGGTAATAAATTTCACAGGTAATGGCAATCATTGCTAATTGTCACTTCTACAGGCAGGACTAATTAACCTCAATGGACTCCGAGTTCTGGTGATCATCACAGAGGACAATGTTCAGTTCCACGATATCACGCAGAATGCCATCCTTCGAACATACATCGGAGACCACGTGACGAAAGCTTCGAAGCGAAAACATGTCCTGCCAATTGCGAAGGGCATATGTTCGATTAATGACAAAATTTACGTCGGAAGCATCGATGGCACCATCTTGGCCTTCGAAGTCAATTCAACTTTGTCTCAAGTTAGTTTCAGCGAAAAACTGGCTGCTCATAGTTTGCCAATAACTGCCATCTCGTCAAACAAGAGCCACTTGATCAGCGGTGACATAAAAGGTAACATTGCCCTTTTGGACGCGAGCCAAAAACAAGTGTGTTTGCGCTTCGATGGCTTCAATGAATTCCCTTGCACCGGAGCCGCCATCTTGAATGACCTAATGGTGACCGCTTATGGGTCTGGTCACATTAGAGTGTTCAGCATTAGCAGGAAACGATTACTCAGCGAAGTCGCTGCCCACAGTCATTGGATAAACGCACTTGACTTGTCGGTCAAGAGTAGTAATTTGCTTTCAGTTTCCGATGACACTTGCTTCCGGATATGGAAGCTGAGTCAACAATACCCTTGGGTCAGTTTACAGTAGTCGTCATGTAGTTTTCTTGCCACTTGCTTATTCATGTTGCACAATTTATTTATCGTTTCCCTTTCGTACATTTTTGCTTGACTCGTTATTTTTTTCATTTCCCAGATCACCCATAGCTGGAGCGAGTGCATCACCAACACCCAGCTCGTCGGTGGGCGCTTCTTCTCAAGTTCGGGGCAAAAAGTGGCCGTTTCCGGCTACGATTCAGATCACATATTCGTGTTTGAAGAGAAGTAGACTAGTATAGACACGGTATAGGTGATTTGGCGAGATCCTTACAATTCATCATGAGAGGGCCTCTCTCCGATGAGCTCTTCGACCCAGCGGTGCAGTTCGTCCGCGTCCTCATTGTAACTCTTTAGCAAATGAAGCGCCTCGTTCTTGAGAATATCGATATGCGACTCAATTTTCTCTTTGCACAGCCAATTGCCATTGATTACTTGCGAAGCGGCATTTAGAGCAGCGAACACGGCATCTCTTTCCCTTGACTTGAGCAGTGTGAGTATGTGGTCACAGAACTCGTTGCTCTCGAAAGCCTCGATCAGCTGGCGATCCGAATCATTGTTATCCTGTCCGCCGTTCGCTTTTTCGGCCAGAATGTCAATTATTAAAGAGACAGCTTTCACTTGCAACTTGACGGATGTTGTTCGCTTGCTGCTGAACAGTGCTGATAATGAATTCACACCACCATTGGCCACAAAGGATACTTGAGCGACAGGATAATTGCGGATCAGACAGGATAGTGCATACAACGAGCGCTGTTTAACTAGCAGCGAATCGTCACTAGTTAACAATCTTAACAATGCCGGCAACAATTTGCTTTCCAAAGCCACTCGCTGCACCGGCGGATTATTTTGCATGGCCGTACCCAGTGTCATGGCTACGAGAGCCCGAAGGTCAGCGTCATATGTTACGTTCAAGTCAGGTATGATTAGATCCAGTCCGCCCATTTTCACAAAATCGTTCGCCGCATCAATTTTATGCAAATTGAATTCCAGATCCATCAAGATGGCTCTCTTTTCATCCCGGCAAATTTTTGTATTTTTTAGCTTAGCTTGCTTCGCATAGCGATCCAGTAATTGCTTGACTAATTCACTTTCCGCCTTGATTTCAATATGACTCTTCTTGGTGGCATCCTTGAGCTCATCAATGGTGCGGAATATTTGTTCTCTTTCCGTCTCATCGCCATCTACCTCATCCTTGACACCTTCTATGGAATGACTGACTCCACTGTTCTTGACTCTTAACAGTTTCTTGTATTTGTCGTTAACGTATACATTTGATACGTCATGCTCTTTTTCGTTATTCTCTTCATTATGACCGTCTATCAGCTTTGCCTCCTTTTTTCCAGTGGCCAAGTTGATCCGATAGTGAAGTCCAGGAGGAATGATGTGTCCAGATTCTATTTCTTGCCATTCATTGGTGGCAGTAAACTGTTGACCAGGGACATCCTTAACCACAGTAAACTGTTCCGAGTTGTCCGTGACAATTGCGTCATTGTTCGAGAGGGAATGTTCGGAAACAACTAGAGTCCTTGTAGATGGCGAAGCTTCTTCCTTATCGCCAGCGTGTACAACTTTAAGTCCATGATTGTCTGTAATGCTAAAACTGGTTCGAAGCAAGGCCAGTAATGAAAAAGCAACGACAACAGGCAGGTAGTTGCCGTTCATTGTTTAGAATTTCACTCTCTCTCCCCTCTCAATCTAGCGTAGGACGTCAGGAGAGAGAAGGGGAAGAGGAGAGAGAGAGAGAGAAAACGAACACAGACACAAACAAGGATAAATGACTATAAAATAATACCCAAACTACAGTTCTACTAAACAGACAGAAATAAAACGCTAATCACGTACAATTTACGGATGACAATGGTCCTAAAATGGAATCATTGAACTTCAGCAATTAAATCAGAAAAGGAAGACAGCGAGAGAGGAGAAAGATGATAAACAATTAAGCGATTCACCGGAGAAAGCTTTGCTTTTATAGGTGGCGCTGCCTGTCTACGGCGACGTGTGTTCATTCCATTCGCAGCTGATCGGGTATACATTCAACTCGGTGTCCGTATTTCATCATCCTTGGGATTGCATTTGCTTTCGAAGTGTTCTATATTGATTTCTTGATGTCTTAAATGGCCATCGCCTTGGCTACTGTGGAAGTGATGTCTTCTCTGCGCTCGGACGTTCTCAGAATGTACAAGTCCATTTTGCGACTAAGTAGAACGTGGGAATCAAAGAATGTCAACAATACGCAAAGCGAACGAATGTACATTGAAAAGGAAGCCAAGAGGTTGTTTCGTGAAAATAGGAACTTAACTGCGGACACTGATGTAAAAAAGAAACTGAATGAAGCGTATAGTCGCGTTGAAATTGCCAGACATTATGGCATCGCCTATCCGAGGCCCGTCTATTATGGAACCGGAAGTTACACAAAGCAAAATAAGAGAAATATTCAGAAAAAGTAATACTTGATTTAATATGACATTGAGGGAGAGATTGGTCATATGAAAAAGAGGAAGAGGCAGAAAAGTACTCTTTGACGAACACAAAGTAATATTATTTATTCTGAAGGTATTTCTTGTCGTTTTTGCTTCTCAGTTTTTCGTGTATATTAGCGTGTAGAAATATTTGTGTTCAATAGAAAAAAGTACCAATTTACGTTGTACTCTATGTGGTCAGCTATGACGACAAAGCAATTTACTCAGTCATTGGTGTGTTTACTTAGCTTTAGCATCCTTCTCTTCCCTCTTTCCCTCTCTCTCTCTCCTCTCCTTTCGGTTTTTCAAGTGTATAGATTTTTCAAAACTGGAAAATGCTCATATTTTGAGTATAAAATTGTAGAATGTTTTTTCACCCATTTGATAAAAAGCTGCGAAGGAATTTCCAAAATATAGAAATGCAACTTTTTAGCTTGTTTCTGAAAAACTGACGAGTTTACGCAATTTCCTCTTTCGTTCTCTCTCTCTCTCTTCGCTGATTAGATTTAAAAAAGTTAATTGCCAAGATTTCGAGTTTAGGTTAGTGATTAAACTAAAACTAGCCTTTCGGTGAAGGGTGGAGAGAAAGAGAAGTTTATGCAGAATGCAATTAGCTCCGGTTCTTAGCTCTCTCAGTAGTTGGTCGCTGTCAAGGTGATGAGAGGAAGGGGATAGCGAGAGGGGGAGAGATAGCGGGAGAGATGTCCAACGAGCCGACTTCGCAGGCAGTTGAATCATATGGGATTCCGGGTTGACTCGAGATCGTTGCTCACCCTCAGCACCTCAACCATTGTCTGTGATTGCTCTCCTCTCTCTCCCTCTTCTCCTCTCCCCTCTTCCCCTCTCGCTCCCTTGTCGGCCAGGCAAGTTCTGGTCCAGCTACGGGAAAAAGCGTCTCATAATGGTGTCCGGCCCACGCTGAGGAGTTGCGGAATCAAAAAAAGCCAACTCACTCGTAATGACTACCAAATCTTTTCTCTTTCTCACTCTCTCCCTCTCATCTCTCCCTCTATCTCGTTTTTTCTCTCACTAGTTCTATCAAAAAAAGATTTTCACCACCATAACTGGTCAGCAACACAATGAGAGGGAGAACGAGAGGGAGAGAGAGAATCAAGTTGAATGTGGCGTGCTTACGAAAGAGCGGGTGGCCCGACCACTACTCTGGCGTCAGTAAGTCCATCTTTCTATCATTCTCTCACTCCCTCTCTTCCCCTCTCTTCCCCTCTCTCCCTCTCCTTTTCTTTTCCTTCTCCGTAGCAATGTCTGACTTGATGTCGGCGCCTGAGTACAGGTCACTTGTCTCTCTCCCTCTCTCACACTCTTACCTGGGCTAATAATGTGAACTATTAGCTCGCTTCGGAAGGCACTTTTCCCTCCAATCTTCCCATCTCTCGCTCTCCCTCTCTTTCCCTCTCTCATTTTTTGTGAAACCACTAAAAAAGCCAGAATGTGCGTTCTGAACCTTGAGCGAAACAATGATTTCATTTTTACCTTTAACGCTCATACATGAAGTCGAACCGAATATCCTGCAATATGGATGTTGTACCTGAAAAGTCATATTATTGTAGTACTTGTCTCTCTCTCTCTCTCTCTTCCTCTCCCCTCTCTCTCCCTCTAATTCATTCTCCTTTTCAGGTAATCAGCTCGACCTGAGCGAGTTTGCCTTTGTGTCCCTCTATATGTTCTAAAGGAACCTGTGAAGCGCAAAATGTCATCCTTTAGTCATACCGACGAATCGCTCGCATGCAACTCTCAGCCTCGCTGTCGCCGCAATTGCCGATCTCTCTCTTCCTCTCTCTCCCCCTCTCGCTCTTCCTCCATAATGGCAGCATAATAAAAGAAGAGGATGAGAGGCCCACCCTGACTCGACATTACATTATACTGCACTCCATCTTGTCATCGGTGCAAAAACTGGTGAATATGACCGGCGAACAGGTAGCTCGAAGGGAGAGAAGGAAAGAGAGCGAGAGGAAGAGAGCGAGAGAGAGAGAGACGGTGAGAGAGGGAGCGAAATCTAAAGTCACCAAATTACATCTTGCGTAACGAGAACAAGCCTTACAGTAGGAAAGCGGATGAAAGGGAAAAGAGAAGTGTCTCTCTCCCCTCCTTCCCTCTCCTTCTTTTCCCTCTATTTCGCAAAGATAAATGCTTGAGTGAGAATCAAGTAGTCTTTAAGTCTCACTACAACTCTCATAAACTGGCTGCTTGACACCTGTCCACGGCCATGGTGACAGGGCTCTCTCTCTTCTCCCTCTCCCTCTCAGGCCTTCCGTGGCCATCCTTGTTACCTCTCCGTGACCTGTGAACTGTGTCCCCTTTAAGTTGTCTTGGCTAGCACACAACTTACATCACGGTCCTTCTCGGTTTTGAATCTGAAATAAAGGAGAGAAAGAAAGGAAGCTCCTGAGAGCAAAAAAGAGAGGGAAAGATGAGAGCGAGAGGCAGCTCTCCGTGCGTCTTTTCAACTGGAGCCACTGAGTCATCTTGTCCTATGTTTCGCAAAAAAGACAATCATACTGACATCATGCGGGAAAGAAAGACCTTGCCAGAGACACTTGTTGAGCCGCGACAACCAAGACAAAAAGAGTAGCAAGAGAGGAAGAGAGGGAGAGAGGAGAGGGAGAGCAGAGCCAGTTTTCTAAATGCTTGGCTGCAGTTGACTAGTGTGTGATTCTTTCTCAGCAGCGAATTACTTCTCATTCACTTGGAACTCATCAGAGAAGTTGCACATAAAGACCAAGGCGAAGCCAGTAGCTGCGGATGGAGAGGTGACAAATAAAGACAGAGAGGGTAGAGCGAGAGGCAGAGAGGGAGGGAGGGAAACATTCCTTTGAGTAATTAGAAGCGCCTCGAGACGATGGCCACGGCCTGGATGTCCTTGTTGCTGTGCTTGTTGGCCATCATGTAAAACTTTGGGCTCAACATTGTGTTGCCTAATGACAACTTTATCGGACCGAGAGCGAGCGGAGAGACCTTGTTTTTCCTTTCTTTGCTCTTTCTCTCCCTCTCCCTCTCTCGTCCTCTTTCCTGGCCAATTCAATTCAATTTCGAGTGATGCACAGAGAAACAGCATCAAGAGCGATTGTTATTCCCACGCACGGGTACAGTGGTGAGAGAGGGAGAGAGAGAGATTTTCTCTTTCTCCTTCTTCAGCTCCACGGTTAAGGTTTAGGAAGGGAGAGAGGGAGAGAGAGAGAGAGAGACTAGTATAAGCCCATCTTGTTCCAGTTGATCCTTTCACAGCCAGTCATCAAGAGATAGCAAAGCCGTGAATAGGAGGCTGAGAGCGGAAAAGGGAGAAGAGGAACCCTCTTCAAATTGGATCACAATTTGCGTAAATCATTGCGAGCTTGTGTTGCATTCATTTCCTTCGCCTGAGGCGATCCCTTCAAATCAGAGACATGGTCTCTCTCTCGCTCTCCCCTCGCTCTCCCTCTCCTCTCCACCTGTCCCGCTGAGAGCGCCTTAAGCGCAGGAAGCCAACAAGATTGTCGTCCCGAGGAAGTCAGGGTGCCGGCAACTGACGCCACCAACTTACTTTTCAACTATTTCTTTCTCTCCTGCTCTCATCTCTCTCCCTCTCTCTTGCTCTCTCCCTCTCCTCTCTTCACGGAGTAGCCGCTTCTATGTCTTGCTGCCTCTCTTTGCCTCCTTCTCCACGGGACAGGAATCTAAAGCCAATTTATTCGCCATTAATCACGCAACAGCTCTCGCGCTTAATGTTGCCTCTTCTCGGGCCTCCACACATCTCTCTCCTTTTCGCTCTCTCCCTCTCCCTCTGTCGCTCCCTCGCTCGCTCCTTTCTTTACCTTGTTTGCTCTTCACCTTGTACGCCAATCGCTCTCTCTCTCTCTCATTTTCCAGCCTTCGAGACGAACTATGCATCGCATCTGAAGATGATACGGGGAGCGAGAGGAGAAAGGGAGAGAAGGCGAGAGGAAGGAAGAGGGGGAGAGAGGGAGAGAGAGAGAGAGAGAGAGAGGACGCGCCTTTCAACTTGCGCGCCTCTAATAAAAATTAACTGTCTATTTGTTATCCGCACCAATTATGGTAACAAATTAAGTTCCCTTTGCCCTCGAGAGGAGGAAGCTAAAGAAGGCAAGAGAGACGTTTCCCTCTTCAGCTGGCTCGGCAACTGGAGAGAAGGAGAGGGAGAGAGTGAAAAGGGAAAAAGGAAGGACCAGTAGCAGAGAAGTCAACCGGGCGAAGACGTTTTGCCTCGAGCAATTTACTCCATCCATTCACAAACCTCTCTCTCTCTCCTCTCCCTTCTCTCCCGCGGTAGTCGTTGACACGCCACGGCCGGACATTCGCATCCGATTGCGAGAGGAAATTGTGGCGAGAGAGGGAAAGACAAGAAGGGAAAGAGGGAGAGAGAGAGCAAAGTTACTTTCCACTCCAGATGCCCCTAATTATTGCTGGCTTATTACAAATTTGGATTGTTCTCTCAAAGGACTCTTTTCTCTGTTCGTTTTTCAGAACTGCATTCCGGCGCCTCGTGTACAATAGCATCTGCTCTTTTCCTCTCTGTCTCTCCTCTCTCCCTCTCTTTGCAAGAGAAGATAGAGCGAGAGGACGAGAGACAGCAAGACTGATTATCTTGACTAGCGCAGTATATTATGCTATAGCAACATTTCGTTAAGATCAGCCGTGAAAGTAAGCCCAGGGCATGCTTGGCAAACTGGTCACCCACGAAAGGGAGAGAGAGAGAGGGAGAGGAGAGAGATGAAGATGCAAGTAGCAATGTTGTACATACAAAGTAATGTTCGCATTAGCATTCAAAGTAAACAGCTATTCAGGTATAATATGAATAAGCAAACATACAGTAGCTCAAAAAAGAGACACAAATTTTATTTATTACAAATATTCAATAGAAAGGAACTTTTTCATTCTTGGTAATCATGCTTCCCTTTCTCACTCTGCAGCGCTCTCCCTCTCCCCCCCCCCTCTCCTTTTCCCTCTGAATCGCTTTTATTCTACATCAAGTTTGAAGGAGAAAATGAACGCTTTGAGGGTTGACTGTAGAATTTCAAGAATTTGCCTTTATACATACACCACATTGTTATAGACAGTGGGCTACAAGTTACCCTTCGAGGTAAAAGAGAGGCAGAGAAGGAGAGAGAGAGACTTTTTCATTCCATCAAGAATCGCCCGTCGGAAGGAGACAGAGAGGAGAGAGAGAGAGAAAGGAGATGACCTTCAAGAGAAAAAGAAATCGTGAAATCGCTCATTGCAATACTAGTCCCGATGTAACTGGCTTCTTCACTATTGTGCTTTCTCCCTCTCCCTCTCTCTCTCTCCTTCTCTGGCTCTCTTTATGCTTCTTGGCCACTTAGCTTGGGCTGTCACGTGAGACGAGAAAAGCGATGGAGCGAAGATGAGGTTTTCTCTCCCTCTCTCTCTCGCTCTCTCATCGTGTATCGCTTGAGCTGTTGGTAGCCTCTGTGTCGCCTTTGGCATTCCAATGCCCTCTAACCCTAACCTGGCAAACCTGCCTTACCTGTATTAGATCATTTCTCTTTGTTGGCCAGAGAGGAAGAGAATAAGAAAGATAGAGTGAGAGAGAAGAGCGAGAGGGAGAGAGAGAGGCTCAAGCAGTTTCTTTCAGCAACAAAGAGAATGAGAGGAGAGCTGAAAAAAGAATGACAGAAAGATACCTGAGAGGTATTCGGACTCGATCTGCAGTGGCCCGTAAATACTTGACTCCAAACTGGATGCAGGATGAACAGGACTAGAAAAAAGAGGGAGAGGAAGAGGGAGAGAGCCAGGGATGAAAGAGGGGGAGAGGGGATCGTGTAGAGAGAAGTCTAATCTTGACCAAATCACCGACTAAGAGGAGGAAGAGGATGGCTGGCAAGGAATCAAGGCCAACTTTCTCCAGAGCTCTTGCAGTGGCGGTGGCGGCCTGACAAGAGAGAAAGAGAGGGAGAGCGAGAGAGAAAGAGCCGGCATCATCTTATAAGAGATCGAGAGGGGAAGAGGGTGGGGAGAGGCTACGCCAGGTAGATACAGCCAGAGACAGCGAGAGAGGGAGAGAGAGACTGACCAGCTGGCCAGCGGTGGCCATTGAACTCCAACGCACTTGCCCACAATCATGATGGTCGACAAGGTCTTGAATTCAATACCATGAATGCTGCCATTCATGCCAATGCCGTCATTCACTTTCCAGGTCCGCCTCGCACTCCCTCTCTTTATACCTTCCTCTCCCTCTCTCCCTCTCCTTCAGGTACACCAGTTTAAAGGTTCTCTCTCTCTCTGTCTCTCTCTCGAAAGATACCAAATTGAGGTAGATTCTGTGGCGGAAAAGGGACATCAAACGGACCAAGTCATTTCCCATATTGATCCGTGTCATGCTTGAATCGAAGGAAAACGAGAAGAGGGAGAGAAGGAGAGGGGAAGGGGGAGAGAGATATTCGGCACGACAGACATTTAGCATAAAGTCAACTTTCGAGGGCTTGATGTTCTAATACAGAGACTTCGAAATAAGTTAGTTGCGTGCACCTTTCTTCTACTTCTATCTCTTCCACATTTCGATCTCTCTCCCCTCTCCCTCTCCCCTCTCTATCTCTTCCGAGCAGTATTTTGCATTTTGCCGTAACATATTCACTAGTACGTTCTTTCCATTTTTTCTTTCCACAATTCAACTCCATAATTATAGATTCTAGACCTCATTTCTTCCATTTGTCCCTCGCCCTGCCCTCTCTCCTCTTTCTCTCTCTCTCCTTTTTTCTCTCTCGTCCCTTTTTCGTCTAGTCGACAACTAAGTACAACTTGAACACAAAACCAAGTAGTTCAGCTTGAAAATCGACAAAAACGAATCGTGCGATTCCCTTGACTAGCAATATACAAATACACATGACACAAAATTACAATTACATTAGTTTTAGAAGCACATAGGTGCGGTTGCCTCCCTCTCTCTCCCCCTCTCTTTCCTCTCGCTCTCTTTCCTCGGAAACCATGGCAACCAGAGCATGGCTCCCCATACATGCTTCATATCGGCGGCACATACTACTTTTCAAGATTGTATATAATAATAACTTCTCTGGCTCTCTATTTCTCTTCTAGTCCCCGACACATATACACACACGAGAGAGAGGGAGGGGGAGAGGAGCGAAGGAGAGAAGGGAAGAGGGAGAGAGATACAAGAAGGTAGAATGTGATACACGCAAGGGTATTGCTTTGTATATTAAACAAGCAAAAAAGTGTGTATACTACTAGTATGGTAAAAAGTTGCAGGCAATTAATTTACTGGTTTATTGTGGTTCAGAGGAGAGAGGGAGAGAGAAGTCGAAGAAAGACTCCGAGCGAGAGAGCGGCAGAGAGGGAGTGAGAGAGAGAGGGCAAAGAATAAATTGACCACAACAATGAGAAAGTTGTGTATGTGTGAGAAATACGGTTCGAGTTTGCACGTGTTATATGTTCGATGCTCGGCTGTACATTGTGTGTCGAGGTGTGAACTAAATATTAACCACAGTGGACAATTTCAACACAGCGGAAACAATGGTCAGCGTCAAGACACTGAGAGAGAGGGCGAGAGGGAGGGATAGAGAGAGAGAGAGAGAGAGAGAGAGAGAGGGCAAGTAATTTCAGAGCTACTGTGTACAGTCAGAGTTCGAGCATGCCTGGGGAGCGTTTGAACAGTTCAAAGAGAGGTAGAAAGAGAGGGAGAGAGAACAGCGGTTGTGAATGCATTGCGGTTGAAATATGTATTCACAGGAAAGAGAATGAATTACAGGCAACTGAGCGCATAGAATAAACATACTTGCAACCGCGGAAAGAGGGAGAGGGAGAGAGACGGCAAATGGACAGAGAGTAAGTGATTGAGAAACAGAGCAAGAGAGAAGGAGAGAGGAGGGAGGGAGAGATTATGCAAGAGCAAAGTACGTTGACATTACTCTACGTTACTCGACACTAACACAATTTTTGTCGTTAAAAATTGGTACACAAAAATGTGCAAGTGCCAAATGACGGAGCAGTTTTTTCTACTTCTCGAAGGTGAGAGAGGGAGAGAGAGAGGGAAAGAGAGAGAGGGAGATAGAGGAGAAATAAAGAAAAGGAAAATATAATAATAATATATTATGAAGGATGACTAGTGGTATGAGACAGGAAAGAGAGAAAGAGAAGAGAGGGGAAAGCGATAGAGAGAGAGAGAGAGGCAGCGATGGATGGTGTCGCCGGTTGCAAAGTCGAGGTCAAGCAAGCCCAGTGCTGCCCAGTGCTGCCCAGTGCGGCCCATGTCGGCCCAGCTGGGCCCACAGTCAGGTAGGCCGACACTCTAGTCGATGGCACTCGAGAACCCACGACTATAATTAAATGGAGTCAATCGGTGAATTCTTCCAGTGCCAAGGACAAGAGGTCGACGAGACGAGGAGGACCCCTTCGACTTTGCACATCACTGGCCCACAACTTACCCATTTCTTCCAATTCTTCTTTTCTTCTCTTTCTTGGGGCAGGTGTTTCTCGGCGCATCCGGATGGTAGACGAGAGGGGGAGAGGGAGGGAGAGGTGACTGCGATGAAGCAAGGAAGAGCCGGCTCTTGGACATGACGAACATTCTCTCTCGTTTTGTGAATTGCCTTTTCGTTGATTGGTCTCTTTTTTGCTCGCTCTCGAAAGCACTAGAGAAGCCACGGACTTGAGCAAAAAAGGAAGCCGTGAATTCTTCCAGTGCCATTGAGAGGGAGAGAGAGAGGGAGAGGGAGAGGAGAAGAATCAAATTGCCCCGTCCGAACGGATGAGAGTGGGAAAGGCAGGGGAGAGCGAGAGAGGAAGAGGGAGAGAGAATGAGAACCGGGACGATGATGATGAAGTTGATGCACAACTTTTCTGCGGTGGCCTCGTGATTGAGAGAACACACAGAGCACCGAAATTTTTTGAAGACTTTGGCGAGATGATAGAGAGAGGGAGAGAAGAGGAGAGACGGAGAGGGAGAGAGAAAGGCCGAATAGTACTGACTAGGTATTAAGGAGAGAGAAGAAGAGAAGAGAGTAGTTGTCAGTGAGGAGCCTTGAGCGCAAGTGCCTGCCGAGCTCTTTCGACGGAGGCCAAGTTTCAGCTGCGCCGGTACCGCGAGAGCGAGAGGCGAGAGCAACAGAGAGAAGGAGAGAGAGGAGAGAGAGCATGAGGCAGAGAAATAGAGGCATCCTCTCATTCGCTGCTTGTCCAGGCGCAGCCGCGCATGCAACTCGCAATACCTGCGCCTATGCAATCAACTAATGACCGACTTCTACCTTTAGAACTTGCTGGCTCCTGCTACCCCCTCTTTGTTGGGATGAGAGAGAGAGAGAGAGAGAGAGAGAAGAGGGAGAGGAGAGAGAACTAGAAATAGTGGGAGAGAGAGACGGGGAGAAAGAAAAAAGCGGGAGAGAGGCAACGCCTTACGCGCTACGGCTGCATTGAGGCAGCTGTTTCTCTCTCTCTCTCTCCTCTTTCTCTTCTAGCTCTCTCTCTCTCCTCTCTCCTTCTCCTCTCTCAGCTCAGTGGACGACGTAATTGTTCTACGGCACGCAATTACTGGTTCAGAAAGTAAAATTTTCTAGTATATATCCTTACCTGACTTTTCCAGTTGCGTCTAGTGAATTTTCAGCGACGAATACAGTGACTTCCACGTTGACATTGTCTTCTCCCCCTCTCTGTCTTCTTTTCCCTCGCTCTCCCCTCTCCCTCTCTCTTTTTCTCGTTTACGCCATCATCATCACCGCCAAGTAAATCTTGGCGCGACAATAGCTCACTGAAAAAGTGGCTGAGCGACATTGTGACGGAAAGAGAGAAAGAGAGAGGCAAAGAAAAGAGCGTAAGAGAAAGAAACGAATTTGTCGTTTTCCTTCTCTATCTCCCTCTGTCCTCTCTCCCTCCCTCTCTCTCTCCCTCTCGTCGGTGCCCTGAGGTAGAGAGACAAAGGGACGTCCGGTGTGTATGTGTGTACTCAGGGCCGTGATGAGGGACACCAACACCGGCTCATTTCCTGGCCTGCGAGGCAAAAAATCCATCTTCCATAGACTTTCTCTTTCCCTCTCTTTCTCTTGCTCTTTCCCTCTCTTTCGCTGCTTTCCATCTGGCTGAAGCTGGGGGTGTCTATGAGAGCGAGAGCGAGAGGGAGAGAGGGACCAGAGCAACTTCCCTTTTCTCAGGTACATGATGAGACCACCATAAATAAATAATAGGCACGTGAAACTAACCGACAGACCGGCCGGCCAGGTTATTCTCTCTCCTCTCTCTCTCTCCTCTTCTCTCACCTGTCTGGTCTTCCTCTCCTCCATTCCTTTCTTTCTCGCTCTCCCCCTCTCTTCCCGCAGCTAGACTGACGGCATCATCATTGCGGCTTTCCTTCCTCTCTCTCTCTCTCTCTCTCTCAATCTTTTTCTCCTGTCCTACTTGATGTTGTAATAGCACTGAAAGATATGAGAAAGAAAAGCAACGATAGAGATAGAGAAAGAAGGGGAAAGGAGAGAGTGGAGAGCGAGGAGAGAGATGGCACCGTAGAAACTCTGTACAGTCAGGCAAACTAAAAGTGACTGTGCATCTTTTCATTTCTCATCCACCAGGTAAACATCGAGAGAGGTAGAGAGAGAAGGGGAGAGAGAGAGAGAAACAGGTAAAAATGCTGGCTTAGTTTGTACATCTGCGCTGACGATAGTTTGACTCCCACTATTGCAGAGCTGGTTCTTTTCTCCCCTTTCTCTCTCTCTCTCTCTCTCTCTCTCTCTCTCTCTCTCTCCCCTTCTCTCTCTCTCTCTCTCTCTCTCTCTCGCTACCTCTCTCCTTTTTTCTATCTCTCTCTTTTCGCTTCAGAATCTTCTTCATCCTTTCAACAAGTAACTTCCACGATGCTTTGCGTGTCGGGAGCCGGAGAAGAGAGAAGAAGCCGACACAGAGGGGGATAGACTATCTCTGTGAGAGAGGAAGAGGGAGAGAGAGAGACACTGTAAGTTGATACACTCACATAAACAGTCAGACATTAAGTGTGTTGCAGTCAATTAAAAAGCAATACATTACGAAACCACGTTCACCGCCTTACTGACAACTGAGAGGAAACTAGTCGTCTTTCTCTACCTCTCTCGCTCTCCTCTCTCCCTCTCCGTTTCGAGAAGCCAGCATTTTTAGTTCACTTAGTGGAAATAAAAAACAAAACACAAATTCACAACACTCAAAACAATATTAAAAAGGTAGAAATAGAGAATTAGCGAAAGAGGGAGAGCGAGCTACGAGAGAGGGAGAGAGAGAGAGACCAGCGACTACCAGCAGCACCGTTATAGTGAAACTTCATCTACCACTCGCTACGTGTATACTGACGGTCTCCCCTCTCGCTCTCCCTCTCTCCCCCTCTTGCCGATCTTCACTCTCTCCAGCACGCGGTTGCCTGATCGGGCGGCTCTTTCGTATTCTCCCTCACTCACTCACCCTCTCGCTCTTTCCCTCTCCTCCGCTACACGAGCCGCGCCTCTCCCTTCGTCTCTCTCCCTCTCCCTCCTTCCCTCTCCCTCTCGCTCTCTGGCATCACGCGCAAACCCGCTTCCTGACATTGCAGTTCTTTTCAAACTGCCTGCATAGGGCGATACACTTTCTCTCTTCCTTGCGAATCCCTTGTCTATCACAGCCACAAATGAATAAGTGATTTGCCAGCATTTACAAAGAGAGGCAGAGAAGGAGAGAGGGAGAGGGAAAGAGCGAAGGGGAGAGAGATCACCGGCGAAATGTCGCGTGCAGAGCGAAAGCTCGAGTTCTCGATAAAGCGACTTTGATACGAGAGTTCCTGTTCATGACTCATGCTGCAACCTGGCGACAGTAATTTGTCTCTCTCTCTCCCTCTCCCTTCCTCTCTCCCTCTCTCTCGCTCTCGGATCGGAACCTGTTTTTTGAGGGGCATTCTAATAAGACAAATCGCTCCTTAATTGCGACAAGTTAATTGATAGTTCATTAATATCACGCCAAACAAGAGCTGACAGAAAAAGGAAAACATTAGTGCAAAAAAATGACTCAAATAATGCAATTTGAATATGTTCATGTTATACAACAACATTTGCGCTAAATTGCGGTATTTGGTAATTAACTCTCAGCTTGGAGAGACTGTGACATTGATTTCCGATTTCAAAGCAAACATTGGCGTCAAGTTTAAGTGGTTGATAATTAGCGAGAAGCTGTTAGACAATAAGTGACAACTCGAAACTGAATCACGGCAACGCTGAACCAAAAAAGGTAGATTACAACTCACACATTTCTTTGCCCTTTGGATTACGCAATCGGCGTCGGTTTTGGTTGCTGTGAGAATGCAATTGACTGGCGAAGACATTTAAACGACTACTTCCACAATTAGGCGAATGTGTGCCAGATTAGCAAATCCCGATCAACTGAATTAAGAGCACACACTATCTGAAGGGAAGAAAGCACATACTTACTCACCTGAACGTTGTCCACCAACTGAATCTTGAGCACAAAGCTACCGTTCATCGGCCACAAGCACATCACGCACACAATTGCCATCCACGATTAGACTTCACGATTTAACTGTCTTAAATTCAGCAATTAAATTAGATGGCAGCGACGAAAGTGGAAAACGTGCTGCAATCGTTTTCGTCAGAAATGCACACTTGAGCCGAAGAGGAGAGAAGCCGACAGCGCCGCTAACTGCGTTTCGTTCCGTCAGATGTCGCTCGGAGCGCTTTGATGCTCGCTCAAATTATTCTATGGCGTGATGCTTACGTGTTCGGGAATATACACAAAAACTTAATTGAAGGCCTCTCTCTCTCTTCCATCTACTCAAGTAGCTTACAATGGACTATATATTCAAATTGTTTAGGTAAAGGAAAGAGACCATCAGCTCCAGGGTTTTCCCAAGTTTCCTGTTCAGGTCTAATTCGACATGGGTATTTGGTCGCCTAATTATGCTAATTACTTGTAGAATACTTTCGCAAACTCTGGAAACGTAATGAAAGGTGTCCTTGCAACAAGAAGAGGGAGAGCGAGAGCGAGAAAGACGTTTGTCTATAAAAAACGTTCTCTTCTCACAGAACTTGACAAAAGCTGAACATGATGTAAAACAGTTCCGCATGGAAATTGCAAAGCAATGACTAAGCGCTTAAGTTCGTGAGAAGATTCAAACTCAAGATGGACACATTTAGAAGTTCTTTTCAATATTACGTACGAAATACCGTTCAATGGCATCTATATTGAGCTTAAGGCACATTCTTGCAAACTGTGACCTAACAAAGGGAGGAAGAGCGAGAGGAGAGGAGGAGAGGAGGAGAGCAACCTTGTTTACGAAGCTGCCAAATATGTATGAAGTCAATGCGTTAAAGTTCACTACCTTTCAATTGGCTTTGTATCAGGTATTACGTATTCACAGTAGCGCATACTTTTCATTGTCCCGCATAACTCACAATTTTTGAATTATATATACATTTTTTGTGTTTTTTACATATGTTCAAGTATTTGTGCATATTTTATCACATGCCCACATTTTAACCAGTTATCAGATAGCGAAGTTCTTTCAGTTGGAAATCCGGCGCAAAGTTTGCACTTTGAGACGAAATACAAATACGTGTGACGCGATTAGATTAGATTCTTTTACACTTTCATTCAGTTTAACCATCGGTATCATATCCGACGACTTCACAGAGACCATTGTTGTTTCGAACCAAGTGTGTAAATCCAGTTTCAGGAGCTGTTGTGTATTTTGCTCATTCACACAACCACAATGGTCTCGTCAAGTGCAATGTCGCCCAAACTGGAGAACAGTTCTTCGGCCTCGAACGCAATGTTCGTAACGGTCAAGTACCTCCTCTATGTCCAGTTCATCGCCACTATCGCCATGTCAGTGTATTACACAATACACCTAGTCGCCATTTACGAGCCACTGGTCGACTACGAGTGCCTGTGGTACAACAGGGCTGCCACTGGTCTGAACGGCGCCATCTTGGCCCTGGGACTTGTTTGTGCCTATCGACCATTCTACAGAACGCTACTGGTTTTCGTGGTCACGGAAATCACATATCACATGGTATACTTCTTTCGCATTTTGGTTGTTCTCATGCCAACAACCTTGGGCGCCATTTACATATCTTTGAACCTTTCAACACTGATGACCGTTGCTGTCTATGTCTATTTCATGAGAGAACAAGTGCTAATGGTTGAACAGCCATCGTTGTATAAGATTGAACGAACTGTCAGCACTTCGAATGTCCCTGTTCGAGGTGTCACTAATGTCTTGAGAAGTTCATTCGACGAAGCTGCCGTTTGAGAAGGAGGAACTAACCAAGCCAAACCAGAAGTCGGATCACTGCGATGGCCCTCACTAGATGGCGCTACTGTAGAGACTAAATCGTTCCATTCCTGAATTGTGAATGCTGTGGCAATACCAGCATAATAAACGATACACTGATCGACAAAAATTAGTACACAGTTAGTTGAATCAGTCCACAGTGCAAATGCTTGATACCGGAGCCTCATTAATTCATCGCTAGGTATGCTATGAGGACAAGAGCGGAGTAAGTGTAGTTTTTCGGGCCATTGGCCATTCAAAGGGTAGCTGTTGAAGCGGTTCCTACGCGGTCAAGGCGACCCCTTTCCCAAGGTCGGGCCCGTGAGACGGAGAGGGAAAGAGGAAGAGCGTGCTGAGAATGCACGTAGAGCTGTGACATTGCCGTGAAACAGGATTACGCGCTCAAGTATTAGTCTCAAATTTCTTTATGGCTTTTCAATGAAACACACAGATTGTCGTTCAGCATATGAAAGGGATACTATATATGTTTGGTGCCATCTAGCGGTCAATACAGGTTTTCTATTAGTTTCATATGAAATACTTGAAATATTTATTACTTGCGCTTCCGGGGCGCTCGTTTCGCTTTAGCCGAAGTCGGAAGCGGAAGTCCTAAAGCTCTAAGTCGCTGTCTCTCGTGGAGCCACTTTTTAAGCACTAACAAGGTGGCCGGACTGGACCCAGTACCGGGGCGAACATGGCGGCCGGTCAAGGGTCGTGAGACTCTCTTCTTATTTTCCTGGAAGTCCTGAAAGTTGGTGGTGTCAGCTGACCTTAATTCGGTTTTCCTGTAAACCGAATCAACGGAAGACACTGACGATGAGGACGTTTTCACTGGGGTAAAGTTGTTACGTAATCCATGATGCAACAACGCAGAGGTCTCTTCGCTGGCATAATTGGTTGGCAGGTGATGAAGATGATGACTATGATGATGGACTTTCTTTGGAATGAAATTACCGCTAAACTGTTCATCTTCACTGGCAACCTTCATTGGCGCCGAACTAACTGAACTGGAAGATGACCTGTTGATTGTATGAAAGTAGTTCAGCAGCGAGTACGGATTGGTCAGTTGGTTCATCAAGACGGACCTGGAGTAGTCCAGGGCGGACGGACACTGGGACGAGTTGGCCGCCTTCTTGACCGTCAAGTCCAAGGGCTCCTCTTCGTCCCCAGAGTTGTCCGACTCACACTCAATATGGTGGACAAGAGACGGCTTTCGCGCTCTGCGGGCCTCACGGTGGTATGAAGGGTGTCCGGCATCCATGATGCTCACTGATGATGGCGAGAGCGCAGGTAAGGGAAGATGGACTGAGAAGAGGCGACAGAGAGGGACAGAGAGGGACAGAGGAGAGACGGGAAAAGAAAAGCACGTGAATGCGTGTTTTCAGCTCATTCGAATTTGCAGCAAGTTATAGTTTTCTCTCTCTGTTTCTCTCTGGCTCTCTATTTCTCTCCCTCCTCTCCCTCTTTGCATTTCGCCCTCGCATAGGACAGAACGTGCGAAATAGGTCACTAACAATGGACCAAGGTTTCGCTCTCTCCTACGCTCTCCCTCTGTCTCTCTCCCTCTCTCAGCCCGCCCTGTCTGGACCCTGCTTCTTGTTTACGCCACCTTTTCTCTCTCTCTCTCTCCCTTTCGCTGACCGTTAGGGCAAAAAAGTGGGAAAAACAAGGAAGGGCTTGCCTCAAGGCTAACCTTGCTCCGCTCTCTCCTTCTCTGCCTCGCTCTCCTCTTCCTCTCTTGAGCGAAACGCTCGTCTAATGTTTACGACTGTCCATCTAACGGTCATGGACAACGACCAAGAAGAGAGGCAAGAGGAAGGGAGAGAGAGAGGGCGAAAAAGTGGCGTAAACAACGCCATTAAATTCATCTATTGCGAATAGCCTGAGGACAGTTTTGAGGAATCCTTTTTCCAAGCTCCTCTAGTGAACAAAGCAAGGGACAAGATTCGATGAGTTTAACATTCAGTAAAGTTGACGTTGCGAAGCATTATACTATTTCAACATGTAATTAAATACGTCACTTGAAAACGTTGCTGAGTGATATCATTTTGAAGGTCGTTATGACACTAATCATAAAACAGTCTCACATGTAACAATTCAGGTAAACTCAGATCGATTATCGCAGGAAGTGTACGAAAGAGAGTGACCATGTGTGACGCAGCTCTAGCGATACTATCGAAGTTATCGATATGGTATCAAGAGAAAGTTTCGATATATTTCCATCGAACCGTCACATTGGGCTTTTCTAGTCTTCCTATATCATACTCGGTTAGAGGTATACATGTTGAAACGTCGCTTTGTCAAATTATCTATCAACTTTGCACAAATTAGCCGAAATATATAATAATTTACGAAAAAAGCATATTCAGTAATAATTAGCTGTTTAATTAAGTTGACCATCAAGACCTGGCAAGTGATTCCGACTTGTAATTTTGAGCCCTGATAGGCATTTCGTCAAAGGGAGCTTTGAGAGGACCCTCTCGTCTCTCACTGGTTTCGTCTTCTCTCTTTCTTGTTATTCTTTATTTTTCCTCTCTGTCACTTAGATTCGTCATTACTCACTTTCTTCATTCTCTTTATTCTAAAGCGAGCCTCAGTTTTCACTTTCACTTCCGCGAACCTGTTTAAAGCTTTCTCTCTGCCGCTCTCTCTCTCTCTCTCTCTCCCTCTCCCTCTCTCTAAAATCTGATCCAGCACTGCGTTCATAATAGTTACCTGGTTGGGAAAGTGGGACAGCCGCTTATTGCAGGCAGAAAGAAGGTGAGAGGGAGAGAGAGAGACTCATCGCGGTGGTAGTCGTAACGGCGAAACTGGGTCTCTCTCCCTCTCTCTTCGTATCTTCTCTCTCTCCCTCTCTCTCTCCCTCTCTTCTATAGTTAAATCGACCGGAAGCAGGATTCACGAAAGTTGGCCTTTCTTTGTCACTTAAACTCTCCTCTTGTCGACAAGTATTTTTTGTCTCTCTTTCTCTGACTATATTCCTTGGGCCACTCAATGTCGCGGCCGGTTGACTTTAGCATAATAGAGAGACGAATATGAAAGGAGAGGGAGGAGAAGAGGAGAGGAAGAGAGAGAAGACCCAGAGCAAAAAAGAGCGCCCGGACATCATTTAGCATTTCTTGTCTTCCTCTCGTGTTTCCTTTTTCTTTTATGTTCAAAAATGACTCCTTCGGCTAACAATTTGAAACACTACATGACCACCAATTGTAAGGTGAATTATTTCGCTTCCGTCACAGGCAAGGTTGGAGAGAGGGCAGAGAGGGAGAGAGAGGAGAGAGAGGAAGGGAGGCGATGAAATACAAACCACATAGAGCTAATGGATACGAGCGTCTCTAATTTTTGTCCACAATCCGAGGGTGAAGAAAACTTTGTCACACGCCCAGTTCATCTTCTATTTCAATTTGTTTTCTCTCTCTCTCTCTCTCTCTCCTCTCTCTCCCTCTCTTTCTCCCTCTTTTGCTCTTCCTCTCTCATGTTTTTCTCTGTCTATTACTTGTCAAGCAAAAACGTTCTCCAATGCGTTCCGGTGACTACCAGGGTCCGTGACCGTGCACTTGGCTTGGGCGAAGGGGACAGAGAGGGAGAGAGGGCGGAGGAGAGGGAGATGAAAGAGGAAGATTTTGTAATTAAGGTTTAAGAAACCAGAGATGAAGTTTTGTTAGTTGCATTTGCAGTTTCATTCCGGTGTGTTGTGGAGCGATAATTTACCCGTAAACAGTTTTGCCGAGAGGGCGAGAGGAGAGACGAAAAGTATATAGATGTGCAAATAGAGAGGGAAGCGATAGAGGGAGAGGGAAAGAGAGAGAGAGAGAGAGAGGACGAAGAGGAAAAGGTGGACAAAGAGATCAAATTTAGAAGGACCTTCGTCGCAGTGACCAGCCAGAACTCGGTCTAAAAGTAGAACCGATAGAGAAAGAGCGCTAAATATTTGAAAAGGTAAGTAC
This sequence comes from Halotydeus destructor, assembly GCA_022750525.1. Taxonomy (NCBI): domain Eukaryota; kingdom Metazoa; phylum Arthropoda; class Arachnida; order Trombidiformes; family Penthaleidae; genus Halotydeus; species Halotydeus destructor. The sequence goes on from JAIUWE010000015.1 coordinate 84,475, forward strand.
CAAAGCCCAACTGGAGACCCAGTTTCGGTTTCGGGACAACCAGTAAATGTAGGGAAGAGCGAGAGATAGAGAGGCAGAGAGGGAGAGAGAGAAAGCTGTAGCCATTCTCGGTTACCTGAAACAAGCCTGTTGTTCGTGTCCTACTTTCGAAACTTTCTCTCTCTCTCTCCCTCACTCTCGCCCGCTCTCTCTCTCTCCCTCTCCATTTTATTCAAGTATGCTTGTTGCATTTGGTATAGTTAGAAAGTAGAGAAAGATAGAAAGCGAGAGAGAGGAGAGAGAGAGGAGAGAGAGAGGGAGAGAGAGCGAAAGAGAGACCCGCGGAAGTGAAAGTGAATTTTTCGCTTCATTCCGTAACTTGCAGCAAGTCCGAATGCGCTGAAAACACACATTCGCTTCCTTTTCTTTTTCCTTCTCTCCTCTCTCTTCCCTCTCTCCCTCTTTGTCGCCTCTTCTCAGTGTCTTCCTTTGCCTGTTCCCTCAGTGAAGCATCATGGATGCCGGACATCCTTCATACCATCGTGAGGTCCACAGGGCCCGAAAGCCACCGTCTCTTGTCCACCATATTGTGTGTGAGTCGGAATCCTATGGGGACGAAGACGAGCCCATGGACTTGACGGTCAAGAAGCCGTCCAACTCGTCCCAGTGTCCGTCCATCTTAGACTACTCCAGGTCCATTCTGTTCAACGAGCTGACCAATCCGTACTCGCTGCTTAATTACTATTACACAATCAACAGGTCCTCTTCTAGTTCAGTTAGTTCGGCGCCAAGGATTGCCAGTGAAGATGAACAGTTTAGCGGTAATTTCATTCCAAAGAAAGTCCATCATCATAGTCATCATCTTCATCACTTGCCAGCCAATTATGCCAGCGAAGAGACCTCTGCGTTGTTGCATCACGGATTACGCAATAACTTTACCCCAGTGAAAACGTCCTCATCGTCAGTGTCGTCCGTTGATTCAGTTTACCGGAAAACCGAATTAAGATCAGCTGACACCACCAACTTCCTGGACCTGCAGGAAGATAAGAAGCGAGTCTCACGACCCCTGACCGGCCGCCATGTTCGCCCGGGCACCGGGTCCAGTCCAGCCACCTTGTTAGTGCTTAAAAAGTGGCTCCACGAGAGACAGCGACTTAGAGCTTTAGGACTTCCGCTTCCGACTTCGGCTAAAGCGAAACGAGCGCCCCGGAAGCGGAAATGAAGACAGTCAGACCGAAATTGAATTTGAAGCATCATCAGACCGCCAGAGGGCGCTCATCTCGTATTTGTATTTTTTCAATGGAAAAACAACCACATTGTTATAAATATTGTCGTCGCAATCTTGTAATAACTTATTCATTATTTATTAATCTAATTTATTGCTGAAACCAATAAAAGAAAGTAATTTTAGACAATCATCTGACTCACGCGTCTAGCAGCTGTCTGCAGTAATTGCACTAATTGGGATGCCCAGGCCTTAATTGGTCTCCTTAACGACCATTTTGATGAAATAGCCAATGCCGATCGAATTGATAGCTTCAAACTATGTCACGTCAATTTAAAGGTGTTATCAGTGAAAGTAAAAAAGAAATTTAGCTGGCCTCAAAACTTGGACTACTTTCTCCTCTCGCTTTCCCTCTCCCCTCTCTCTCGCTCCCTCTCTCTCTCTCTCGCTCTCTTCAAGTAGACATCCTATCATAATGGTCCACCCTCGACATGGTTTGTATTTGAGAGAAAATATATCTGATACTTTCATCATATTCATGAAAGAAAAAACCTGTAAACTGTCTATTTTGCTGAAGTCATATTAGTGAATTATTACATCTTTTCTCAGCTTTGCAATTTAAAATTAGTCTCTTTTTCTTGTATGAGAAGGCTGAAACGAGACAGTGAGAGAGGGAAGGCGAGAGGGGAGAGAGAGAGAGTTAAAAGCTGTTCCGGTTGTTCTTGAGCTACAGCTCAATTTTAGCATTAGCATAAAAACGAAACTATATATTTTTATGATCCAGTTTTTCTTCATGCCATACATGTGGCTCACAAATATAATACACAAAATATAGCGCGCGCGCTCTCTCTCTCCCTCTCCCTCTCGCTCCCTCGCTCTGTGTCTTTACTTTCTTTCTCTCACTTATTTTCTGACTACCCGTTCTGTTTTAGCTTTATTAGTCATGCGCATGCCTATATGCATGTATATATTTCTGTATGTAGCAATATAGCTGCCAAATCAAGTGAAACCCAAAAAGTTTATGTTAAATAGAAACCGAGAAAGAAAGAGAGAAAGGGAAAGAGAGGGAGAGGGAGAGAGAAAACTCCTTCCTATAGTTAAGAAGTTATTATATTATGCTTTTTACTGTTAACTATATTGAGTCATTCAATTTTTTCTTCTTTTTACTTCCTCTTGCTCTGAAACAAACACATTTGCTTTAAGCATTTTCTCAATTAGTACTAATTATAATTGAATTGGTTCGAAGCGTTGAAAGTGTAGGACAACCGCTGCGAATCTCAGAGCAACAAATCAATCAAAGGTGGACATGATTGACGGCAATTGATGATCAACGCCACCTACCGGAAGAATCAAGCGAGGCGGAAATGGAACAACTTACCTGAACATCTTGTTGGTAGAATATAAATGTCCCATTGTCAACAAGGGGAAAAGCGATTCCAGGACATTAGAGAACAAATGGCCATCGAATTTACATGAAACTCGAATTTCGGATGCATGTAATTTAGAATAACTGTTATTGCCCAGCTAAAGGCGATCTCTCCCCTCTCTCTCTCCCTCTTCCTTGGGTTAGATGGCTTGAATAGATATTGCTTTCTTCTATTAAGAATCAGTGAACTGGAACCAATTTTTGTCGACCCTTTGAGCCGGTGGACATTTGAAAAATATGCTCCATTTTCATATATTTTTGGACGAACAGTTCAAAGTGTACAATTTTATGGCAAAGATGTTTTTCGCTAGGGGTGAAAAATGAGACCCTGGGAGTGGGAGAGAGGAGAGGAGAGGAGAAAGAGAAAGGGTGCGACTCTGACCACTGGGCCCTAAGAAGGAGCGGGCTTACAAGGGACTCCTCTGAAAAGACGACCCCCTTCCCAGGGTCGGGCCCGAGGAGAGAGGAAGAGGAGAAAGAGAGCACGAAGGGGAGAGGAGGGGAGAGAGAGAAGCAAGACTTACGCCAACGCAACAGATCAACAACAACAGCACAACAGGATTCCGTGGCTTTGTGAAATGCGACCCACGCCACTGCCCTTCGCTGGCCGGAGAAGGGCTTTTTATTCAGGCATATGCAATGCAAGAAGTCTAGGAGAATAAAAAATGGACTCACCGGTCCCACTTCCTGTCTCCGGAGAGGAGAGCGAGAGGCCGCGAGACCGGTTCTCGTCTCTACGGTAAACAGCAGGTGTTGACCGTCTAGTCGCTCCTTGTCTGGCTACCGTCTACTGGCGGACTTTCTCTTACATTTTACCTTGACCAACATCTGTTTCCGCCAATTTTTTTCGGCGGTCACCCTTTGAGCTAAACAGTGGCGTGACTAACCACACACCGTGTTCAGCTCTCACTCGGACAAGCATTAAATACTGGATGTAAGCTGCGGGAAGAATAAGAGGACGACGGAAGGCAAGTCGACACTGGAGTGTAGAAGACTCATGGAAATTCGAAAAACAATGAATATAGTGAGAACTGTTCAATATCAAACCGATCACATTCGGTTAATGAAAAGAATTTAGAATAATCGAGAAGTACTCCTCTCGAGAGGCGATCAAACACGGAAGAAAAGTTTGTGCAATCAGGAAACGGTCCCTTTGAAAGCGCGCCTCACAGGCATTGTTGGTGTTTCAAACGAAAATTACCGTGATCCAGTTCCTACTTACAATGTCTTTAAATGATACATCGGCCACTATGGTATCGGCGTCGCAAGGACCTTCTCAGTCACAGGTAGAAAGTCAAGAAGAGTACGAGACACCGTATCAAGTATATCGCAGATTGGTTGAAGTTGTTCTAAACGAAACAATCGCTCCCGAGCTGTTGCCGTACGAAGAAGCAATTGTCGAGTGTATTGTTGATCAAGTTCAGCATATGGGAGAGAACATAAAGAAATTCGGAAAGAAACTCGACTCATTCTGCGTCGAACAACACAGAATCGAGCTGGAAAGGTTCAGTTATGTTGTAAACAAATACTACAGAACAAGGCTAGAGAAAATGGAATCCAGTTCGTCAGCTTTGATTAAATTGCTGCAAAACGATAGAGAGAAGGCAGCTAACATGATGTCATCACAAGAGATGAAGTACCTAGACAATTACGTCAGTTCAATCGACGGCCATTTTGCGGACACGGTGCTCAAACATTTGCCAGACAATATGAAGAGCTTCAAGTTAACAGACATTTCAACGAATGACAAGCATGAATTTGACGCTAATTACGTTTTCGTGAAAGCCGCTAAAAAGACTTCAGTCATAGTGGACGACCCCTTGACCGGCCCTGAAGTGGTTAACATGGACAAGGGAGCCCAACATTTTCTGCCCTACAGTTCGGTGAGATCTAGTTTACAGAATGGTTCAAAAGATTTATTACTTCTTTAGCAAAATGGCATCCTAAGATATATTCTGTAATTTTACTAAAACCTTTTCCTTCTTGCATCACACATTAAAAAGTATTCATCAACTCAGGTAATGAGCCATTGTTGTTTCAAGGCATTTTCTATATCTCGACTTTTTCGATCAATCACTTGATAATATCAGTTTAAAAAAGTTAGTCAGAACAACGGCAACCACCTCAGCGTTCTAGTAAAAATATTCGATTACAGCAACAATTTGGTACAAATTCTTAGTAATAACAAGTGTGTCTCAATGTTGCTTAAGTTCGGAGCCAATTCTATAGCTCATGATTTTACTCCAGTCGATCTTCGAGTTGGTTACTGGCAGTGCTCTTCTTAATGCCTTGAATGTCGTCTTTGACATAGTTTGATAGTTCTCGGAGACGGCGACTTGATAATCTTTTTCAGCGCTGTTCACTAACTCGACAAAATCTTTTGCTAACGCCGATTCATTCTGCAATGCGTTAGAAGTTAATGAGATAAAGTGTACCTTGAATGGGTTGAACTTACGGAAATGACTATTGGCTCCTTAACTTCCTTTGAACTAACCAACTGAACATTGCCATCTTCATAATAATGAACTTGAACATCAATTTTACCACTGAGTTCCGCCTTATCTGAGGATGGGTTGAAACTAACAGTCCAAACGGAACGCCATCTTCCATTCCAGTAGTTCTTCGGCTGAAACTGATGATCTTCAATGCAACCGGTTAATGTTATGTCACCATTTTCACTTGACCCGAAAACGGAAGCTACACCATGATAGTAGTGATCTTTGGCATAGGTGGTCAGTGTTTGCTCTAGAGCAGATCTCCAGGGCTCGGCCGTTTCGTCAGGCTCGTGGGACATCAAGTCGGTCGCCTCTTCTCGTAAGTGGTCATACTTAAAAGACTGCTTTGACCGAGGATCGAAGAATCTGCTTCCGCCGAGATCATTGAATTCTGTTACCAAGGTCTGAAACATTCAGTTAAAACGGATATCATCCACAGGAAATGCATTCAAACACTTACAGGATGCTCCGATCCATTTATCGTTACTGAAGTCAACTGTTCCTTGCTATATTGAGCCAAAACACTGAAATAGGAGAAAATTAACTGAAGTCACTTCAACTTGGAAAACTCACCTTGAAACATTTTCTTTCAAAAGCGTGTCATTGTTTAACAAGAGTCGAACATCTAAACAGAAAGTAAATCACTGTAGACAAACATACAGAAATCAAAACATTTGAAACATACCATTGAGTACTTCTCTGACTTCGCCGGGTGGTGCATTCAAGATGAAATCACCTACAATTCTTATCTAACATGTCAGAAAAAGAGAACACTAGGTAAGTGAACATGGTTGGTAATTTAAGAAGCTCCGGAAGGAGAAGGCAAGGCAGTGATACTAATTATAGACGTTTAAGAAAAACACAGGTCGCTAACCTTGTCTGTGTCAGGCAGAGTATCATCCATGTCCGTGGCCATAGTTGCTTCAACTTTGACGAGACACTGATTTAGCTAATCAATAAGCTGGTTGATTGCACTGGCGCTGAATGAGTACTTCAGGGTTGTTGTTTGAATGACAATAAATAATAATTACAAGAGAGCGAAAGAGAGAGGGAAAGAGATAGTCAGTAAACACAAACGCCCAATCGAGAGGCTTGCGTTGGCTTCTCTTCAATAGCGATTTTTTGTCCGCCGGTACTCGATTACTTCCCACGTACTTTTTATCAAATTTAGCCCAAACTGCTTTTTCTGACTTAATTTCTGAGTCACTTACGGGAATGTTCGTAACGGAATTTAAAAAACATATGAATTGTGGACAAAACTGTCCAAAGTTTGACCTCTTAATTTCGAATCCAGATACTACTCGTTGGCTAATGTTAGCGTCATTCAGAAGTCGCCATATGCTAATCGAATCTAATATTTTCCTTCTCCTTGAAGTACTTTCACTTTGTAATCAAGCGTTGCGATTTATTGATTGTCCTGTCTGCTCTTGCATTGAACTAAATCGCATGCAAAGGGATGGGAGGCTCTCGAGAATATGATAATCACGACAGAGACCGTCACAGAGATGTTAGGTAAGTATTCGGACAAAGAATTTGGCTAAAGGCTCATGTGTTCTCATCCCAATTAGAAGTGACAGGTGCAGAGAAGAACGAAGATACGACAGAGAGCGCCGAAGTAATCGGAGGGTATGAACTGCGAAAATAACTTGAAACAATTGAGCTTTCGTTCTCTGCGAGAAACGTACACAGTTCGTTCACTGGAAAATCAGTGAGAATGTTTCAACTCCAGTCCTGCTCAGATCGTCTATATCAAAGTGCAAAATAGCCTTCTTATTGCTAAGTAATTCCTCCTTGTTTAGTCCAATGATCGCTATAGCTCTGAAGATGAGTATGAGAGACAAGATGACCGAAGGCATGGAAACTCTCGCCATCGTGACCGAAGTAGAAGTCGTGATAGAAGACATGACAAAGACTGGCGGTCAGATCGATTAGGACACGAGGATACCAGCTATACAGCTGCCAATGACAATTATCAAGAAGTTTATGACAATGAAGATGGCTTCAACTCCAGGATGTATCTGAAGAAAGAGGAAGCTCCAAACAACACCATAATGATTCGAAATCTTGCTCCCGAGATGGCCGAAGCCGACGTACGTTCAATGCTTTAGAGTTGTTCACTTCAACCATATCTTTTAGATTGCAGTAAAGCTGTCAGACGCAAATCTAGTGGCTAAGGATATCCGCTTGATGAGGGATCGAGAAACAGGTAATTAACGAACGGAAGTCTTTTATGTTAGCTGTCTTTGACCTTGGTATATGTGCCATTTCACTGGTGATGCTACATGAAAGCGACGAGATGACACTGATGGATTGGTTTCAATGAAAAGAATTGAACGCGAAGTAGTTATGCTGAACATTTCAGAGATATTCGACGACTTATATGTGACAAAATTATTGAAATTGCCGATATCTCTCTGCACTCAAACAGGTCAATCACGCGGCTATGCTTTCGTGGAGTTTGCAAACCTAACAGAAGCAATTCACTGGAAGGAAGTCACTCAGGTGTTGTTTAGCGTCCCTCTTCGCCGTTTAGACTATCTTGGCTTTGAACATTCGATTCGCGTTCAAGTCTGCAACTAAAAAATACAGCTATTGAATATTAGAATGATTCTTCAAGCTCCTTCATCCATGTGAATGCGTTTACTTCAAGGGTGTTTTCCTCTTTTTGTACAGAGCGTCGTGGAATTTGGAAATTGTAAGGCTACGCTGAACTTTAGTTTGCCTAAGGAAGTTGTTCAAGCTAATTTGATTCAAAAATTTGATTGGCCTTGTTACAAGGTTAGATCATAACTCTTACTTCGAGTGATCTGATATTTTACATCATTTCAGTGTGGTACAAATAACTTCCAGCGCCGTGATTACTGCTTCAGGTGTAAAACTGGAAGAGAAGAATCAGCAGCCAACGAAACTGGAGATGAAATCAGTCCCTTGCCTACTAATTGTAAGCCTGATTCATTGATTGACATTCATATTCAATTTCTTTTAAATCAGGTCTCTTATTTCGAAATTTGCTTTCAACCACTACTGAAGAAAGAGTATTGTCAGTGATGGGCAGTTTGACTGGTTTGCCCATCAAGAGCATTCGCATTCCTCTAGATCCTCTTTACCATCAACCTCGTGGAGTTTGTCTCGTGGAGCTGAACTCTACAATAGAAGCTACTCAGTTGTACGCCTTGTTGTCCAATCTTCCTACTGGATTCTACATCGATAGCAGCATAATAACGGTCAACTATGCCAAGAGAATAAGTCAAAATCCTCAAGTGAGTGCTGTTGCCTCGAATGCCGCTTCCATAGCATTGGCTGCTGCCAAGTGGACTAATCAAACGGACAAGACTGAAAGCAATGTCGTGCTTGGAGCTCCATCGACCGTCATCGTTAATGGCGTCACCTATCGCAAATATCCGACACCTGACCCCAAGAGTTTCCAACTAGATTCCACATCTGGCTACTTTTTTGATTCCTCGACACAGTTGTATTACGAGCCAAAATCGAAGTATTATTATAATTCGAAAACGCAACAGTATCTGAACTGGTCCATAGAATATACTACCTACCTGCCTGTCGTTTCAAACGTGAATGACCATAATCAGCATCAAGAGACAATCCATGGAAAGGAAGCCAAGAAACCCAAAGAAAGCCCAGCAGCAGAAAATAAATCAAGTGATGTAAAGGTGACAACAGCAAAGAAAATTGCCAAAGACATGGAAAAATGGGCCAAGACTTTGAACCAAAGGACGGCTAAAGCAACTCTCTCAGTTGTAGCATCTACCAATGTGTTCGGCGAAGAGGAGGAAGAAGAAGATAGTGCTAAGGATATTGCTGCCGCTGCCGCCTCACTGGCTGCGGCTAAGCGTATATCCCTGAACTTCAACAGAAATGACAAGCCAATAAAGAAGAAGGTAGAAATCGTCGAGGACATCGAAGACATTGACTACAGTGATATAATTAGAGCTGAAGAGGCTTCTCAAGTTGATTGGGATTCTCTTCTATGTCGAATATGCAAGCGTAAGCTAGCCAGCAAGGAGCTGCTGGAGAAGCACCTTCAAATATCGGATGTGCACAAGAAAAATCTTGAAAATCACTTGCAAGGTAAACTCAGTCAAGAGCAAATGGAATGGTATCGAAGAAGCTCCGAGGATCAAAGTTATCGAGACCGAGCCAAAGAGCGAAGGACAAAGTACGGCCATCCCGATGAACCCATTGACTCCTCTCACTTGAAAGCCAAATATGCCGGCAGTTTGCCTCGTGATCCGGTTACACCTCAAGCTGCGCCCGTTTCCAGGATTGGCGGTGATAACATTGGCAACAAAATGCTCAAGAAGATGGGCTGGGCAGAGGGCGAAGGCTTGGGTAGACAGAAACAAGGCCGCAAAGAGATCATTGACGTCAAGTCGCAGCCAAGTGGATCGGGTCTAGGGGTCAAGGGTGGCTCAGAAGCCATTCCGGGCGAATCGTACAAAGAGGCCGTCAAGCGAGCTATGGCTCAGCGGTATAAAGAACTTTCTGAAAATTGAATAAATCATATGTGTCAGTTAGACATGGAGTTTTGTATTTCTCTTGCTCAATCAACTGATCTGCACACATGTTGTTTCTCTCGCTATCACTCTGTTTATTCATCTCGATTAAAATTAATTGTTAGTCACTAGTACGTGCGTTGTTTTTGTCAGCGAAAGCTTGGTTACCTCAACTGGTCTCACGACATAAAAGCTGCTTCAGAAACGTAATTTACTCAGTTAAAGGAAGAGAATATTTTTGAGAACGTCTCCAAACATGATTTACTTGTTAATCATCTTGTCAGTTTTTGCCAACTACAAGTGCGACACTGTAACCGATCAGGCCAAGATTAAGCAATTAGTTGACTTCGCCACTGCCTCACTGGACCTTCCGGAAGCCAGTGGTCTGCTTAGGCCAACGGAAGTGTACTCTGCCCAAGTGCAGGTCGTTTCCGGTTCCAAATATAACATAGTTTACGGCATCGCCGAGACTAGTTGTGACAAAACGGTCACAACTTACGCAAACACCGATATTGAAGCGTGTCCTTACGCTGATGTTGGAGTAAGTTCCGACAATTACATGTTGACAGTGCGCACCGTCATTCTCACTATATAATTTCAATTTTAATTTAGGTTCAGCGTAAGTGTGAAGCACAAATTTGGGAACAGCCGTGGAGGAATCTCAAGAAACTCGTCTCACTTAAGTGTAATTAGACTGTCTTTCTCGACTGGTTCACTTTATTTGATTGTGACGCATGATTAGAATAAACTACTAGAAATTACCTTGCGGTCAGTCTTTTTCATTCTTCAGGTCTGGTTCATGAAATGTATGATTAGACACCGACATCAGCCTCATGATGAAGTAGAAAGCCCTGAAGCCATCTCGGAACAAAGGCTGACTCCAGAAAAGAAGTTACTGTTGATAATCTTGAACTTTGTAATTATGTTAAATTCAGTAGATTGTCCTGCCTCTCCTTGAGTTTTTCGGTGTATATTAGCTCTTGTGTCGTCAGTTTTGTACAGAGTGACTCATCGTCGTGACTGGAACGCTGTCTCATTGCCAGAACCTTCGAACTGGGATTGAATTTGTCAGAAACAACCAGATTGAGTGGCTGTTCGTCTAGAACACATTTTCTATAAAAACTGTCAGTCATGTTTCTCAACTGGTTGACTTGTTCCTTCATTCGATCTCTACCGAAATCTTCGACTCGTTTTTCAAACTTGTCATAAAAATACCTGTACAGTTGAACATCGGCGGCATTGATTCTCTTAATTTGATTCATACTGTCCTCACTTATAGGCGAGCTCATCTTAAATTCCTGAGAGCGTGGATTGTGTTTAAAAACCACTACATCTTCTAGTGACCAGCACATGAGTTCTTTGAGCAAGATCAGCGATTCGTCCATTCTCTCAGTAATCATGACCAGGTTGAAGATGGAATCAATATATTTGATGAAGTCACTGACTATGTCCCCCTGATCAAAGTGATATGAACTAAAGCCCAGATCGAATATCATTTGATTGCGCCCAAATTTCCCGGCGTACCGCTTGTTGGGTCTCAGTTTTGGCCACTCTTGCGAAGTGACCTCCACTACGTTTGACTGAGTGAGCGTTGTTTGTATTGTTGATTTAGGAAAAGTCAGCAATGGACTTGGCATACTTGAAACGTTGATTGCCTTGTCCATCAAGTAAGTGAATTCTTCAAAGGTCACATTAACCGGATGACCAGGCAGGAGCTTTCTACCCAAATCGGCGTAGACGAAAAGAGATTCAAATAAGCTTGCTGGATCACGCAGAACAGTTAGGTAAATAGCATTCTTGACAACAGCTTTGGTTTCTCGGTAATTGAAGCGCATGTGATGCGTTAAGATTGAGTATGACAGATTGTAATGATGCAGGAGAATTTCTGGATCTAGAACGTATCGTCTATTAAATCGCATCGGATGACCAAAGTAGTTGTTGGTTCGTGGCAAGGCAAAGAACAAATTGTTCGTGTCACCGAATCGCATGAACACATTCTGAAGTGTCGAACTTGCCGCCTTGTGAGTCTTCAGGAAGACTATTTGTTTTCTTTTTTCCGAACACTTTGTAGCGTTGGCAGCTGACGTCCAGGATGCTAATCCTAAAAGATTCGAACTTGGGCCCTTGTCATAGCTGACGTAGTTCAAGAGGATAGATGCCAAAGTGATTAGGCAAGTGAACTATTGACAATTAGCTCAACTTACGTAATTTTGCTGATGAGCTGAGTGAAGCAAAACACTGCAAAGACAATTAACAGACACACGCGATACTTTTTCGAGTTTAATCTCATTTCGTTGAACAATGTGATTTACATGCAACTTGAAGCGAACCATGTTAACTAAACATATCTAATAAGCACACAATGAATTTCCTTCGCAATTTCCTTTGCGATGAGAAGAGGAAAAGAGAAGGAGCGAGAGTGAAAGAGGGAGAACGAGAGAGAGAGATAGAGCAAGGGAGAGAACAAGGAATGAGTTGTCATGGAAACAACAAGGACACATAAACAGTTGCCCGTCATGATGAAAGCAAGTTATCTCAGGCCTATATCCGCCTCTTGATTGAGTCTTTATTTGAATTGTACTCATTGGTTTGTCTGTAAATGTGAATAGACATCCGAGTGCATTTAGAGATGAAGAGAAATAAAGAGAATCATTCTATTAACATATTTCTCGTGTCATCTGAAGCTGCATTCTGTAGTCATCTCGGTAGTCATCCATTCAGTGCTACGGTAGTTGAGTTGATTTCAAGTTGGATTTGAACAATTATTTAGTTTGGCCATAAAAAATGGAATGGTACACAATAGCTAAACACACAATGTATCAACGAAGGGAAGCTTGGGAATTAATTTAGTTTTCGAAAAAAAGAGCTTGGAAGTTCGCCTTTTCTATTTTCTGGCATTCAAAACTTAAATACAGTTTGAGCTATTTGAGCGCAAATTGTTTTCGCCGCTGAGAATTTAAACTGGATTGGATCCCTATTTCCAGATAGCCTCAACTTGATACTAAGTCTCAATGCCAACTGAAAGTTCTAGTAGAACTTGGGGCTACCCTTGATCATTGCCCATCACTAGCTGCAGAATATACTAATAAATCGGGATCTGAGAGTTTTCCTGCAAGACATTAAATCAAGCACCCAAAAAGGCGCGAAAAGAGGGAAAAACCAGTTTGCACTAACGAAACGGTCCCTGGCTGCCAAGCCTTTGACCAGACGTGTAAACTGAGCGGGAAACAGGTTAACTGTGAGCAAAGTTGTTGACTAAATTGTGACCGCAATTGGACTTTAACTTTGTCGAACGTGTTGCCTTAAATGTCCTCTACGATGGTAGAACAACACTCAGGTGGTACAGCCGTCATGTCAAGTAAATCTACGGCCAATTTGTATGGTTCACAGCAGCGGCATGGTGTAAACGTCAGCAAGCGAGCAGCCAAGCGACCGTCGGACATATTGGATAGAGTTCGCGATGAGAACAACTGCGGACGTCAGACTCGACATAGGTTACAGTTACCTGATATTAATGTCGGGGCATCTAGGGCTGAAAAAATGGTTGCCTTGGGTCAGAATCAAATGGCCAAGAATCATGATACGCCGAACGGCAAGGCAATCTTCAGTAATAACTTTCAGCAAAAAAATCCCAGAACCTACGGCTCGAAAGCTCCAGGCAGGAAACCATTGCCATGTACTTATAATTCTAATTACTTTACGAAGATGAGCAATGGCTTACCTGCCGACAGTAAATCGCTGTTTGATTACGGTGCTGAATTGGCCAAAGCATCAGGTGAGCTTGCACGTGCACTACGTTTTGCTCTTAGCCAAAATGGTTTGGATCTTCGATCAAACGTATTCTCTGGCCGAATTCTTTCCAATACTAAAATGTTACCTTTTTGATCTAGTGAATACGACCGATAATCCCAAGAAACCTGCATCTCTGCGAGACAATAAAAGACCGTACAATCAAGTACAGGACAGTTGTAGCAGGCTGCAGTTGACATTCGATTCGCCAATGTCCGACGGAAAGAAGAGTCGAAGTGCAAGAAGCAGAAGTCCTACTAAACCTACTTCAGGTGGTAACAGAGATCGATCAAAAAGTAAGAGCCCACCAAAAACGAGAAGGTCATCGGTCGAGCCTAAGAGACTGTTTGCTGATGACTCTGAACCAGTGCAAAAAGATGCAGCGAATAGTGGCAGCTCCAAAATCCTGACTGTCGACAAAAGCAAACAAATCGTCAAAGAGAGTCCAATCGCTGAAGAAGAAGTTGTCCTTAAGTCACCAACAACTATTCACAAAGATTCTGAAAAATCGAATGAAATATTGTCTGGATACATAGTTAGTTCTGTTCCAACAACACCATCAGTTGAGCCGGTTGGCGGTTATTCTCCTACAACAATATCTGAGCCTCCAGCTACAGACGAAAATCAAGATCCAAATAATATTCCCCCTTTCGGTTTGAATAATCTGCACAATACGTGCTACATGAATTCTTTTTTGCAAGCCCTCTTCGCTCTAAAGTCTCTAATGATGAAACTGATGGAGGCATTCCATAAAACTACAAATCAGACCAAGCTGCCTATGTTAAGAGCTCTTTTGAAGTTGCACGGACGGTATCTAGAAGCACAACAATCCAACCTCAGTGGAAAGAAAGACGATGACAATTGTCGCTCCTTGTGCAGTATACTAGACAGTGATCTTGAAGAGTTCAAGAGTCATGTGGGATCTGAAAAAGAGTGCTTCCAAACTAATCATCAGCAAGATGCTGTTGAATTCGGGGGTTTAATTCTAGAGAAATTAGAAGAAGAATGGCAAGAAAGCTGCAAATTACCCGGAAACGAAAGCTTGGCCGAAGAATATTCCCTGCAGAAATGTTTTCAGGTTATCTTCAACACTACACTGAAGTGCAAGTGCAACACTGCGTCTACGCCTGCACCCACAGTGATGAACGTCCTTCCTCTTCCTGTGCCGCCGGAGAAGAAGGACGAAGAAACTGTATCAGCTCTCAATCTTGAGAATGAAATAGAAAACTATTTCAACCGCATTGACACCGAAGAAGTAGAATGTCGCTGTGAAAAATGTGGTGCTCAATCAAAACACCAAGAAATAAAGGATCAAAAGCTGCCCGATAATCTGATTGTTCAATTGCTGCGCTTTGGTGTTGACATTGAAGACGGTCAAGTATATTCGTACAAAACACATGCTCGCGTCCACGTTACCGAAACAGTTCAAGTTCGTGACCGGAGCAAAGATTCTGACAGTTCGCACTACGTTCAGTACCGGTTGAAAGGTATCATTTGTCACTATGGTTCTAACTCTGTTAATAAGGGTCACTACATCTCATACGTTCTCAATCCCAGAAATGACAGAACGTGGTACAAGTGTGACGATGAGAGTGTGTGCGAACGAAAACTCGAAGATCTCCTTCATAACGAACGAATTCACCGGAATGGCTATTGCTATTTCTATAGTCGCGTTTAATAGTTTTCGACACAAGAGTTATGCAAAGATATTGTGCTAGATTTTTACATTTATTCGAGTCAAATGGATAAAAAACTTGTGTTCAGTTTTTGTTATCGTATAAATTTCCAAATTTTCAAACAGCACAATAGCTGTTGCTTACCAAACGTTCCTTTTCTTACATATTTTTTTCTCGTAATACATTCGACATTTTTCTTCTTCGCAGTAACACAGAAAATATTATGTTCCCAAAAAACTAAATAAATTTTTCGAGTGATATCAACCAGCTATGAATTTGAGCGTGTAACTGAATCTTAATCTTGTCATCATTCGGACCGATCGCCACCGCCATTGTGTTCTTCGTGATCGCCGTTTCTTTCATCTTTGACCCTTTGCTGAGGTGATGATGAGCGAGGTGGTGATTTGCTTTCTACCTCTGCATTCCCGTTGTGGTGCCTCTCAGAACTATGTGAACTGCCTCGGCTTCGATGGCGACGGTGCCTGTCTGGAGGTGACCGGCGTCTTTCTCGGCGCTCTTCGTCATCACGAGATCTAACGGGGCTTCGTCTATGAGAAGAACGACGGTCGACCTCTCGGTCACTATCACGGTCACTCCGGCGTGGACTTCTTTCTCTCCTTCGTTCTCGGCTTGAGTCTCTGTTTCGTCTAGGCGGCGATTCGTCACGGTCATCACGCCGACGTCTAGGTGACCGGCTACGCGACCGGCTGCGCGACCGTCGCCTCCGTTCTCCAGATCTGCTTCGGCGGTCATGATCACGTGACCGGCTGCGGCCAGATCGCCAGCGTCCTCCGCCATCCTTTTCCCGCTCTCTTACTCGCATCTCTGAAGGTGTCTTCCTATCTCCCTGAGCGAATTCCACTCGAATTTCGCGGCCATGTAAGCACAGGCCGTCAGCTTTTC
The DNA here is from genome assembly GCA_022750525.1 of Halotydeus destructor. Lineage (NCBI taxonomy): Eukaryota > Metazoa > Arthropoda > Arachnida > Trombidiformes > Penthaleidae > Halotydeus > Halotydeus destructor. The sequence continues at coordinate 100,482 of JAIUWE010000015.1, forward strand.
GGACGGCTCGCTTTGCATCATCAACCGACTCGAACTGAACATAGGCAAAGCCTCTAGGTCTTCGACTATGATAGCTGATGGGAATGTATATATCTGCTATAGTACCATACTTGGCAAATATTTCCCGCAGAAAAGTCGGCGTCGTGTCTTCATATAAACCTTTCACAAATAGCGACTTATTTGCTGGTGCATTGGCCGACATTACTATCAGCGTTTCTTTCACACTTCTTCCCTTCTAGCTGCTTGAGTAATATTATATAACTAACGATCAGTGATAACGACAGTGGCTAGTTAAACAGGTCATCAGAAATTAAGGTAAACGGAAAAAACGGAAGCACATTTTCAGATGAGAAAAAAGATTCACCAGCAGCCGATTTTCCAGCGTGCGGTTCTCATGCACTAAGCGTCGGATCCGATTTGTTGTTGTTACTTTGTTAACTTATTTCAATTTAGCCAAGATTTGCTGAAAATTTCGTAACATTAGTTGGATTGACTAATTTAGTTTCGAAAGACACAGTTCGGAAAAATTCAATTCAAACGTAAATCATTGAGAGGTAACCGAATCCGAGTAGCCGAGGGGCGTCAGGATCCGAAGTGTCAGTGTTGGTGAAAGTCTCTTCGCTGAGTAACAGATCGGACTGTAATCATGTTTTCGTCTAATTTTATTGCTTGGGCGACCATCTTGGGTAAGTTAGAACATTCGAACTCTCAATTTTAACACTGAACTGAACCGTTTTTAGGATGCTTCAAATCAATCCTTGCTGATGAGTATCCAATAGTGAGTGTCTGTGACCTCTGCGGTATTAATCTGATGACTTAATTCCCATGTTTAGGAGAAACTGAATTTAGCCCATCCGTATGCCAGCGATTTCCATGTAGCCGCTGCACTGATCTTCATCTCAACTATAATCATAGTCTTGTCGGTTTTCGGCATCTCTTTGGCAATGTGGAATATGGACCCTGGCCGTGATTCCATCATTTACAGAATGACAAGCCAGAGAATGAAGAAAGACCAATAGATGGAAGTTGCCTACCAGCTAACATTCGCCGTTAAACTAAGTCATTCCGTTGGTGAAAATAGCCCTGCGATTTGTAAATAATCAAGAGATGATTTGTGTGCGTTTCGGTCAAAAGTGGTTTGCATCGGTCGACGCGATTCTAATTTTGTTCCAGTAAAATACGTGTTTTATCGAGAGTAGTCCTTTGTCTGCCTTCGGTGTGAAAAATTGGTAGATATTGCTAAGTGAATTGGTCCGAGAAAAATCACCAGTGTCTGAAAAGATGACAAGCAAATTATTCAAGTACCACAGTAACGTGTAGCGAACAATATGTAACCATCAAGGTCTAAAATCGAAAAGAAATGGAATCAAATCAAGTACAGTCGTCACGTACGACACGCTTCCGACACGTGCCGTCATTTATTAAGAGTGAACCGCCCATCAAATGTCGAATTGGCTGGAAATTTTTATGAAATTGAATTACCCTTCCAGTCTTGGCTCTACAACTTGGCCACAGGACGTGATGGCATAAATTATGTAACTTTGATACGCAAGTCAGTGCACTTGAAATGACAGCTTGATCAGGGAACACCAAAGTTCATCGGGCGCAAAGTAATGGCACCGAGCTTCTAGGTCTATGGATGCCGTCAAGTGTACAAGATTTCACTTCGAAAGGTCCTAGAGTATTTACAAGTGATTTACTTTGATGCTCGCCATTTGCGGTCCATTTGGGTCACCTTTTTGCCAAATGCTCTGGCAAATGGACATTGCCACTCGTGGAGCGTGCTAAAAACTTCTCTGTGGACTCAATTGTTCTCTGTATAGGTTCGACAGAGCCACAAAAATGAGCCGAAATTTAATCAGATAACTGGGACAAGTATGACGAAAAAGTAATCGAAATGTCGACATCAATTTCGAACAGATCGCAAATGCATCATGACGTCCTGGGCTGCAGTAAGCGAACCATATGAAGTTCGAACTTGGGCCCAGAGTCAGAAATGTTCAGAGACAATGTCCGACCTTCTTTTCGTCTAGCTGCAATTTGGCGAGGTCATGCTTTCGAACTGAAACTGAACAGTTGTCTCCTCTTTGCAATGAGCTGGAAATGTGACGCTAATGGTCCGAGCACTGATTCGAATTGTCCGTCAGCATTAGGACTGACCAATGTTCTTGTTGGTCGGGACATTTGTAAATTGAATTACAATGTACTACGCACCATGGGCTGAAAAGAACTGTAATTCAATGTCCACCAATGTACTGTATGTCTCTGTCAGCAATGATCAGCGCTGATTGGTTGCATCTAGATTATCCAAGATGGCGGAAACTGGAAGACAGTGGACCTGATGGTCATTGGAGGACTTTGCTAATGATCAACTGATTGCCAAGGCCATTGATTTGCATCACTGTTTATTTCATTGCAATGACACTCAGTCTGTGTCGAGCAAGTTGATTCAATTCAGAATGGAAATGCATTAATTTAACTTAATGACAAGTTGATTAAATTTGTTTGAATGCACACCCAAAGCACGAGGACAGAGAGGGAGGAAAAGTTAATTAATAGATGACCAACGAAAATGGCAATCAATGACCAGTTGTCCACTTGAGCATCTTCCTAATCAGGTTGTGCGCCCATTGCGAGGCAAATCCAGTTAACCACTTGGTCACTGTCATCAATTTTGATTTGCAAGACAATCAAGTCCATAGTTACAGCCCAAGGGCAGCTGCATGTTTCTGGGCCTTGAGTCTGAGGTCAGCTATACTGGAGTTCTTGTTGGTCAGCCGGTCGGCCGCCAACAGGGCCGACAGGCTGAACGGGTGCCCACTGCCCGGGTAGAAGAGGAACCCTGCCCCGGCCGGTGAGTGGGCCGCCACAGCCGCTGCGAAGGCTGCTGTGGACATGATTGAAAAGATTAACCTTGATTGCTCGTTAGCTTTCCGTTAATTACCTTGATTGGCCGTATTGTAATGGTGGGCCGCTGCAAGGAGGGCCGGATCCGGATACGGACCCAAGTAGTTGGCAGTCAAGGGCGACGGGAATGAGCCACTTGACCTCTCCAGACCCGGAGACACTCGACTGGCCACGCTGGGTGGCTGACCTGGCCGGGCCAGTGGGGGCGAAAGCGGACCAAGCCCGGTGTTGCTGCTGTTGATGACGCTGTTCATGTAATTGCTAATGCGATGAGAGGTCTCAATGGGAGCCACGCTCGAGGCCATCATTAGTCCCGCTGAGAGGAGAGAGGGACAGAGAGCGGCGGCGAGAGAGAGAGAGAGAGAGAGAGAGAGAGAGAGAGGAGAGAAGGGCAGCACAGCGAATTAGTACATTGCTACCCGTGCAAATCAATGCGTCACGTGCAGGGAGCAAAAAACGCGGGGAGAGGAGAGAGGCAGAGGGGAGAAAGAGGAGAGAGAGGAGCGGGCCACGAAGGGTCGAGCAAACAGTTCAAACAGTGTACATAGTTGGAAGCTCGTTTGCTCTGTGGATGCAACTAATGCCTAATGAGTTTCATTAATGAAAAGGAACCGAATTAAGTTAATTGAATCAAGTGAAACTTACTTTTGTGCATTTGACTTTCGTGCTTGCGACATTTTGCTCGACGGTTTTGAAACCAAACCTGGGCAAGAGAGGGAGAGGAAGGGGGAGGGAGAGAACGGTCAGTGTCGCAGTGGCCTAAGTTTGGACATCTGGTCAGTCGGAAAGGTCCTGTCGGCCGAAATAGTGATAAATTGTCGACTTAAAATGGCCAAAGAACGAGGATTATGAGATGGACAAAGTGTTCGACTCGACGCTGTAATCTTTCGAGTCCTTTGCTCGAAATTTCGAACTTTGTGTGCAACGATGTTCGAAAGTAATGGACATTCATTGTAACTTGAATGCTGAGCGATGTGTCGCTTCAACAAAACACACTCGAAAGCCGCTTATATCATTAGCATAATTCGTTTATGTACATCTACGATGTAAACGGAGAGCATGAATATATTGCCTCATACAAGTCGCGAATTTGAACAGTTCGATGTCTGTCGGTGGTCTCGGGAAGAGAATGATCTCGGAAGATACGATTATGTTCTAAATGTACAGAGCGACAAGAATTGTGAATTGGTTTTGCTCGTCGCTCTATTTTTAGCGAGCTATTTTCTTTTCTTTCCGACTTTGAATTATGTTGCGATTTGATTTGCTTTCGCGTAGAACTAAAACGGACACTCTAGGGAATAATAATTCGAGTCGTAAAGCGAAGCGATAGAGGGAGAGGGAGGAAAGTGAGGGAGAGAGGCGACAGTTTATAGGATGGCCGTCAATGTGGCGGCTGTGGCCATGGTCAGCCCCGACACAATGGCGCCGGTCAGGGCCGTCAGGGCTGTCCTGGCCATTTAATCAGCGTCATCCTTCTAGTGGCGAGACATTGAGATGACAATGAAACTGATCCAGAGCATGGTCCAGTCATTAGGGTGTCTCTTTGCCTCCCCTCTCCTCTCGCCCCTCTCTGGCAGCTTGTCTGTCGCCTATACAATTGTCAAGCCCACCCGCGCCCGCCGCTCGGCAGCCCACTGACATTGGCAGAGCTGTCCAATTGTCCGACAAGGCGATTGTATAGTTGAAGTTTTGCAAAACAATCAGTGCATTAGGTTGATTAAAGTCTCCTTCTTAACGCTTCTTTTATCGTCCGGCCATCGATTTGGACCGTAAACCATCCCTCTCTCTCCCCTCTCTCCCTCGCTCTCCCTCCGACTCATCCATGCCATCCTCTTTCCTTTCATGTCATCGTTGTCGTTTCTTCGTCTACTTAATTACCAGAAAAGGACTTCACAATAAAGTCGCTCTCTCTCTCGCTCTCCTCTCCCTCTCTGAGCAAGTCGCTGAGGGCGACTGCTTAGCTAATATATTGAATTAATTTCGTCAGCATTAATTGCTTAACACACTCACTATTAAGGAACAATTGAATTGCTTTCCGACTAATTGCTTCTCTATAAACTATAAACTCTTTCGGGAAAAATCTCAACTTGTCGCCTATCACTTTCTGGCTCCGTGGCTTCCTCTCTTCTCCCCTCTCTCTCCTCCCCCTCTCCCTTCTTCCCTTGGCACTTAATTCAGTTTCGCCTCAATGCGCTGATGAGGTGAAAGCAAAATCATTGTTGGCCATCAAAGAGAAGGAAGAGGCAGAGTAAGAGGGAGAGGGGAGAGAGACGTGAGAAATGACTGCAGGGTGAGTCTAGTTGACCATAAATCTATGGCTTATTCGCTAATTCAATCAGCGATAGTTCTCTCTGTTCGAACAATTCCAACAATGGTTCTGACCGAAAGAAAGCCGATCGTTGCAAACAAGATTAAGGACGCTCAGCGTCATTGCTTACCTGGACTCGAGCCTCGGACAGTCCTGGAAACAAGTACAATGGCCAACTGAGTTCGAAAGGTCTTGACTGTAATGTCCTACTCACCTAAGCGCTGGGAAAGTTCTTCTCGCATAAATGCATCCGGATAGTGGGTCTCGTCGAATAAGCGTTCTAATTCGTTCAGCTGTTCCAGAGTGAAATTGGTCCTAGATCGCCGTTGCTTCACCTTCGAACTGTTCACACTTGAACCCTGATGGCTGTCTCGGTTCGAATTTGTCTCATGGCCAGTTAACGGAGACATACTTGATTCCTCTTTTTCTTTACTTACGAACTTATTCGGAATTGGCGTTATTGCACTCAATTCGACTTTAGGTTCTAGAACATGGTCCACAATTTTAGGACTTAAATTAAGACCTATTTTTGAATACTCACCTTGACAATGAGGTTCTTTCTTGAAATGTGATGACTGAATTTGCTGCTTCGTGAGAGCATTCGAACTTTGGTCCAAGTTGTCTGAAAAGTTGATTTAAGAATTCAGAACATAATCAGTGTAACGAACTTGAACTCAATTGGGAGTTCTTACCTCGAACACCGTGACTAGAACATTCGTCATTATCGGAATCGGCGACACTGACATCAATCGACTGACTGCGGCTATTGGGATCAAGGACACTGTCTCGGCTCCGTTGCCCCGGGCTCAGTGGCGGCGAGCACGACGACGGTCGGCTGGGTTTCAGGGACAACGACAGTGGGCCAGGTAGGCTGGGAAAGTTGGCAGCATGGGCGGCTGCCACGGCCTGGAGCTGGACGGCGGCCGACGGTTGCCCATGGAAGGCCGGATTGAAGAAATGGAAGCCGGGATGTTGTGGAAGCCGGAAGTCGGGAAGACACTTCCGCTTGGATGCTGGTGCCTGAAAAGGGGCAAAGATGAAAAGGGCATCGCTGAACTGGACATCGGGCTGACCATGGCCGACGTGGTCAGCATGTTGGCCGTCACAGAGGCAACTGAACTGGTCACTAGGGCAGTGGGCGACGGTGGCCCATTGTGGGCCGCCACCGGACAGTAGGCAAGGCGGTCAGCGTTAAATGACTTTGACACAAATTCAGTTAGCTGTTCCATTGACATTTATTCTTTTCTGATTGACAAAATGTTCAGTCAAATGTACAAGAGTGGTTCAAGTTCAGTTCGCGACTCGCATCTATTTCGCAGTAATGTTCAAACTCGAAGCTTGTCCGTAGCGACGTAACTCGGAAACTAGTTGTGCCCCAAAGTCGTCGGCGAAAAGGGCAATTGTAGTAGACGGAATAGAGTGGGCGTGTCTATCGCCGAATGATCACAGGCTCCGCCCCTAGTGTTTGCCTTTCTGTGCTGTCGCTCTCTTGTTGGCGCATGCGCACACCGACCAGTAAAGCGGCTCATTTTGTGTTTGTTTTGCCAATTTTGTGAATTTAACTTGCTTTCTATCCACTTGTTTATGTCAACCGTGATCAGCTCACAGAGAAACATTTGTGTGATCTTTCCTCTATGTGATTAGTTAGTAGTTCTCAGTCAACGACCAACTGAGCACCAGCTGAATGAGTGGAAGGGAGAGGAAGGGAGAGGAATGGAGAGCGAGCGAGAGGGACAAAATTACGCGGGACAAAATTAATTCAGTTTACTTTGCTGACCGAAAATTCCCTGATTCAGATAGATGTTCAAGCTCTCTTACCATTTGCACAAAGGCTATCAGATTGTAATCAGCATTAATTCAGCAGCAATTAGGAACTTCATTCGAACGAGAAAGGGTACAAGTTGACTTCTAATCTCTCTCCCTTTCTCCTTCCTATCTCTCCTCTTTCTCGCTCTCTTTTTCTGTGTTGACTAATACACTTTCTAATAACTGACATTCATCCGTCATATTTGTCTCTAGAGCAAAGAGTGTCTCTCACTAATGGACGGAAGGCTCTTCCTTCTCCTCTCGCTTTCTCCCTCTTCGAAATATGGATGATGTCAAGTCGCTCTCAGGCCAACTTGACGAACTGTTCTAATGTCAAAGTTCGCCACTGTATTCGCTCCAACGCCTCTTTGTTTTGTCCATTATGATCAAGTCCTTCCTCATGGTTGACTCGCTCTCTCCCTTCCCCTCTCGCTTTCTCTCTCGCCTCCGCATTACAGTATCATCGGTCAAGAGATTACTTTCACTCTCACTGCATTCACCAGACATAACCACTTTACTATGCTTCTCTCTCTTCTCTCTCCCTCTCTCACGCTCATACTCTCTTCCTCTCGCTCTCCATCTCCCTATACAGTGAATGGTATGTTTACGGAGAACAAAGTCACCATATAATGCAACACCATTTCATCATAGCGATACTTTGCTTTAGATGACACTTTGCTTGTTGGTGACATCATCTCACTCTGCATCCCTCTCTCTCTCTCCTCTCTTCCTCTCTTTTCATCTCTGACACTCTATGAAACTAGGACTGTAATGGCGGTGCGCGCCAATCGGTGTCCCTTAATTGAATTGCATTTCCTACTTAGGAGCAGATTTTGTTCGCTTTCCCTGTTTATATTACGGTAACACCTCCTGAGCAGTCTCTCTTTCCCTCCCGCTCTCTCCGTCTCCCGCTCTCTCCCTCTCAATTCTTGTTCCTCGGAGACCTGAGCTGAGATTCTTTGTTCGCTGACTCCTATATTCGTAGCAAAGTAAGTTGGCATGTGTCGGAGAATGGTGACAAATGTGTCCCCTGTGCATCTTGAGAGGAGAGAGAAAGAGGGAGAGAGGGAAGAGGGAGAGAGATGGTCTATTCAGTTGGTCGCACCAATTGTAGGTAAACAGGACAATGATGACAGTTTGATGTGATTGCATTCATAGATATTAAAGTGCGGAGTCCCGATATGCAGTGCAGGTGCTAAACCATCAAGGTGATTAAGGAAATGTAGTCTCGTTAACCGTGATTGCTCTGCAACATTCGCTAGAAGTAACCGGTAACAATCAGTCTCATGTATCTAGGCTTAATTTAATTAAGTTAATTGATTAAATTTCAACACAACGCGCTGTGTAGCTCGTTGACGTTAATTCACTTGATGGTGTTCTCTCTTCCCTCTCGTCTCTCCTTCTCCCTCTGGCTCCGTTCAACGTCTATGTCGGCAAAGTAACTTCTCAGTAGAGTTCACAAAGTAGACAGTCAACTCATTAGGAGTGACAAAAAAGAGTTCTAAAGAACCGACAGAATGGCAAGAAAAGTAAAAGAAGTCGAGCGCAGAACATTCTCAGAACGTTCTAAGGCCTCGAGTTTGCAATCTAACAAATTGACTGTTCATTCGCATTAAACAACTTTGTCGCTCTCAGAACTTCTTGTCAGTGTCGAGTTTTCTTAATTTGGCTCAGGACGCAAGAGAGATGTCTCTCTCTCTCTTCCTTTCCTCTCCCTCTCTTGCCATGGCCGTCTTTTATTTGGCATGAAAGTGTATCACTAATGTAATTCAATGGACAAAAATCGAAGTGTAAGCGTCACGACGAGAGGGAGAGGAGAGAGAGAGAGAGAGAAGCATCATCAATATGTTGACATGACACGAAGCCTAAGGTTGGTATGTGTGTGTTGAACGTATCAAGTAATGGATTGGACATTATGAATAGTTCTTAGAACTAAAAGGATCGTCATGGCTGATGTGTCACGTCCATCATTCTATGTTACTTTAAAAAAGATGGAATGTTCTGTGTCCTTTTTTGCCGCTGCATGTAATTCGACTTCGAGAGGAGAGGAGAGGAGAGAAGGAAAGGAGGCAAGAGAGAAGAAAAGTTTAGAACAGTGCAGCTTCTACTATTAGTGCTTCACTATATTAAACTGATCGCTCTGAGAGCTGACAGTGGAGCGAGACAGAGGGAGAGAGAGGGAGAGAGACGCGGCTCACTCTCGTTTGTCGCCCTCTTCCCCTCCGAGGTCGAACTGTTCTAACTTTCGAGGCGTGTTTTTTACACTGTAAAAAAGGAAAAAGTATTAAATTTTAAAGTTCAATCTGGAAAAGAGGCGAAGGGAGAGAGACTTCGCGCTCCGTTTCGCTCTCTTTTCCTCTCTCTCCCTCTCCCTCGATTTAACTTCGAGTCGAGATCTAAAATGGCTCCAAAGTAGTTACACTTTAGAGCTATAAGTGAACATCTCTATATGAAATTTTTTTCTATATAAACCATTTTCTGACTGACATTTGTCACTGCCTAACTTGACATGAGCAAATCGGTTTAGTACATTTGGCTGGACATTAAGAACATGGCCAGGGCTCGAGTTTGCCAGTCGAAAGGATTTCGCACTCCATGATCGACAGCCAATCAATCTTGACAATTCAACTGAATCAACTGACAAGCAAGTTTGTTTGCTTACAGCGATTCACAAATTTTGTGGACCTGAAAATATTGCAATAAGGGAGATTTTCGTAGAAGTATATAAAAGGTTATTTGTTTGTAATTTTCCAACTCAAGTATGATTAGTTATATGGAAATATGTAAACATTGCCTGTAATATGTGAAAATAGCGACAGAAAGGGAGAGAAAGCAACAAGATGGCCGCCAGAAAAGCATTACTGAAAGAATACAAAGCAATTTGCTTGTTTTGAATGTCAAGTCCTGAATTATACTATTACTGAAAAAACAAGATGGACGGCTTGTTGTAAGCCGAGTAATTGCGCGTAGTTAAGCTAGTGAGAGCGGAGGAGCGAGAGAGGGAAAGGAGGGAGGAAGCCATTAGCCTTATTTAACTTATTACTGGAATGGCCTCAGTTAACTTTGCCTATGTTAAGCAATGATATCATTTCATACTTTGAAGAAACTTTGCCATAAAAAGCTTACAAGAAAAGAAAATGACAAATTGTAGCCATTCTCCGCTTTCCCGCTCTCCCCTTAGCTTTCTCCTCTCTCTCTCCCGCTCTCTCTCTCTCTCTCTCTCCCTCTCTCCCCTCGCATCCTGAATCCTGGCTCCCCTCCCGCCGACGGGTGAGGACGTTTTATGAAAGAAATAAGAGCGATGAAAAGGGTCTCCTCTCTCTCCCTTTCTATCTGGTAAATGGATGAAATGAGAACATTTGCATTTAAGGGTTCAGTACATCTAAAAAGAGCAAGAAATGAGAGAGGAGAGGAGAGCGGGAGAGAGAGAGAGAGAATGTCAAGTAGCGGGGAGTCGATTTGCAGAAAATGGAACCATATTTGTGAACAACGTTCAAAGCCACTCAAGCTTCGCGCTCTCTCTCTCTCCCTCCCTCTGTTGCCGAAATGGACCATTGACTTCAAGTTCTACAAATGTACAAAGCTAATAAACCGATAAAAAGTGTTTTCAAAGACAAAGGCCATATACTGGAATGTCCTTTCGTCACTTAGAACCTACTCACAAGCCATTTTCAAAGTGTCCAGATTCACGTGATGACGATACTTAAGAACTCGACTTTATCCATTTCAGAACCAAGCTCTATTCGAGAAACTGTTTGTCCATCTTTTCCTTCCTTGACAAGATGACGTCATCGACGACAGAAAATTGGTTGAATTGAAAGATAAATTTAGTCTTTTTGTCTTCCCAGCCCTTATCGTCGGCTTCTGAGCGCGTTTCAGAACTTTTCATTGTCGACTCGAATTAGTTGTCATCAGCGATCTCTCAAGAAAAAAGTGAGCTTTCACTTTAAAAGCTTCGCAAGTTACAAGAAGCATTAATTATATAATTAAGTGGCTGGTATTAATGCAATTAGAGCAACATGAGCACAAGTTTTGCTAATTGAATATTTGCCGAATGATGGAACACGAGGTTCTCTTGTTCGAACTTTTTCTGTTCACAGCTGACTTTGTTCGAATTAATGGTTCGAAAGTGAGTGCGAGTTCTGTGTTGTGTTCCTTTAACTAATTAAGGCATCAATTAATCCTCATAAAGATACTTAGAGCGAAAATTGTCATCAAAGGCACGAGCCATTAAGCGTTCACTGGAGCATATTTTGTTCCTCTCCCCTTACTCTCTCTCTCCCCTCTTCCTTGAAGTTCTAAACGCTTCGAACTCTCTCCGTCTCCCTCTCGCTCTCCCTCTCTCATGTATACTAAGTGTTCTTAACGCGATGCAGTTACATCGCTTGTCTGAGCACATGAATTCTCCAATCCAGTTCCTCATTTCTCCGCCCCTTCACTTCTCTCCTCTTCGCTCCCTTCAGAGCATTTCTTAGTCATGTTCGAGTCAACAAAACATAGTCAGCGATTATATGATGATCACCAACAAATGGCCGCCATTTAGGGGTCCGTGAAGACTAATAAATGCCATCTTGCTGTCATGGTTAGAACGCAAGCCATTAAACGATGACATCTTCTCATTAGCCTATTTGGCCTTTGTCTTTTTCTTTGGCCACTAATTGCCACTTTTTTCAGGCCTTCCGTTTCCGGTCTGCAGGAGAAGCCTTTTTGCATCTATTCTTGAATGTCACAAGGCTACTTCAAGGTCTTCAGTACATTCTAACAAATCTCTCTTTTAGGTTCTTTGTATTCTAAAGTTCTGACTCTGTTTGCGATGCATAAAGGGAGAGATATGAAGGGAGGGCGAGAGATGAAAAAGACAGCCAAGCATGAGGACCATTATTATGCCACTGCACACATTCGACGGTTCTGTCCTTCTTCTTAAAACAATGTTCAATGATGAATGTGACATTTTTAACTTGACAGCGCGGCAGAGATGACTTTGGAACATGATATTTGCCAAACAGCTCTCAAAAAAGGTTTTTCTCGCTTCGATAGAACTGTTCAGTGAATTGTTGAGACGGAAAGCGAGAGAGGAGAGGAAGAGAGAGAGAGCTTTTCGTGAATCTTCTTGTTGAAAGAGAGCAACATCATTCTGCGGAGTTGGGACATTAGGACACTATAGAACCCGAAGAACGGATTTAATCTCTCGTGCAAAGTGTCACCAGGGCCGCCATTTCTCCTCTCCTCTCTCCCCTCGCCGGGTAGAGGCCAGAATGAATCTTCGAGTGTCATCACGTCACATGTTTTCGAAAGGTGACATCGGGCCATTCTTATCTTCACGTTCAACTAGATTTCTACGACTACATGAAGACATAATGACATCTGACCACTGGACTGCAAAAAGAAATCAGTTAATCAAGCGGCTAGTTCAGCAAGCAGCAAACAAGATGGCCGCCACTTGCAGCTGTTTGTTGACAAATAACACATGGCCGTCTTCGGTGCGCATTTGATTGTCTCGGCTCCCAGTTACTTGTCTTGAGTTCCTTTTACTCTTTTACTTCTAGCGAAAAACGGAAGACGATTTATTCGAAAGTAAATAAGAAAATTCAGTCCTTGTTTACCATTCAATTAAGCCAGGGAGAGAGGGAAAGGGAGAGAGATCGGGTCGACTTCATCCGTCTATTTGCTTTCTTGTTGAACAGTTCAGCCCTGAGTAGCCTAGCTTGGACTAGTGCTAGGACTAGTTGGAGTTAGAACGTGAGTGACAAGGACATATTGGACATTAGTTTTTATTGCCCTCCGGCAAACCTAATCAGCCATTTAACTGAATTAAGGCACAGCGAATGTTTTAGTGCTTTAAACTTGCTCTCTCTCTCCCTCTCGTTCTCTCGCTCTTCCCTTTATCCGAAGTTGGCCGTCGGCGGCGCTTCCTCCTATTCCAATTACTGGTACTGAATTAAATTCAATGCCATCTTCAGTTGTGTATCTTTGTGCTCTCTCTCTCCCGCCCTCTTTCCCTCTTTTCCGTTGTCATAACGAATATGTTCAATTTGAGCAATAGAAAAAGCAAACATGGTGATTGAATTCAAAGAAAAGAACGGTTCACAAATATCAATCGGCTTTTCACTTTTTTCTACTCTCTGTGATGGCAGAGACCGAAAAATTCGGCTTTAATGTTACTATTCGAATACACGAAGGCCTGAATTTAGCATAATTTCATGAAAATATTTATTAAGTGATAGATTGAAAAGGTAGAACTCATTTCGTTCGAAAATTTCAAACTTTGAAAGTGGCGCGAATTGTTTGGATGCTATCGAAGCCCAAATTCTAGCTTAATTCGAACTGTAGCCTCGAATTGAGATGCTGATCACTAAACTCAATTAAGATATCAAGATGTTTTCTGAAAATTCAGCTCATCCCTCTGGTCAACGAGACATGACCCGATTAATAGGGCAATAAATAGCTGCACGCTGACCACTTCCACCTCAAGTCAACTTTACGCTCAGACATGTCCAACTTGACAATTTGCTTAATTGCTCTGGCTGCTCTGAGTTGCCTGGTGGTCATGGCCGAACCAGTTGGAACTAACCTTCCGATCCAGTGTTCGTGCAAACCTTTCGATGTCCATCAAATACACTCATCGTGTCCACACACCAACGAGTTCTGTGACCAATGCTGCGACGAGTGCGATGACCACTCCGACTGCCGTCCTGACCACCGATGTTGTCCGTCCACTTGTGGGCGCATGTGTGTCCCGACCGACTTTTTCCGTCGATCACTTTGGTGACCATTGATATGCATTAATATGTACTTGAGTCTTTTACATGCCGTTTTGAAGCTTTGAGCATGTATTGCTGACATATTTACGTATCTTATACTCTGCTTATATTGTACATTATATGTTCACGTGTTGAGTACATTTAATACCCCAATCGTTATCAACTAATATACTTTTAATGAAATTAAAATATGGATTTGATTACGGAGGACTGCTGGCGTTCTCGTGGGCACTAAATGAGATATTGGTTTTATTTCAACTAAAATTCCGTCCGACACGTGTGAATTTTGTTTGTTTGTTTTACATGACCACCATCACCTCCGGCATTTGACCTGCAGCGCAATTTCCAGCTGTCAGAAACTGTTGCTGAAGGGTTTCAATAAAAGGCTTCGGCACCGTTTGAGCCAAAGAGAGTTAGGGATCAACGATCAACTGGTAGTCAGATATTTTGCATTATATGTTTACAGTTTATTAAATCCTCAACCTGTCATTGTTTGCTTTGCTTCAGAATTGCTTGCTATTTTTGATTAATTCAACTGAGAATTGTTTTTCTGTGGAAATAGATTTCTAGCTAGCCTGAGGGTCATCTGAAAAACATAAATCGACATTCCTGAAAGCGCAGTTGAATTAACCATCCTGAAGATCAAGCAAACCTTCAGTTGAAACATATTTAGCACAATTTATTCATCACTACACAAAGAGAGTCCTGGAAAAAAGGACTTGTATCTTTGCCTCCGCAAAAGTATTAAAAATTCAGCAATAGATGGCGCTACTGTTGAATCGAACTTGTTTACCTTGTGAGTTAAAAATGGAAACAAAATATCTTAAGAGTACTTTTGTGACATGAATGCTCTAAGCTTGACCTTGTCGTGCTTGAAACTGCTCAGTCTAGGCAATGGGTCTGCCGTCACGTGAACTTTCCTCGGAACCTTCATCTTCGATATCTTATCGGAGGCCGAAGAAATCACGCTCTGCTCAGATAGCTCACAATCTGGTTCAGTTTGTACGACGGCAACAATTTCTTCTCCTAGTCTTTCATCTTTGATTCCAATCACGACACAATCTAATACGCCACTGATTGACAGCAAGCCATCCTCCACTTCCTTGGGTGAAACCTTGGCACCGCCCCTGTTGATGATATCTTTAACTCGTCCTTGGCAATACAAGTAACCTTCAGCGTCCATTTTGAATACGTCGCCAGTATCGAAAAAGCCTTCCGCATCGTAGACGTCACTATTTACAGTGCCGTCGTCATTCAAGTAGCCCAACATGCCTAATTTGGTGCTGACCAGTAGCCGCCCTTGATGTCCGTGAGGCACTATTTGCCCGTCATCGTCGACAATCTTGACCTTAACGTCCGCCAATGGTTTGCCAACTGAATCGAAGCGATGGTCTGTAGCGAAAGCACAGCACGTGATTTCCGATGACCCATAGACCTGGTGACACACAATACCGGGCCAGATAGAGGTCATTTTGGACACCATTTGATTGGTCAAGATGGCGCCACTGAGTAGAATATCAGTCACATTGAGCTTCAGCCCACTTTTCGCCACGTGGGCCAAGATGTCGTGCAACATGGTGGGCACCAGGGCAACAAAGTTACATTCATACTTTACAAGACAGGCAATTGTTTGAGTCAACGAGTATTTGTAGCCAGTCAAGACTACTTGATGGTCAGTATAAAGCGAATTTCGAAGTACGTAAGGTGCAAAGGCATGATGGACACTCAGTGGGCAGCAAACCTTGTCGCCATATTTGAATCCTACTCGTGGACGCCAATACTGTGCAACAGCTAGATAAGAGCCCTGTGGCCACAGAACAAGTTTAGGTACTCCAGTGCTGCCCGAAGTCACAAGTACTTTAAGAGGGTCACTAGGTTTAGTCAGCTGACATTGGGTACTCGAAGGCACAATGAAGCCCAGTAAGTTGTCGATGTGGTAACAGTTGCTCATGGGATAAGGATGGCCGTCAACGGCAACGACTTTCACTCCCATACTGTGAAACTTGTTCACGATGTCCGCCATTTTGGGAAAGAATTTGTTTTGAGGAGACGCGAGCCCCATAGTAAAAAGAGCCACTGGTTTCTTTCTTTTTACCATCTTATCCACCTCGGCAAGCGCCATGGTGGGGTCATAGTGCCATATAACGATCCCCTTGATTGCGCAGGCCATGTACGAGACAAGATAACTGTAGCAACATCCAGTCGCAATTGCAGCATGGTCCCCGTGTTTCAAACCACACGTCGTGACCAAATTTTCTGCCAAATTGCAGCAATCGTCAAACAGTTGTCGGAACGTTTTGTTGATGTTCTCGTGATCACTGACGATGGCTATCTTGTCCGAATGACGATTTACATTTGTCTCAATAACATCTCGTACTGTGGTCTCAATAAAAGGGCTCGGAACTGTTTGAGCCGACGAAAAACATGGGTCAACGATTAAGGTTTCGTTCGACATCAAAACTCAGCTCTATGGAACAACTGATTGGTACACACGTGTTTTTACTTCAACACGAAGCTCAATTATTTCATTATCTTTCTACAAATCAAGTTGACCTTGCTCAACGTTTTCTGATAACAATCCTTGAATTCTGAGCATCTCAGCACAGAGAAGACAGTGCATTTCATTAAAAAGTCTAATAAAAAACTTGTCATTCAGTGTGGAAGTTTTCCTAATAACATAGCCTCAACACTAGTGTTGGGTACTTTAGTCGGTTAACCGTTAGTCGACTAAACTAAAATGGAAAAACTAAACGGTTAAGAACAAAATACTTTCGATTAACTTTAGTCGATTCTTAGTTGTTAGTTAGACTGGAAAAGTTCTGACTAGCATAATTTTTCCGAATTTTTAAGTTTTTCGCTTCCAGGTGTGTCGAAATTAGTCAGAACGATAGACTAGCTCGACAGAAAAAAGTGAACTTCGATCCAGCGTTTCTAAGATGGCCTGTATAGGAAAAGTGAAGTCTACCAAAACTAAGACTAAAACAAAGAAAATTGTCGACTAAGCTAACGACTGACCTAAAACCAAACAATTTTATGAAACATTCCATTCTTAAACATTCTGAAGGCAGTTCAGCTGTTAATCTTAAGGGAATGTAAAGATTGCCGCCCGACGACGCAAGATCCCTTCGAACTACTCACTAGAGGGCGCGCCGGAAGTGGAACAAAAATGAAGTAATCTAGGAGTAGTTTTGTAAAATGCAGGCTCTAAGCTTCAGCTTGTCAGGCTTGGAATTGCTCAATCTAGGCAAACGATCGGTCGTGGTGTGAACTTTCCTTGGAACCTTCGTTTTCGACAATCTATCAGAGGCGATAGATATCAAGCTCTGCTCTGAAAGGTCACAACCGTGTTCCACTTGAACTACGGCTACAATCTCTTCTTCTAACCTCTCATCTTTGATTCCAAGCACAATGCAATCCAAGACACCAGCAACTGATAATATCACATGTTCCA
The DNA here is from genome assembly GCA_022750525.1 of Halotydeus destructor. Taxonomy (NCBI): domain Eukaryota; kingdom Metazoa; phylum Arthropoda; class Arachnida; order Trombidiformes; family Penthaleidae; genus Halotydeus; species Halotydeus destructor. The sequence continues at coordinate 117,715 of JAIUWE010000015.1, forward strand.
CTTCCTTGGGCGACACTTTGAAGCCACCTCTATTGATAAGATCACTAACTCGACCTTGGAAATACAAGTAACCTTTGGCATCCATCTTGAACAGGTCACCAGTGTCGAAGAAACCTTGTGCGTCAAAAACAGAATCGTCTAGGCTGCCATCTTGTTTCAAGTAGCCGAGCATTCTTAGATTCGAACTGACCAGGAGGCGTCCTTCTTGACCATGGGGCAAAATTTGACCATCATCATCCACTACCTTGACCTTACAGTGGGCCATTGGTTGGCCAACGGTGTCGAAGCGATCTCTAGTCGCAATCCCACTGCAAACGATTTCTGAAGCGCCGTAAAACTGGTGACAAACAACTTCCGGCCAAGTACTGGTCATTCCGGATATCATTTGATCAGTCAAGGTGGCGCCACTGATCAATATGTCAGTTAGGTTCAGTTTAACGCCACTGTCAGCAACATGTGCGATGATGTCGTGCAACATGGCGGGCACCAAGGCAGCATAGTTGCAGTCATACTTGACAAAGGTGGCGACTGTTTGGGTCAACGAGTACTTGTATCCGGTCAAGATGACCTGATGGCCGGAGAATAGGGAGCTGCGAAGAAGCACCACTGCCCAAATATGGTGGACGCTCAAAGGAAAGCCAAGTTTATCGTTATCATGCAACCCAATGTGCGCTCCATAGTACGGCTCGAGTGCAAGAAATTTACTGTGTGTCCACATGGCTATCTTGGGTGTACCACTGCTACCAGATGTCACTACTACCAGAAGGGGGTCATCGGGCTGGGTCACTTGACCCAGGGTAGCCAAGTCCCATTTGTGGCTGAGCAGGTTTTCAATGTGGTAGCACTTGGTCATGGGGTAGGGATAGCCGTCAATGGCTACCACTTTCACGCCTAAATTGTGCAACTTATCCACAATGGCTACCATGTTTGGGAAGTAGTCGTGCTGGGGAGACGCAACACCCATGGTGAAAATAACAGCTGGCTTCGCAGTTTCCATCAGCCTGTCTACCTCATTGGCGCCATGTTGGGGTCATAGTGCCAGACAATGATTCCATTTATCGCGCAGGCCAGGAACGATACGACATAGTTGTAACAGGTTCCCGTAGCAATTGCAGCACTGTCCCCTTTCTTCAAGCCACAGTTGGTGACTAAACTTTGAGCCAAGTTGCAGCTATCGTCAAACAGCTGTTGGAAAGATTTGGCAATGTTTTCGTGATCACTCACGATGGCTATCTTGTCGGAGAATCGGTTCACATTTCTCAGTATAACCTCTTCCACAGTGGTTCCAGTGAAAGGCTTGGGCACACCTTGAGCCAAAGAGAGAAAAGGGTCCACAATTAACTCGTGATTAGACATATCAGACATGATCGAAAATGGCGTCAGGAATTCTACCATCAGGCTGAAAAGTATTTAGCATTCAGTTCGCCGTGAATTTCTTTTCCTGTTATCCTTTCAAACTGGATATAATAGCCGGAGGTGCCATCGAACGAATATTGCATGTACGGAATTCTACATAATATACAGTCGATTCCATATATTTCGCCCTCTGTGCCAGTTCGCTTTTTCAGGTTGCAAGTATTAGATTTTTGTTTGATTGACAAAGTTGAAATAAGAAAGCAGGTCCGTTTACTGTAGAGAATGCAGCTCTGTAACGAAAAAAGTAGCGACTCGCTAAGTCGCCTACAAGTCTTGTTTCAGCGCTTTGATCAAGGCCGCGCAAGCGAACAGTTTCCCTGCTTCCTGCTGTACAGCACTCAGCAAGGGTCAGTGTATGTAATTCGGACCAGATGGCGCTCGTTTCAGGCCGAACATGCAATATAAGTCACCTTCAGAATCCATCTTACGGAGGTGGCCGATGTTGAAAAAGCCTTGCGCATCGCAGTAGGAAGTGTTGATGGCGCCATCTTGCTCCAAAATGCCTAGCATGCCTAAGTTGGAAGAGACCAGTAGTCGTCTTCTCTGCCTTGGGCAAAAAATTGTCCATCGTCATCCACAACCTTGGCCTTCACATCACCAAAGGGCTTTCCAACCGTACCAGATCTAGCAGTTGTAGAACTTGTACAGCAAGTGACTTCCGGTGAGCCGCCCAGCTGGTGACAAACAACGCCCGGAAGCGCGCTGGTCACCGCCGAGGGCATATTCTCGGTCAAGGTGGCGCCACTAGCAAGATGTCTGTCACTGTGACCTCCAGCCCACCCTGTGCCACCCGGGCCAGCATTTCATGCAACATACTGGGCACCAAAGCAACGTGGTTGCACTCATACTTCAATAGACAGGCAACTGTTTTTGTCAAAGAGAACTTGTATTCAGTCAAGATGACCCGATGACCAGAGAACAGAGTGTCGAAGTAGCATTGTGGCGAATGAGTGCGCTCAGGCAAAGAGTGTCTCCACTTCCGAGTTTTCTATTTTTTGGTTGATGACCCCAATCCTGTGGTGGCCAGATGCAATCCCCTTGGTGAAAAAGGAACGATTTGCGGACGTTTTCGTGATCACTCACGATGGCTGTCTTTCATGTGTGCCTCTTCTTGGTGAAATTTTAATAAAAAATTATGATGATTGTGTGATTAGGTGCTACGCAAGGGAAGTTGAATGAGGTTCTCAAGGGGAGAAACATCGTGAAGCTCCAAGGACTGAGCTGAGAAGTGATCCAAGTACAGTACTAAGCGGAGCTTATCTTCATTTCTCGTGACTGCCATGAATGGCTAGATTGCTATTATTTTTTCCATTCTATCTGAGATCTCTAATTTTTTTATAAAAAGGGAACCTTTCACCAATAACGATGCCATTAGGTAGTAAAAAAATCGCAAGGCAAGCTCTTTCAGCAATGCCAACAACATATTTTCGCGAGATTCTTTCTACGATTTTCAGTTCAATAGCTGGCTGATCAAGAGCCAGCCACTAGTCAAATCATGATTTCATAATTACATTTTATCAACTAGTAGATCTATCTGAAATACAGGAAAATGCGGGAAGTTTATAATGCCCACGTCGTTACCTTGAAGGCTGAGCCTTCGGCTTGGGCATTTTAGCAAGAAGCAGTGGTACTTCTTTCTTGTCGTCAAAATTCTTCCACAGCTCGTAGAGGTGTAGTATTTGTTGCGTCACTTCAAGCACCTGAATAATGTACAGAGTGTAAAGAAGCTGAAAAGTCGCATACTCTGCTGACAATACCTTATCTAAGTCTACATTCAACTCAGCGAACCATGGCTTGAAATCTTTTCCTGCCACAACACAAGCCAGTTGCATTGCGCCTAGATTTGTGATTTACGTTAGCATTCCATTTCACAATAAGGGTCTTACCGATAGCGACTAGGTGAGGTGGATAGAGAAAAGGAATGTCTGTCCTGTAAGTATCATTTATAAAGTTCCATGCAATATTCTGAATTTCATCTTTGTCTCTGGAGGTGTGGTCTTTGGTATCTTTCAAATCTTTTAAATCTTGAATGAATTGAACCAGCGGTCGGTAGGGATGATACAAAATTAGACAGCAATCCTGAAGGATGAGATTTTACAGAACAACTGGTTTTACAGATTCGAGTCAAACATACCATCAGTTCTAAGAGATAGAATTCAGTTTCAAGGACGTGGTTGATGCGATATGGAAATTCTTGAGGGTAAGCATAATTGAATTTGTTCTTAATTACTGTTTGACAAGTTGAAATCAATCGACTGTTTGAAATGACGCCAAATTCTTCGACCTTGGAAGCCAGAAAAATACAGGTAGGTGCTAATAGAAGAGGATCGACACATTTGAGCGAATTACGAATGTAGAACCTCTTGAAATAGATGATGGCAGTTGAAATGACTTGCTGTTTTACTTTCAACTGTTCTCCCAACGCTTGTATCACTAGAGACCAAATAGGACATTATAGAACTTGTTCAACCTCATCGAACTTACGATTCGCGAAGAAGATGAACAATTTAGCATACTCTTCTTCAGTCAGAGCCTGCAAATCGTTATGACGTTCCCTCAGCAAATCCTGGCGATCAAGTAACCATTGTTGACTGAAGAAACCAAATTAGATCATTCCTCTAGCTTATTCAAAGCAACTTACAAGTGCGAGCTCTGCCAAAAATTCCCCGACATACTCTATCGAGGTGAAAGCGGTCCACAATAGGTATAAAATCGCCGAATTGTCATATGAAACAAGCAACTCTTTGTCAAAACATTTTCTTACGAGTCGTCAGCTGGTTGGAAGCGACACCTGGTGTTGCTTCTTATCCTACGTACTGCTTGCAGTTCAAATGCATTTAATGAACTCTTAAATCTAGTTCCGCGCAGTTTAGTTCAATTATTTTATTTTCAATCATGTATATCCGTTCTTGTTTGATACTACTATTGGTTCTGACCGTTGCCAATGGCAAGAAAGCTAAAGAACAACCTGAGTGGGCAAAGAAGGATGTTCGTGATTACACTGACGCAGATCTAGAACGCTTGTTAGATCAATGGGACGAAGATGAGGAACCTTTGGAACCTGATGAGTTGCCCGAACATTTGCGACCCGCTCCCAAGCTGGACATAAATGCGATGGACTTCAATGACCCTGAGTCCATGTTGAAAATGTCGAAGAAAGGCAAGACAGTGATGGCATTTGTAACCGTATCTGGTAACCCGACACGACAAGAAACTGAGTCAGTTACAGGAATTTGGCAATCAAGCCTAATGAACAGTCACATAAGCGCAGAAAGATTTGTCATAAGTGACGATCGAGCAATTTTTATGTTCAAAGACGGCGCTCAGTCGTGGGAGGCTAAGGATTTCCTTGTTGCTCAAGAACGCGTAAAAGAAGTCACTATAGAGAACAAGCAATATCCTGGAACTCATGTAGCTAGTGCGAAATCGAAAGAAGAACTCTGAATCTAATTTGGCTATATTTGTACACAATAAACCATAAATCGTGCTCGAAATGTTAATGAAAAATACTTGCTAGAAAGTCTCGCTAAACGCCACCTAGCGGCTCTTCGGTTTCCATCGGCGGCAGAAGTTCGAATATTCTAGTTTTTAAGCGTTTGAATTCGTTATCGAGAATGTCCATACAATTGTATCGCGTTGACCATGATGACGTTTGTCACATTTGCAAATCGCTACTGTTTGAACCTGTTACACTGCCTTGTGGTGATGAACTTTGCCGCAAATGTTTAGATGGCAACAACGATTCGTGTAGCTTCCAGTGTCCATTCTGTCGACTTCGTATCAGTGTGTGGCTTCGATCTCAGATAAAGCTAAATCCAACCCTAATCAACCCGGATCGTCATCAAGAGTTGCTGAACAAATATGCTGAATTTTATGAGATGAAGAGTCGGAATGAAGATCTTGATGTAATCTTTGAAGAAAACCCTGATATTCGCTTAGCCAATCCTGGCGAGATTTCCAAAGAGTACAAAGAACAGCTGGAACAGGTAACTAGTTCGACATAGTATCACTCCTAACTGGCTCTAAATTTAGGAAGTCAATGTTCGAGCTCACGAGGACGAGAAGCAAGAGTTGGAGAGCTTACGATTCATTTATGGTCAGTTAGATCAAGATGAGGTGACTTATAATGAGCTTCTCGAACTGAAAAGAAGACAAGAGGAAGACGACGCCGAGTTAGCGCGTATTCTAGCGGGAGAAATCGAGTCCCCTCCTCTGCCTCTTCGGCCTAAGAGAGCTCGGCTTGACACACGCTACGATCGTCCATCGACAACAGACAGTGCTACGGACTGTTTAACGGGGGGCGAAACCACAGTTGGAAACGCAAAGCTACTTGAATCAGGCCCTGCTCACTTGGTTGAATCAAAAAGCGACTCACTCACTTCCGAACAAGGCCATGTGTTCACGACAGATGAGTAGCAGCGAGATGAAGTATACAAACGAGTTGAGGCTCATCATTTATTTTACTTTTTAAAATAAAACAACAAACCAGAAGCCAGATATATTTACTTGTCTTCTTTGACTTCTTTCTTGCCACCCCGAATACGACCAGTTCGTCGAGCAGCAATGAGACCGACCTTCTTACCGGCCGACGCATCTCTCCTGACAGTCGAGGCTTTACCAATATGTTGATGATTACCACCACCATGAGGATGTTCTACAGGGTTCATAGCCACACCTCGAACCTTAGGCCAGCAATTCCTCTTAGCCTTGTATTTGTGGTAAGCACGACCAGCCTTGAGCATAGGCTTGTCAATCTTTCCTCCTCCGGAGATGATGCCAACCATGGCACGGTTGTAAGATGGAATAACCTTCTTGGCACCAGAGGGAAGCTTGATACGGGTCTTCTTGGTGTCCAGGTTGTGGGCGATGACGGTGGCGTAGTTGCCAGATGTTCGGGCAAGCTTGCCACGGTCACCAGCCTTCTCCTCAACGTTACAGATGACGGTACCTTCAGGCATTTGAGCGACTGGCATAACGTTTCCAATCTGAAGAGTAGCTTTCTGGCCACAGTAGAGATACTGTCCAGTGTACATGCCTTCGGCGGCCAGGAAAAGTTCTTTTCGAAGCTTGTACTTGTATGGATCACGGAAAACCACGGTGGCCAATGGGGCTCCTCTACCTGGGTCATGAATGATGTCCTAGAATAAAATCATCAGCAACCCTGAACATGTAAACACGTAGACCGGCTACTTACTTTCACAACACCCTTGATGTAACCATTTCGTTCAGCGAAGTCGATGGAACGAAGCTTCGGGATACCCTTTCGGTGCTTGTTGTGGCATTTGAAGACACTTCCTGCTCCCTTACGCTGAGCACGGATGACTCGTCCCATCTTTGATCAAGTCGAATCTACGAACGTAACACGTGAGCGTTAGTAACAAAACATCAAAGCTATGATGGCAGAATGGATTCAGATTCTTCGGAAAAGATAAGCTGAGGGTTCACGAATGGCTCCAACTCGAGAAGTAGTAAAACCTACAATCACAAAAACAGAACCTTTACGTACCTCTTGATTGTATTTCAGAAAAGGTGCCTTCGCTTAGACGGAACGGCGGAAAAGGAAGCTAAGGACGGCTGGAGTGAACTGAGTCTGCGTAAGGGACTGTCTCCTCGTTTGCCAGTCAGCAGCCAAGAGACGGTCCCTTTTTCATAAACAACGAAACTGGGCAATTTTGATCTTTTGTGCAATCGAATTTCCCTAATCAACGATGGATCCAGCGTTGATGAGAGAACGTGAAGCTTTCAAAAAGCGAGCTTTAGCGAATCCAGTTCTTGAGAGCAGAAAGAATAAGAGAGCCGATGATGATTCACCGCCAAAGAAGAAAGCCAAGAAAGAATCGGCACCGTCAAAGCCTAGAGAACAGCCAGCAAAGGATCCTTTTGCATACAAGTCTATGAGTGGTTCATCTCAACACAACTTCTCTGTTCTAGCCAAAATTGTAAAGCACATGAAAACACAACACCTGGCTGGTGATAGCGAACCTAGAGCTCTGGAAGAGCTGCTTGACGAAACCAATCAGTTGGATATCGGTCCTCGACAGAGACACTGGTTAGACAACGAAGCCTTGAAGAACAATCCCAAAGTTGACGTCACTGATGACGGAAAGTATCTGTTCAAAGCGACATTCAAGCTGAAGGACCGTAAAGGTCTTCTTAGGTTACTAGACAAGTATGATCGGGAAAGCAAAGGTGGCATTCCGTTGGAAGACATTCAAGAATCATTACCAAATGCCGAGAAAGCGATGAAAATTTTAGGCGACAGCATCATTACAATAAGTAGGCCGATGGACAAAAAGAAGATTCTGTTCTATAACGATAAATCCGTGCAACTAACTGTTGACGAAGAATTCCAAAAATTATGGAGAAGTGTTGCCGTAGACGGCATTGATGAGCAAAAAATTGAAGAGTATTTACAAAAGCAAGGCATTTCCTCCATGCAAGATTTAGGTGTAAAGAAGAATAATGTAGTGAAACGAAAGAAAGCTTCCAGGAAAGGGAAGAATTTCAAGAAACTCAACGATCATGTCGCCGATATGCTTGAAGACTATTCAGACAAGGCTTAGACATGTTTCCAAAAACTGAAAACAGAAAAGTCCATTTAATTAGTCAGTGAAAAAATAATTTTTGCATTAAAAAATATGAATGCTACTGTAAGATTGATGTGTCAAATATGTCCAAATAAATTCCATTGACATAAAATAGCACTTTTTGTAAAGCTTTATTTCGAGCAGTCTTCAATCCTTTCAAAATTCTTTTCGAGTCGCTTCAGAGAAACGCGCTTTTATTGATTCGGTTGAATTGACATTTTACACCGAAACGTCAGGTTCGTTCATTGCCATTCATGCGGTCGAATCAACACGAGAAAAGAGGCAGAGCTGGTGAAGGAGAGGGGAAGAGGGCGAGAGTCGAGTGAAAGGAAAGAGGGAAAGGGACAGAGAGACGCCGAACGCCCTCTGGTGGCGACGTCTGGTCAAAATGAAGCGCTTATAGCAACGCTGCTTCTTTCTCTCTATTCGGCTTCTCTCTTGTTTGAAGATGGCTACCAGCGAAAATGGTCATAATTCATATTATTCTGAACCCGGTCAGGCCGACGTTCAGAAAAATCTGAATCAACAGGTATTATTTTATTGTCACTTGTTCGTCAATGATACTTATTCTGTCGTCGTAGTTTAATAATCTAGAAATTCAGCCTGGAAACAATCAGCATCGTGGCGGCGGCGGTGGCGGTTTCGGAGGTTCACGTTATGTTCCACCTCATCTAAGGGGTGCCAGTGATGGTGAGCAACCAAGTGGCGGTGGACGAGGTGGATACAACAACTATGGCGGTAGTAGAGGTGAGTGTGATGGACGACTGTGTTTCGACTCGCCCTTTGTCTTCACTCTATTACGTTGCAACACGTGCACTCCCTTAACTGTCATGTTAATTGTGTATCTGTTTCAGACAACAGCCGTGGTGGTTATGGCGGCGGTGGCTACAGTCGTGGAGGTGGTGGCTACCAAGGTGGCGGCTACAACCGTGGCGGCGGCGGTCAAACGTTTACCACCGGAAGCTGGAGAGATCCTAATGCTCCTAAGCAAGACTACAGTGATGCATACGCCAGAGGCGGCGGCACTCGGTACCCTGGCCGTACTGGCAGTTCGCGGTCGTATGGTGGCGGTGGCTATGACGATGGAGATTTCACTAAAGCTTTTCCTCGAGACGAACGCCTGGAAGCGCAATTGTTCGGCACTGGTCATGCTAATTCCGGAATCAACTTTGACAAGTACGAAGACATACCGGTAGAAGCCACTGGTTCGGACGTGCCGAAGCACATTACTACATTCGCGGAAGTCGATTTGCAGGATATTCTTCGTGAGAATGTTGAATTGGCCCGCTATTCACATCCGACACCGGTGCAAAAGTACGCCATTCCCATCATAGCAAACAAACGAGACTTGATGGCCTGTGCGCAAACTGGTTCAGGAAAGACAGCGGCTTTCCTTGTTCCTATTTTAGACCAAATTTTTAGAGGAGGCCCAGCAAAGAATATCCCTCAATCTCGACCCGGCGGTCGTGTCAAGCAGTGTCCTCTGGGCTTGGTGTTGGCGCCAACTCGTGAACTTGCCGTTCAGATCTATGATGAAGCACAAAAGTTTGCTTACCGATCTCGCATACGACCCTGTGTGGTATACGGTGGCGCTGATCCGGTCACGCAAATGCGAGACTTGGACCGTGGCTGCCACCTTCTAGTAGCTACTCCGGGTCGGCTTTTAGACATGTTGGATAGAGGAAAAGTCAGTCTAGAGTGTGTCCGGTTTCTGGTACTTGATGAAGCTGACCGAATGTTGGACATGGGTTTCGAACCTCAGATTCGTAGGATAGTTCAAGAAGACAATATGCCACCTACTGGTGAACGTCAAACACTCATGTTCTCTGCTACCTTTCCCAAGAAGGTCCAAGAGTTGGCAAGAAACTTCCTCGCTGATTATATCTTTCTAGCTGTTGGTCGTGTTGGCAGCACGTCAGAAAACATCACTCAGCGAATTGTGTGGGTTGAAGAGCAAGACAAGCGATCTTTCTTACTGGACTTGTTGAATGCCGCAGGATTCAAAACAGGTAATATTTCCTAATTTCCCTATTACTTCTTTTATGTCTTTAATCTGATGAGCTATATAGACACTTGAAACCATACACAATCGTGGTGAAACTTCATTATTTACTGAAACATAGAAAACTACCTAGTTCTACCTATCTTTGCCGATCGCTAACCTGTTTTCTTTATTTGCCACCAGGTGCCGACTCATTGACGTTAACTTTCGTCGAGACCAAAAAGGGAGCAGATGCCTTAGAGCACTTTTTGGAACGTGAAGGCTACCCGGTCACCAGCATTCACGGCGACCGTTCGCAGCGTGAGCGAGAAGATGCTCTGCAATCTTTCAAGAGCGGCCGAACGCCGATCATTGTTGCCACGGCTGTCGCTGCCAGAGGACTCGATATTCCTAACGTTAAGCACGTTATTAATTTTGACCTGCCGACCGATATAGAAGAGTACGTGCATAGAATTGGTCGTACTGGACGTGTAGGCAATTTAGGATTAGCCACTTCATTTTTCAATGAAAAGAACCGAGGCATGGCGGTGGACCTCTGTGAGCTCATCTCTGAAGCGAAGCAAGAGCTGCCCGAGTGGCTGACGAATATTGCCAAGGATTCGGACTTCCGCGGTGGTCGCGGCAAGAGCGGCGGCTACGGAGGAGGCCGTGGAGGCGGACGGTATGTAAACTGTCTACTCTGTTGTCCCTTCTCTATGTCTAATGTTTTAGCTATGGTGGCAGTGGCTTTGGATCTCGTGATTACCGGACATTTGAGCCCCGAGGTGGTGGCGGAGGACACCGCAACGGTCCAAGTGGTGGTGCTCGCCAGCAGACTCAGTATGGTGGTAACTCAGGCGGTTACGGCGGCCAGAACGGTGGAGGAGGCGGAGGTCTGCCCTCTTACCCAGGCAGTTACCGTGGCGCGTCGAACAGCGGCGGCAACTACTCTTCTCAAGATTGGTGGGGTCAGTGAGTGTACAGTGTGGCGTCGTCAATGTCAAATGATGATTATGAAAGCGCCGGAAGCGGAAGTGTTCACCATTATCCCTTTAATACTACTATTGTTTCTTCAGCAAGAAAAGAACACTTCAATCAACATGCTCATGTAAGCGAACGCGTGTCTAGCGTTTTCGGCGCGATAGGTTTTTTAAATTCGAAATTCATGCGAATACCATTGACAAGAAGCCACACAAAGAAGATAAACACATACACTCTCTTTCTATCCCTCTTCTAATTCTATAACTATATTATGTCTCTGCATCGCTACGGAAAAGGCGCTGAAGAAGTTTTCCGTAGCCAACCTTTTTTTCTAATATGATAACAATACAAACAGCAAACAAAAAGATCGAAGCACCAGCGTTTTCATTAACTTAAAAATTCTGTGTTTGAACAGATGCAGAGAAAAAAGAGACACACTTGAAAAAAGTTGACGGAGGACTTAGCAATTAATAAATTGTTGCCTTCGCCACGTGTGTGTGCCTGTAGTAGTTCACATTGTGAAGCAAACAAAGCATTTGTTCCACTAGTTTAAATCTAAAAGAATATTGCTTAACTCGAAATCTGTCAAAACAAAAAGCATTTTTAATAAGATGATGATGACGTTGTAGATTCAAATGTGTCCGCACTTTATTTCCTCCTTCTCCTCTCTCCCTCTCCTCGGTGGGCCTCAGTTGACCCGAGTGGGCGAGAGCGAGCGAGGGAGCAACATAAATTATCCGAATTGAAAAATGAGCCTGGGGGTCGATTAGTAGTTTACAAATGATTTATTTCCATTAGCACAATAGCTTTTTCGCAAGATGTATCTTTTTACACATTGGCTCATATTTTACATTTATTTGACTTGTATCTCTTCTATATTGCAACTTGAAATGCGATACACGGTGTAGCTGGCGAAGGAGGCATCTTCGCTCACTTGAAGGAGACAATGGTCACTGTCCTCCTCGTCGCCGTCCGTCGGCACGCCGGCTAATACGTCGAAGCCACTCACTGGCTCGTCATCTGTGTTAATTGGCAATTACATTTGTTCGTTAATGGCTTTCATACTTTTTATGTCATGTTAATTTTAGCTGTTACTCGAGGGGATGAGAGGCAGGGAGAGAGAGAGAGAGAGAGCGAGAGAGGAGGGGTAAATAGGCTCACCTTTGGAAATGATATGCAGAGACGGACTGGAGAACTTCCAGGGCAACAATGGCGGCCGCTGCTTGTTGTTTGCCATTGCTTTCTTTGATTGCTTGCCGTCATCCTCGGGCTCGTTGCCTGTAATGTCCACCAAGAGCCCTGTTTGCGTGAGTGCCAAGATCGACAGGAGGGAGAGAGAGAGAGAGAGAGAGAGAGAGCCAGCGAGCGAGAGAGAAGGAGCGACGGGAGAAAGGAAAGAATAATTTGTGTGATGAGAACGAAGCGGCTTGCAGTTACTCCCATAACATAAATGCATGTTAGGGGCAAAAGGGAAGACAAAGCGAGACGAGGGAGAGAGTGAGGGAAGAGAGGCGAGAGAGGAAGAGAGAGAGAGCGGCGAAGAGGAGAAAGAGAAAACATACCTCGTAAAAACTGCTTCATACAATTGGATCGGGCCAGCTTGAGTGGCGTCAGGCCCGAATAAGTGGCGATGGTCGGGTCGGCCCCGTAGGCTAATAACAAGCGGGCCACTTGGACATGGTCGCTCTCGACGGCGTCGTGCAACGGGCGAATGCCGCCCGCCGCGGACACATTTACATTTGCCCCGTGCTCCAGGAGGCAGCGGGCGATTTCAAGATGGCCGCGCATGCAGCACTCGTGCAGCGGCGTGTAGCCGGCATTGTCACGGACATTAATGTCCCCGCCGACCAGGCCGCCATTGTTATTGCCCAGGCAAGACATGACCACATCATGGTAGCCCTGTCTCGCGGCCCGGTGAAGAAGGGTCTCGCCCAGAGCCTTGTTGAACTGGGGCTTGTGACGCTTGGGCTTGCTGGCCGACAAGGGAGCCGTCGAGGGGTCCTCTTGCTCTTCCTCGCGCACCTCGGCACTCCTTTCTCGCTTGTTGGCCTTTTTGTTTTTGCTTTCCTTCTTTTCTTTGTCGCTCTCCTTTTTGCTCTGTGACAAAGAGGCGACTGACGGCGACGATGCTGAGGATGACGAAGTGAAGCATTCGCTCAGTGACTCGCTCTTTCCACTGTCCTTAACATCGGGCCGCGAGCCCCCAAGTGGCGTCTTGCCCTTGTTGACCGTCGCCTTCTTCTTGTCAGAGCTGGCTGCTTTGACCACGCAGGGTGATGGAGAGCAAGATGGCGTCAACGGTGACGTGGTTTGTCCATTAGTGGACTCAGGGAGCCCGAAAGTGGATGCTCGGTCGCCCGGGAGATGAGACGGTTGCCTGGCCTGATCATCAGCAGGGCTGCCGCTGCTATTTCGGACCAAGCCAGTGCCGGGTTGTGCGTTGCTCGGGGCTGCCTTCTTCTTTCTCTGTGGGTGGCGTATCATGTCGAGCCCTGAACGGAAGCGCCGACGCCGGGTGCCAGAGGAGGCCTGTGTACGTGGACGAGAGAGGAGAGAGAGGGAGAGGAGGGGAAACAAATGGATAGAATGAATTAAAATGAGAGACATGACAATGACGGGGTATGCGGAGCGAAATGCGTGTGCGTGCTTGTATATAAAGAGCAAAGCCTCTCTCTCTCTCTCTCTCTCTCTTTCCCGCTCCCACCCTTTGCCGAGAGTAGAAAAAGAGAAGTAAGAGTAGAAACCTTTTTATCCTTCTTATCCTTTTTCTCCTTAGATGAGGAGCAGTGAGCGAGGGAAGAAGGCGAAGGCAAAGTTGTCTTGGGTGACTGAGAAACTGAATCATGAGAGTTAAGTGCCGTAGACGACGAAGATGCAGTTGACGAAGTTTCCGAAACTGGAAGACGCTGCTGAGAGGAGGAAGAGGGGAGACTAGACAGAGACGTCGGAGGAGAGCTTGAACCTGTACAACTTGTAATTGTAGTAGAAGAGGAGGAGGAAGGCAAAGGCAAGGAGAGAGGCTTGTGGCGCTTGGGCTTGGGCTTAGCCGACAACAGGGCCGAGCCGGAGCTGTAGCCCGGGGCGCATTTCCGCTCTGGGCTCGTTCTGGTCAAAGACTCCTCTCGCTCTTGCTCTCGCTCCTCGGCACTCCGGTCACGTTTACTAGACTTTTTGTTCTTCTTCTCCTTCCTTTCCCTCTCTCGCTCCTTTTTCCGATGTGACGAAGAGGAGGAGGAGAAGGAGGACGACGACGAGGCGGCTGATGTCGATGATGACGAGGACGATGTGAAGCATTCGCTTGTTGTCTTGCTCTTGCTCTTGCCATTGTCTTGCTCAAGTTGCTGTGACTTGGCCAATCTTTGGTTTGCCTTCTTGTTTAAATTCTTTAGGAGCCTATTTCTAAATTGCTGAGCAATCACTACTGGTATCCAGTCGGGACCATCGCATTGCACTTCTATTGTCCTTGTTTGCTTGGCCGACTTCTTGCCCGTCATCGGGGGCCCCGAGACTGGCTGACTGGTGACCGGGCCGGCAGGGGCACCGCCACTAGACAGGGGCAAAAGGGGGACGCCATTTTGTGCGTTCAAACTGACGAGCGAGTTGTTTGAACTCAATGAACTGGAAGAAGGGACACATTTGTTTCCGTGGAATTTGAAGTCTTTCAGTTTTGTGAGGCTCTTACTGGCCGACGAAGTGGAAGATGACGATGAAGATGCCAACGACGAAGAGGAGGACGAGGAGAGAGCGAGCTGCGAGGGGGCCAACATTTTGCTAGTTGCCTCCGAACTTTGATTCTTATCCTCTCCAGTCTTTTCAGATGCACTAAGCCTCTCTCGGGGCGAAGCAGTAACGACTGCAATAGGAGCCGTTGTTGCCGACGACGACTTGCTCTTGCTCGTCTCCTCTTCCCTCTCGGCAGAGCAGCTCTGCCTATCACCCTCTCCCTCTCGGAGACCAGTCCTGTCTGGCGTCGACTTGCTGGTCGTGTTCTGCATGGGCTCAGTCTCGGTAATGACTACCAGACCGGGAGTGCCAATGGTGCTCTTTGTAGCCACGATAATCGGTTCGTCACTAGATGTATTGGGTTCAGTCTTGAAGTGGCTCTGGAGTTGTCCCGAGGCCACAGTTTCCTGGCCGCTGGAACAGTTCGACTTGACTTTGGCTGCATTGGTGTCAACATTGATGGCAAAGCCAGAGTAATTAGCGTGTGCATTTGTCGCTTCGCTGCTGCCGCTAATTATCGGTCCGTGTCCTGTCTGCGATTCGCTTTTTACTTTGTAGCTCAGGCTATTATTATGCTTGTTGTCGGCTAATGTTCGTTCCTTTGCAATTACACCTGGACAGTTTGGGTCACCGGTGGCCGGTGTCGGTGGAGCTGTTGTCACCTTTGGACTCTGGCCATGCTGACCACTTGAGCCACTTACGCTTGAGTGACTTGATTCACTTTGAGCTTTGGGTGAGTAGGAACTTGAAACAGACAGCGTTTCAAGGCACTCAGCTGTTTGTGACGCAGGAGCCAGTGTGGGCGCAGGTAATGGCGGTGGTCCGCCGGTGACAACACCCTTCAGCGGGTCGTGTTCACTGTGGCCATTGTTACGAGGGTGATGTTGCTGATGATGATGATAATGGTTCATGGTGGTTGGTGCAGTTGCCAGAGAACTGGCAGAGAAGCTAGGATTCCAGAAATGATGCGCTTGTTGTTGCTGAGCCGATTTAGCGGCCGTAGTTGCATTTGACTTGCTTGTCGGCATGGACGACGATGAGGAGGATGAAGCGGTACTTGTTATAGTATTGGCCTGCTTTTCGCTGGTGGCCTTCTTTGAGTCACTGACCTGGTAGTCATGTTTAAACTCTTTCGAACTCGCACCCGCCGCCATCATGCTTGACGAACTCAACTGGCTGGCCGGCATGAGGAGACCCGGTAAGGGGCGACGGTGAACCGAGCTGCCACTGGGGCAACTGGGCGACGGCGAACAACAGGGGCACGAGGCCGAACCATTGGGTTCCATGTGGCCGAGCCGATGATGGTTAGAACTGTGGAGCACTTTGGAATGAGCATTGAGGGCAACACTGGGCATGGTGTGGACCGAAGATGATGGCGGTGGCAAAACACAACAAGGACCCGTACACTTGGTTTGTTGTGACTGCATGTGTTGCTGCTGAAGACGCTGCAGGTGGTCCGAGAAGGAGCGAGAATTTGCTTCGAAGGCCATCGACGGCTGGCCCGTTGGCTGGCACGAAGGGTCCTTGTCCTCGGTGGGCCGGCCAGCCGTGCCACGGCCCATGTCACCCAGTAGGTCACTGTACGAGGAATAGTGCTGCCCATGGATGGCTTGCAGTACATTGGCTTGACCTCCGTACGGACTAGGTAAACTGAGATGACTGTGCCCATAGAGCCCGGGCCGAGGGGCGGACGAGGCCAGGGGCTGAGGGCCGGGCCCTTCGGCGAGACGAAGATGAAGGGGCAAAGTGGCCGAAGTATTGGCGGCGGCCACGGCTTGCTGCATCTGATGGTAAGCGGCCGCAGCCATGGACAGAGTGGGCACGTCAAGATCACGATTTTGAAGGGCGAAGGCCAACGGATGGCCGGCCGTCAGAAACGGGTGTGGTCCACCTGTGCCCGGGGCATGGGGGCCCTGGGCCCCGAAAGGCATGCTCATCAGAGTGCTGGCCGAGGGCTGCCCAGTGGGCCCGAGACCCGCCAGGCCGCGAGAGTACAGCAAGGGGTCGAACAGGGACATGTGACGGCCGAACGACTCGGCCAGCTTGTGTCGCTCCATAAACAGTCTGAGCTCGGCTTCTCTAGCTTCTTGGCTAAGAAGCGCCTCCGGGCCCGCTGAGGCACCGTTGGCCTGCTTACCGGCACCCGGGCCGCAGTGGGCTCCGTTGCCCAGGTCCATGGCACTGGCATCCCGAAGTCCGGCCGCTGGCGGGCCTGGTGCACCTGACAAGGGCGCGGGCGGTGGGTTGTACTGTGACACACTACCGAAAAAACTTGGATAAAACATTTCTGACTCTATACTCGCGGACTCGCGCGCGCCGCGTTCGCTCTCGCTCTGACTACTGAAGAGAGGAGCGGGAGAGAGAGCAGAGAGAGAGCAGACAGAAAAGAGTGGAAGGGGAGCGAGGAGAGGGAGAAAGAGAGGGAGAGCGAGAGAAAGACTGGCGAACCGAGAGAACGCCGTCGGTTCAATATCGCCGAGAAACCGGTCCTGGCTCAGACCAAAGCACAATCGAGGGGGAGTCTAGAGGCACACTTTTCTCTCTCTCTCTCCCTCTTGCTCCTCTAACACGGTTGCTTCTCTCACAGAAGACTGAGGAGCTGAAGAAGAGAGAAAGAGCGAGAGAGGAAGAGGGAGAGAGCGAGCGCGTCAGCCATGTTGGTCGCGTCTACCAGAGCGCCGAGAGCAGGTAGGTCAGGTTGAAGGAGAGCGAGAGATGATGGGCGCGCGCGTTCATTTGACTGTTCTTCACTAGCTCTCGTTCTCTCTCGCTCTCTCTCTCTCTCTCCTCTCGCTCTCTGGTTCTACTACTGCTGCTTCAACAACGATCGCTCTCTCCCTCTCCCTCTCTCATCTCGCTCTTTCACTCAAGGCTCCCTTTTTCTCTATTCGGTGTTGCGGCTCCCGCTGCTGCTGATTTCCGAAGCTGCGGCTCGGCGCTTTGACTCTCTCCCTCTCCCCCTCTCTCTCTCAGACAAAGTAAGGTCCAGTAAGA
Source organism: Halotydeus destructor (assembly GCA_022750525.1). NCBI lineage: Eukaryota > Metazoa > Arthropoda > Arachnida > Trombidiformes > Penthaleidae > Halotydeus > Halotydeus destructor. Next base: position 135,397 of record JAIUWE010000015.1, read on the forward strand.
AAATGACAACAGCTTTTAGGAGGACAGGTCGAGAGGGAGTTAGATGCTGAGAAAATGCGAGAGGGAGGGAGAGAGCGACCGAGAGATGGGAAAGGGAGAGTAGAGCGAAATAAAGGGAGAGCCGCTAATGAGTTAATAGAAGGAAGTGTACTCGTAGTCTCCTCAACCCCTTGTTTACCATTTCCTCTGCCTCTCCCTATTTCTTCTGCTCTCTCCTCGCCCTCATCCTCTCTGCCTCCCTTTCTTCTCCACTCTCTTTCCTCTCTTCCCTCTCCCTCCTAAGGCTGTCCTTGCCTTTGCTCTTCGCAACCTGCTGCTGATGCGACGGTGTTTATTATCGTAGTCCTTTTACACGAGCCGCTGGCTAAGTTCGTTTAGAGTTTCGGAAACGAGAGAGGAGAGAGAGAATCAGACAGAGTGAGGAGAGAGAGAGAGGAGAGGGAGAGAATCTCAGGCTCAGCAACCTTTCCTGCAACTTCACATTAACGACTCTCTCACTCTCTTTACTTGGTTGCGTGAAAGCAAAGCCTCGTTTTCGCTCTCGCCAACACAGCCGCACATTTCACAGGGACGTGAAGAGAGGAGAGAGGAGAGAGAGAGCGGGAGAGAGAGAGAGAAAGTATGTTTGGCAATGTTGTTCAGAAAATTTGTTGAAAGTTCTCAAAGCCCTTCTTTCCACCGGAAGAAGCGTCGGCGTGTTACCAGAACCGGCATCGCAGAAAAGAGGGAGAGCGAGAGAGGGAGGGAGGGAGAGAACTTTGGAACAGGCAAGTATAGCGAGAGCCACATGGTCGACCGCCACCCGAAACTAGTGAGTTGGTGAGAGGGAGAGCCGGGGAGAGAGAGGAGAGAGGAAGTGTCAGAGCTCGATTAAGAGCAAACAAAAGGGGGCCTTTCATGGCGCACTTTGTACACTTGCAACTTTTACTTTTATGGGGAGAGAGAGAGGGCGAGAGAGAGAGAGAGAGAGAGAGAGAGAGAAAGCAGAAACATGCAGACTACATCAAAGGCAAAATGGCTACAGTAATTACTAACGCCTAGCACTGAAAAATGCACCATTTGCCTCCCTCCGCTCTCTCCCTCCCTCTCACTCGGTCGGTCAAGTCTCTCTCCCTCTCCTCTCTCCCCTTCGTTTCGGCAAACATGGTCTCGCTGCAGAGTTGGACGCTTTCGTCCATGCATCGCAAATCTCAATACTCGTAAATCTACGGATAAAAGTAAAGTGAGGTAAGCATTCAGACCATCTCTCCGCTCTCTCTCTCTCTCTCTCTCTCTCTCTCTCTCTCCCTCTCTCCTTCGCTCTTTCTGCGGCAGTGACTCACGTGGAAAAAAGAAGCAAGTGAAAGAAGAAAAGAGACAGAAAAGCTGCTTCGTGTAAGAAAGGAAAGAGAGTCAGGAGTGAATGTGTACGAGCGAGCGAGAGGAAAAGGGAGAGAGAGGGAGAGAGGCGAGCGAGAGAAAACGGGCTTGTCTCTTCCTCTCCCTCTCGCAATAGTGAGTCGAATGTATTTATTCAAGTTGCAGCTAAACGTGACGAAGCAAGTTATGTATAATATAGATTCAGAACGAGCCTTTAAAAATGTAGTTAGCACCGGATGGCCTTTGGTCGACAGTCGCGAGAGGGAGAGAGGGAGGGGAGAGCAAAAGAGGAAGAGAGAGCGAGAGAGGGAGATACACGAGGAAAAAGCAGCGGCGGTAGTGGAAGCAGCTAAAGGATCTGGTGAGACACAGTCGGAGAGAAGTGCTGTCTAATAGTGAGAGAGGGAGAGCGAGAGGAATAGGCTGCGAGAGAAGGAGAGAGAGAGAGAGAGAGGGAGAGAGTCTAGTGCATGCATCGATTTATTTGGCTGGTCCCGGAGGCGAAAGAATAGATGGAATGTCAGCGTGCGTTCACTTGCTCTTGGTCCGCTCTCTCGCTCTCGCTCTCGCTCTCCTCTCTTTCTCCTCTTTCGAGGGCTTTCCTTTTCTCTTTTGAAAAACCTTTGCCGGGTCGTGGGGTGCCGCCACTCTCGTTTAACCGCCCCTCTCTGGCCAGTAGTGCGCTCTCTCCCTCTTGCGATCCCGGAGAGGGGAGAGAGAAAGCGACTTTACCAGTATTGTGCACCGTTTACAGAGCTGACGCTGACGGGCCCGGTCGCTCTCCCGCTCTCTCGCCCTCTCGCCCGACTGGCCCGCTGTAGAGCCGAGTTGAAAGTGACGTCAGTCACGGGACTAAATGTGCATCACTGGTTTTGTTGGTCAGCCCCGAGCGTCCTCTTTTTCCTCTCTCACTCTTCTCTTGATGTCGTTGACTGACAATTCCTTATGTTGTCTGCCTTAGCAGTTAATCTCTCTCTCTCTCTCTCTCTCTCTCTCGCCCTCTGCCTGCGGAGTTGCTTGCTCGGAGACTGTGTGCAAAGGGAAAGAGAGAGAGAGAGGAGAGAGAGAGAGAGATTACGGAAATTTGCAGAGCATTCAAATGGCCTTTCTATGGCTCAGTTGAGTTTCTGCAGGCTGCGTGCACTCATTCGAACAGAGCGAAAAGAGAGGAGAGGGAGAGAGAGAGAGAGCGAGAGCAACTACGGCGCCATCATCACGCTCTCTCGCAGAGGGAAAATTTGCGATAGATGTTCTTTGCTCGCAGCAAAGTCGCCCTGAGAACACAAAGAGCTCCAATTGCTCTTCTTCATCTCTCTCTCTCTCTCTCTCTCTCTCTCTCTCTCGTGCTTATTTCGTGGCCGACACTCGTTTCTCCTCAAGCATTAACCAGATTCGAGAGGGAGAGCGAGAGGGAGAGAGGAGAGAAAAGTCGGTCCAAGTCCTGGGCGTGGAAGAGACCGAGTTGCTGCTGCCGGTCTTATAAACCGCTTCTAAACTATCATCAAGGCATCAAGCGGAATATTTTACAAAAAGCAAGAGACGAAAGAGCGAGAGGGAGAGAGCAGAGAGAAATTGAGAAGAAGACTCAGGACTGTCGGAGAAAAGAGAGAAAGAGAGGAGAGGCAAAGTACAGGGTACAGGCATGGGCATGGGTTGCCCTCGTAACGACTCTTTGCGGCCTCGCCTTCTCAGACCATTTGGCGGCCAAGACTATCTCTCTCCTCTCTCCCTCTCTCTCGAAGAAAAATTCTGACCAGCAATCAGCGCCCTGGAGCGGGGACACTGCGAGCAAGATGAGAAGTCAGAGTGAACGGAGAGCGAGAGGGAGAGAGGGAGAGAGAAAACACGTAATCGCAAATGAGGTCTCGCACTGAGCTCAACAAGAAAAGCGAATTTCATTGCAGTTTGCTCTCTCTCTCTCTCCCTCTCGAGCGAAACTGAGTCTCGAACATCGCCAAGTGTTGGTTTTCAACTGGGACTGAGAGCGAGAGGGAGAGAGAGAGAGAGAAAGAGCGAAACTGCAAAACGAGAAAGGGAGAGAGAAAAATTGCGAGTGAGAAAACAAGTGAACCTATATGCGGCCGTACTCGCAATCCAAGAGCAATGAAGAAAGAAGAGAACGAGAGAGGAGAGCGAGCAAGGGGAAGAGGGAGAAGGAGAAGCGAGAGCAGCGGGCGGCAAGCAAACCCGGCAACCAGCTATTGATCAAGGCAAGAGAGCGAGAGACGCAAAGAAAGAGAACGGGAGGGAGAGAGGAGAGAGAGAGGAAGGAGAAAAGAGAGACTCGTTAAGCATTCCTCAGCCCAGCGACTCTCTCCCATTTCTTCTACTTTTCCGAGTTCACCACATTTGCCGATCTCTCTCCTCTCTCGCTCTTCTCCTCCTTGTGTACTCGAGATCGGCAAACACGAAGGAAGAGAGGGAGAGGGGAGCGAGAGAGAGAAAACCCAGAAAACAGTGGCTGACCTTCGGTCACGGCTGTGGTGGTCACTGAGCCACAGAGAGCCAGAGAGGAGAGAGAAAGACCAGAATTCGGTCTCTATCTCCCAATAGTACACACCGACTTTTTCTCTCTCCCTCCTTCGCTCCCTCTCTCTCTCTCTCTCTCCCTCTCTCGCTCCGGTTCTTGAAGGCACATTTTGTGTTTTGCTGTGCAATTGTAGCTGAGTAGGCCTCGAGGCAATGGTCGTTCTCTTTTCTACTTTCTTTGTTCTGAAGACTCAACTCGACACATCCTCTCTCGCTCTCACTCTTCCCCTCTTTCTCTCATATTCCTCTCGCTCTCTCCCGCTCTTCTCTTCCTTCCCCTCTTTCGGTCCCATTGTATTCAATTTTCAATTTTGCACAAATTTTCTCCGCAAAATTTTAAGTGAGCCCTATATAAGTGATGGTCGCTCTTCAAAAGAGAGCCTTCAAGAGAGGGAGAGAGCGAGAGGAGAGAGAGAAGAGAGCTGGAGCGAAAGAAAGATGTGAGTGAGCGAGAGAGAAGTGCGAGAAGAGCGACTACTGAATTGTATTGATCAAGGCAACAGAGTGAGAGAAAGAGAGCGAGAGAAGGGAGGGGGGAGGGAGAGAGAGGGAGAGCGAGAAAACAAGCTGGCGGGAAGAGAGCGAGAGAGGAAATTCAGAATGACGAACGGCTGTGACCACGAGAGGAGAGAGCGAGCGGAGAGAGGAAGTTCGCGTCGTTGCTGCCGCCGTCAGAACTGTTCACAGTCTGTTCTGAGCCGTCGAACCCTTCTCTCCTTTCCTCTCCTCCTCTCCCTCTCTATCCCTCTCTCCCTCTCAGAATTCAGTTATTGCACCTGATGAGCTCGAGTCACCGAATCTTGTCCATTATTGGAACCATGTGCTGTGCGCCTGTCCTTGCAACCTATTATTTGCTTAATGAGATGCTTCTTTGGCCAGAGGGGAGGGAGGGAGAGAGAGAGGGAGAGAAAAGCAAGAGAGAAAAGCGAACGGCAGAGAGATAGAGTAGAATAAAGTCCCTTTCACTGGATGTGTTTGTTGGAAGCAAGTTGAGAAGCGAGAGGGAGAGAGCGGGAGAGAAAGCGAAAGAGGCCTCTCTCTCCGTGCAGTGGTGAGGACTGCAGGAGGCCTATTCCGCCCAACTTCCCTCGGACGCGGCACAGAGAGAGGAGAAAGAGAGGCAGAGAGGGATAGAGAGAGAAAGAGAGGGGGAGAGGGAGAGACAGAAAGCCAGATTGAACCAAGTGTGCAGCGAACATAAAGTCGAGGCAATGCAATGTTCAGTCAATCAAACCATCCTGCAGTGCATCTCTATGAGAGCCAGTCAGAAAGAGGGAGAGGGAGAGAGAGACAAGAGAGAAAAGAAGAAGCTTCTGAATGTGATTAATCACGAGCTGTTCTTATTCTCTTTTCGATTTCGTTGGCTCAAATTAAAAATAACAATTTATTGGTTGCATTCGTTATTTAGGGGAGAGAGAAAAGCGAGAGGGAGAGGAAGCGGTGGAAGCTGAGAAGTGCGTTCCGCTCATCCGACCAACGAGTCTCTCTCTCTCCCCTCTCCCTCTCTGCTCGCTGCCACACAATTCTTCTATCTCACTCTCCCTTTCTCTCGTAGTGCCTTCAGCCTCAGAGCGGCGAACTAAAGCCGTGATTACTGGGAAACAGGGGGACTACGAGAGAGGGAGAGCGAGAGGGAGAGAGCGAGAGAAAAATTGCACAGTGAACTCGGCTAATAGAGAGAAAGTGCAAGAGGATTGGAATGGCAGAAAGAAAGCTACACAGAGAGACCGAGGCTAGTAACAGAAAGAGCGGAGGGAGAGGAGAGAGGGGAGAGGAGAGAGAAGAGAGAGACTTTAGCTGATCAAGTTGTAATCATTCAAGGGACACCTTATCCACATTCGACACTTACGCCCTCTACTCTGGATATTGTTGGCATCTGCGTTTAATTCGGTTCGCTTTCCACAGAACATGTTTCAAATTGTATTTGGCATCAAGATAAGTTTTGGCAAAGCTGAAAAAGCTTTCGATTGTAATCAGTGACAATTAGAACAGTTGCCGTTAATTGGGTTTGATTGCTAGAACTAACATTGCACATTACAAATTGAACTATGAGAGGGAGCGAAAGAGAGACAACTCATGGTTTGCTCTCCTCTCTTCCCTCGGCTCCGCAAACTAGATTAAAAATTCTAATAAATGCTAAAGGTCTCAGTGTTCAACTATTGACTGATTAAATTTCTGGAAACGCTAATTGGACAGTTCAAGCAATGGACTAATTATCATTGTCAGAGATGGGAGTGAGAAGACGAACCAGAGTCTCGGCATCTTCGTCGGCACCCTCTTCGGCAATGGGCACCTCGTCGGGTTCCGAAGAGACGGACGTCGGCGACCTGAGAGGAGCCACAGAGGAAGAGGAGGCCTCTCCGGCTCCCGCTCCTGCGGCAGCGGAGGCTGCACTTGTCTTGTCTTTATTGCCAAAGCCTCGTCTACTTCCTCTCTTCTTAAAAAACAAAGCCGTGGACTTTCGGTACAGTTTGGGCTCCGATTGCGAAGCGTGCTGCCGATCGCATTCCTTTCCCTCTCCTCCGCCTCCGCTTCCCTCCGCTGCACCGGATGTCGCCGATTCCAAATTGTACGGATAGCTGGTCCTCCTTGCCACCAGCTTCCTACCCGAGTCGTCTCCTCCTCCGCCCCTTTGGGCTCCGGTTTCCTCTTCACCCAGACCGGTCACACCTTGCCCTTTGCGCAGGCTAGAGGGCAACTTGAAACTGAGTCCTCTCGTGGGCACCTGAGTCACATTGGGCTTCAGGTCAAAGCTGAAGCCACGCTTGAGCTGCGGCTTCTCCAGCTGATCGAAGGGCGACAGGGGCTCCGAAGGGGACAGCGACCCCTTGGGCGACATAATTGGATTGAGTGTCACCGTCTTGGCAGTGGCGGCCCCCGAAAAGGTGGACGAGATGGCAAAGCTGAGCCTGTGGCCGGCACTGGGGGCCTCGCTGGGCGCCGCCACCTTGCCCTTCTCCGAGCTGCCCAGCTTCTTGTTCACCAAGTCTTCCTTGAGATGTTTCAGTTCACTGAGTAGTGTCACCAACATCTGTCCCTTGCTCCGGCAAGAGGGCATCTTTCGGCCCTGGAGCTTGTCACGGATCAGCTGCTGATAGTAGTACTCTTGCTCATTGTCACAGGTGCGCACCAGTAGCTTGTGCCTGATCATGGGCATGAGCAGTATGAACAATGGCGTCCGGTGAGTCACCACGAAGTCGAGAAAGTTCCACAAATTGACGCCGCCGATGTTCTTGGCGGTGAGTTCGCGAATTCGCTGGCAAATCTTGTACCATTCGCTGGCCAGTTGGCGATCGAAGCACACCATCATGATCTTGAGGCCCAGAAAACCAATTTGGTGGAGTGAACTCTGCAATATGGTCACATTGGGCGAGAGGGCATTAGAGTCAGAGCCCTTGCCCGTGGCCTTGGTAGCCGGAGGAGGCTTCAGTGAATTCAATATGACGGACAGCGTGAACGTAATATCACAAGGCCTCAGTTTAGGGACGTCTTTGAGACCACCGCTGATTCTAATGCACATTGGATAGATCATGTTGAGAAGGTAAATTTCGGCCTTCTCGGGGTTCCCCGTGAGGCCTCCGCCACTGCCGCAAATCACTTCCAGGGTCTGAGTGTCGCCCATCTGGAGCATTTGCATTGCCACTAATCGAACTGCCACTGACGAGAACCCACTGGGCGGAGAGCCTGCCAGCACGGCGGCCCACGAGGGCAGGCCAGAGGCTCCGCCAATGTCACTGCCACCAACCAGGCAGTTGGCGTCGCCCAGAATGATGTTCTGGCAAACGCTGATCAGTGACTTGAGATGCGGAAGGTGCACTATGTAGGGATGCTTCACAAACGTCAGGTACACTCCCTTGAGCAGTCTCTTGGCCGCATCCCAGTCCGTCAGGCGCTTAATGGCACTCTTCTTGGCTATCTTGTTGAACATCTTATCTAATCGCCTAAGAATCATTATCAGGGCCGGCCTCATGGCCTCCTGGCGCCATTCCGAGGTGGGCAACACTTCACTCATGTACCTGAGCAGCCCACGGCAGCCCATCGTTTGTGGGTCGTACGGGGCAACCTTGAGCAGCGAGTGGGCCACTTCGGCCAACCTCAGGTGGCTCTTGATGTCCAGCAACTCGTACTGGCCGCCCTTTTGATGCAAGTCGGGCACCTTTTTGCTCAGGTCAGCTAGCCGGGCAGTGCTTCGGGTCAAAAATTCCGCCACCAGGTTGAGGAGGATGTCTCTAGGTCTTCGAAAGTCGTCACGGATCGATTCACTGTCATCATCGTCACTGTACTGCTTCGAACGAGACGCATAATAAGAGTCGCCGACAAATCTTGAAAATTGGCTGCGCGAAAAGTTTGTTAACACCATCAGAGTGAGGAAGGAAGGGAGAGAGACACGAGGATGGAGCGAGAGGGAAGAGAGAGAGGAGCGCAAATTTAGTTAAACAGTTTACTTGTATTGCACAATCGATTGAGTTGCGTTAATGAAAAGTCCGCTTTGCATGAAAGAAAAATAGACAAAACTGCTCTGAGCGCTAAGCTAACCCAACTGGAATGCTTCATAACTCTCTCGCTCTCTCTCTCTCTCTCTCCTCTCTCCCCTCTTCTCGTGTCCGCTCTTTCATACTGGATATGTAAATGGACTAGTAGCGAGCATCAAGAATAAGAAAGAGAGTGAGAGGGAGAGAAATAGCAGTGCACAGTTATCATGATAGTCATGTACACTCACTTTGAGTGGCTGTCCTCATCAATTTCAAACGGCGGCGAATTGATTCCTTTTGTCACATTTTTCATACTTGATCCTCTCAGATCGATGGCTCTTTGCGGCCCTGTAAAGTTTCTGTAGCGAGAGAAGAAGAAGAGAGAAAGAGGGAGAGAGGGAGGCAGAACGAGAAAAAAGAGTTTCAGTAACTAAGTGCGAGAGGGAGAAGGGAAAGGGGGAAGAAATCGATTCAAAAAGCCATTTACCTTGTTAGCGCTTCACAGTTGCTAACTAGAGTCTTAATGCAAACCGATATATTATGTATAGTTTGCAATTCCGTTCTCGGGCCACCGGGAGTCTCCTTCTTCATGGTGAGCATTTGCATGTGCTTCATGTACAGCGGTACGATTGAGTCCAGTATCATGAGCATTTGTCTCGCTCGCGTAGAGTCGGCCGCGTAGGCGACAACTGTCACGCACAGCGAGATGCTGTCCAACATGGACACCGTTTCGGGGTCCATTTGGTAACAGAAATCCAGAGCCTTGAGAGGCTTCTCCACGTCCACTAGTTCGAGAATGTCCAAAGGATCGACAATGTACTGGCCGAGTGACTGAATCAACTGAAAGAATGCCTTGGGCTGAATTTTGGTAGCGTCGCCAATGTTGGATATTGCATCAGTGTCCAGAATGGGAGCAACGGCGCCAAACATTTGCAACATGAATGGCTTCCGGTGCATAATGTAGAACTGCTTGCAAACAAACTCAATGGTCCTAGTGAGCAGGCCATTTGTTTGGTGGTTCGAATAGATTCGCAGTATAGTTGGTATGATTAACATGTACCCATTGTGGGCGAAAATGTTCTTGAACTGGTGGGCAGCATTGAGATAAGTTGCCATGCAGAGGCGAAGGACGGCCGCGTCTTCGCAGTGCAGTATGAGGGCGCCGTTGACCACGTTGATGAACAAGTGAATGTCCACCGACTGGGCAAAGAAGCCATTTGTCACGTCGAACATTCGGGCAACAAGGCGAACCCATACAATCTTGTGCAACGTGTCCATGCCCAGCATCTCTCGGCCCACTGCCCCTCGGTAGAGGCCAAAGTTGGCTTCCAGGGCCTTCCTGGGAAACGAGGGCAACTTCATGAGCTCTTCGTGCAAGAAGAGCACCCTCTGAATGGCAAGTACGGGCGACTTGACAATGGACAAAGACATGAGCGCTTTGCCGAGCTCCAGGAACTGCAGCTGGAATGCCTGGGTCTGTAGCTTTTCAAAGGCTTCCGTCGGATTCATTCGCACCAGCGACAACTGAGGATACTGGGATCGCTTGAAAAAGTAGAAATCACGAACGAAGGCATTCAAGTTGTGCATCTGATTCGTTTTTGTGTCAACCAGAAAGTATTCACTAATAAGTGCATCGTCAATGCCAAAAAAGTCCAGGCTGTCAATGAGTATTTGTGAGAATTGCGTGTCCTCGTGAATGGGAAACTGCGAAGGGATGCCGCTGACGTCGGGTCCGTGAACAATGATCTTCTTTGCAGAGGGAACGTTGGCCGTGATGAGCATTGTTGCGTCACACTGCTCCTTCTTTAGAATTTGCTTCAGGTCCTTGAGGAATAGTCCGTGCACCGAGGGCACAACTAGCCACAGCACCGACAGCGTGTCACCAATCAGCTGTTGACTGCCTTCTACCGGCGACCGGACATGGTACATGATGAAGCCAATTAGGTAATTGTACAGCGTGTAGGCAGCCTGGGCAGGTAGGCGAGGCATGAAGCGAATCAAGCGCCGCAGAGTTTGAAAGATCACTTTCTGCTTCTCGCGGGTGAGCTTCTCAAAAAAGTGTCTCAAGAAGAGGGCAGTATCTTCCACTAGGCAGTGCCAGATCACTTTGTAGGCCACCTCATAAACGGCCGATCCTTTGCCGCCAACTTGGGGATCATCAAGGAGATTAATGATGGTGATAGCGGCCGCGCACAGGCTGGAAGGAAACATGGCCTGGGCTACTTGCATATGATGGGCAGTGCTCTTCTCAGCGGCCTGATCGTCGTCACCTTCCTCGGCATGCTCTTCAGTCATGGTATGAAAAAGCGCCGGCTCATAAGCGGCCTGATTGGTTATCGGCACGGCAGATATGCGGAATATTTCCCGTTCGTCACGAAGTTTCTCCTTTTCCTTTTGCAACGCTTTGTGGACAAGTTCGATTTGTTGCTTTCGCCGAGTCTTTGTTGCCGTCACAAACGATTTCTGCACTGACTGGTCCTGAGTGATAGTTACCTCTTCCACTTTGGCCTTTGACATTGGCATCCAAGGCGGATCGGCAACAGGTTGTGTGTCCAGAGCAATCTTGGGCGACGGAAGAGTGAACTCAATGGAAGGCGGCGGCACCTTGAACGACAAGTGGGCTCCGTCTTCCATTCGAGGCCAACAATGGTAGCGAGACTTCCATATCAAGTGGAACTTATTGATCGCCTTTATTCTCAGCACCGGGTCCTCGTTGTTCAGCTCTTTGTTTAACAGTTCAGTCGCATAATCGGGACTCTTGACGGAAGATATTATGAAACCGGCGGCAGCCGTGGCCGCCATATGTTGATCTTCCTCCTTTAACAATTCCCACGAGATTACCAGCAATTCAACAAACACCGGCGGCTGGAGTATGAGAGCACTTTTAATTAGAAGTGAAATCGGATTGTGAAACAATCCCTTCACATGAGTCTTAACATACTTCAGGCCAGCCAGGTCTTCTCTGACGGGACTCCTTTTTGTCTTGAGCGAGTCCGTCACTGTCTTCCTGGCCTCCGAAGTGCTGGCCGCCTCGACATCCATATGAGGAACCAGAGTAGCGCTGCTGTGCACTGAATAACCATGAGCTGACTGATCAATGTGCTTGTCAACATTGTGACCAACGCTCGTCTTTCTTCGCATCGGTGAATTTGGCCCAGTGATGATCTTTTTCAACTTCTTCTCCTTTCTCAGAGCATCGTCCTTGTCGTCAGCAAATTTGGCCAAACAAGATTCACCGCCAGCTGCCATGGTTGGCCCAGTGAATTCATACATTTTCGTGATTGCTTTCACTAGCCTACTACTGGCTCGCGTTTGACGCTTATAGCAATTGGGTGCACAGTAATGATGATGGCTGCATTCAAAGTCCAGTGAATTGACCAAAGAGACGATAACTTTCACCCATGGCATGTGTCGCACAATGTCCTGATCACTGGACGGCAGGGCGTCGGTGGGCGAATCAATGCCCTGGCCGTCATCAGATAGAATTCCTGGTGACTCTTCGCCACTGACGTCGGCTCGTTCGCTTACGTCACTCTTTTCCGATATTCCGCTAACGCGTCTCCGTGAGCGCATACTTTCCACGCGCCTAATTGCATTGTTCGGGTCTAAGCTAGTGGAAATTGATGGCGGATCATCCGTGTCATCAATGGTATTTGATCGCTGTCTAGTTCTACCTTTCTTCAGCTTCAGGCTCCGTCTCTTGAAGCTGCCATTACCGGATGTCGGCGCAGCTGCCCCAGTAGAACGTCTCAATAGATGAGCCCGAGAGCCGGCAGTGCCGCCACTACTCTGTGAGGGTCTCTTGGCATTTTTCTTGTCGTCAATTGTCTCTTTGTGCTCATCCGGACAAGTTAGCGTAGTGGTGCTCGAGTGGTGGCTATTGACTTCACCGTCGGCTTCATGGAGAACGAAACTAATTCGGCGCTCACCAGGATTGGGTGGTGGGTGAGCCGGATCGTTGAGAGACACTAAACTGTGCGCCGATGCCTGGCTAAAGCCTAAGCTACTCAATGCCATGGACCAGCGCCGGTTCGCCGTCACTGTGCGCGGCTCGTAGCCGGCATTGCCGCCGCGTTCTACAGGCTTAGAAATGGATGTTCGGCAACTACGCGAAGGCAAATACTGGTGGCTTTCTCTTAAGAAGGCAGTGATCTCATAGAGAACCTGAGTGGCGGCCAGCTTAAGGGCGAACGGGCAATCATTGCCGTTTGGATTAACGCTCGACTCGTCTAGAAAGTCTTCCTCGTCATCTTCAGTTCTCAATTGTCTCTTACGAGCATCATCCAGATTGCAAGCAATGGACGCTCGACTGCACGCTTCATCTTGCAGCATGTCTTCCAACCTTGCTCCAATGGCTTCGGCCCACATATAGAACATCCGTCCAGCTGATCGGTGAATTGTGTGTGACAGAACACCGCCTCGGGCATTTGTCGACATTCCCTTTCCTGTCATAGATGGCCGAAAAAGCGGAACATTGAGCTTCATCCAAGATGGCCAGTGGCCGCGGTTGCAGGAGTGGATGAAGTGAGCCACTTCCAAGTAGAAGGCGGCCCTTGCGGCTAATGGCGCCTTCAGTTCTAGAACGGCGGCCATTAGGGGAGGATCAGGCAGAGTGCCTGGTGTGCATGCTTCGAGAAGAAAGGAAAATCGAAGCATTCCATTCTTAATTAAAGGAAGGGAAACTAGTCTCGCTTCCCTGGTCACCAGCATGTCCGAATCACGGAAAGTATTTTCGAATTCAAAAGAATTCCTTCGGCTCATTTCTACGTTGTCGTCAAAGCTTCCTTGCTTATTCTTGTTCTTGCCGAAGCCAAAGCGACTAAATTGATCTTCCATACGCTTCTTTGCACCTTTCATGAACGTTAAACTAACATGACTAGAACTTTTCTGGCCCAGTTTTCCGCCTCCTCCTCTATTCTGGAAACTTGCTCTTCTACTCAGCCTCTCAGTTCCAGGATAACTGTCAGATTGTCCGTCGGTCAGATTAATGTCCTGAACATTTTCCGAGCGTCTCTTGTTTTCTCCTTTGAACAAGTTCAATAGACCAAACTTGGACTGTTTTTTCTGCATTGCCAGAGCTTCGTCGTCAGTTATACTCAATCTAGGCGAAGCCGCTCGACTAATTTTCAATAAGGCCGGCGTGCTGCCGTGACTCATAGCCAGTCCTAGCGGTGCATTCGCCGACAGTGGCCATTGATCGAAGTCATCATTGATGCTTTGTGTACTGGGCGCCTTTTTCAAGCCGGCATTTGATCCTTTCTTACGAAAGAATGATTTTCTGTGGCTCAGAATTTTGTCCCCTTCTTCGCCAAAGGGCGATCGACCAGTGGCCGAGTTTGCCGATATTATGGACACTTGCTGAATTTGCTGCGCCTCTTGAGCCGCTCTAGCAGCTGCCACTTCTCTCTGGAACTTTATATGCGAGTCTAACATTGAGCTCAAGGCAACCTTTCTGAATATGCCGCCGTGATTGTCTTTGACATAATTAATTAGCTGGCGCAGTTCGCAGTACAGCGAGAGATTTTCTTGCAATTTCAGTTCTTTTTGCATTTTAACACACCTTGAAACGAGGGGCTTGAAAATGTGATTTATGATGACACCTTCAATTCCCTTGGCTCCTAGTTTACCGAAACCAGCTCCAAAGTTGGTTGCGTACCCTGTTTTGGGTTCATTGGCACTTCCAGTCGGCGATGCTGAAGAGAATTGGCGCTTTTGTGTCATCGGTGACAATAGTGTCGGATTACTTGCACAAAACCCTAGGAAAGCGTGATATAAGTCAATCAGCTCTTGCAAATTGGTTTTGTTCGTTGAATCGATGAAATACTTGATGAACTGCGACTCATTTGTGTTGAATAGCTTAAGGAAGATGTCCAGTATTTGTTTCCTCAAACAATCAGCTTGAGATCCATGGAAGCCCTCAGTGCAGCCATGAGGACACCCAAGATGGCGGTTAACAGACATCAAAGTGTCTATAAACAACTGATGCACAGACAGTTCTTCCACTTCTCGGTGTCGACTACGCGGTTTCTGACCTTTGCTGTTAGTTTCGTTGAAATATGCATCAGCTAAACTGTACTGCTTGAGCAAATCGAGCGCTATTAGTCTCTTTACGATTTCAACGATTCCTTCGCAAACACGTAGAGACTTGGCATTTTCTCTTGTCGCAACTGAATGCATTGCTTTCAGGATGACCATTAGACTGAGATGTCCGTTCTTGGTGATATAGTGCGACGAGCCTGGCGCTTCTTGGGCAGTATCCGTATAGTAGTTTATGTTCTTATCTGACTGACTTCGACATAGACTGGACTTGGCTTTGCGAGTAGTTCGTGGGCTGGTGTCACCTGGACTCTCCGCATCGTTCACGAAGAACTGTACTGAAGCGACGGGTGAGTGCTCTGTAATAGTGATAATCGGATTAGGGAACGAAGGATGGCCCACTGTTAAATTCTTCGCCGCCGAACTATCTTCGCTCTCCTCCGGATTAGTTTCATTCTTAGTCGGTGTATCTGTCGAACTACTTCTTCGTTCGAGCATGATGTGCAGCGACGGCATACTCTTGCCTCTGCTCATAGAGGGCTGCGTGCCGCTAATGGCGTCGACTTTCTTGATCAAAGGCTCTTCCGGTCTACTGAGTCCTAATGATGACTCAGGGCGCGGTGGCGGAGCAATGAATTCATGGGAAGTAAACATTAATGCCGAGCGAAGTTTTTTCCATTCTGTTAATCTTGATCCGCTTTTTTCTTTCACCGATTTATGTCGCTTTGACTCTTTTTTTGCCTTTTTTGTCTCCTTCACATCACTCGCGAGATCACCTTGCAGAGATACGGTGCCGAAGGATGAGCGACGTAAATCACTAACACTTCCACCGCCGGCAGCGCCTAAAAGCGATGTGCCATCATGATCGACGTACTTAGAGGTGCGGTTTTTGACACTTCGCGAACATTTCATGTTTGGAAGCGAAGCACTGCGAGGTCTTTGCTTGTCAGGCTTCGAGGAAGCAGCTGTGATGTCGTTCAATCTGGCGCCAAGGAAAGAAACATTAGTGAGTGCAAAGGTATGGTTTGTTGGTCATCTAGTACCTGTTAATGACATATGTCAAGGCCCAATCAATGCCCTCCTCGAGCCATTGGTCAATGAACAGGCAACGGATGACAGCAACGTCCAGAAAGGTTGCCGACATGGGATGTTTGAGTTGTTTGATAACTGCCTTCGGTTTTTCAGTTGTTTGTTGGGATAAGTTGAACTCGGCTCCAGGTTTGCTTCCTCTCCGAGCCTCAGAGGCGGCAGAGTTTATTTTCAGTTCCTTCTTATCCGGTGCCTTTGATGGATCGCCATTGCCGTCTAAACAGTTTAATTACGCATAACATTTGAGTATAGCGAGGATAACTCAACCAAAGATAACAGCCATCGTGAATACTGCGCAAACACACATCGATGCAGCGATATAAACCAAATCAACAGTGCAAAGCTCTCATGCAAAAACGGCGGCTAACCTTTCTCTAGGGATGCGCCGAGAAAGACATCACCGAACTTGGCGTGCAGTTTCCGCTCTGCCCGGAAGTTGGAAAAGACATCACGCTTCGGCTTGCATTCAGCAACGAAGCACGGTATATCCGGATGTCGTTTCTGGAAAATGGGATCCCATATTTTGTAGCCATTTTCTAGCCGGAAGCTCGTCAAAAAGTCTGACTGTTTGAGATAATTTGTCAGAGGTGCGAACAGGTAAATGAATACTTCGATCGCAGAAATAGGGAACATGTAGTGACTCATCGGACGAAAAATTCCTTGTTCGTATTCAGCATCAGCACATTCTTCAGCTGCATCAAGGATAACCCAGTGCAAAGTGTATAAAAGCTTCGTTTCCCCGGCGCCTAGTTTATCCCAATTGTTGTGCCGTCGGTTGTATAGTAGTGCAGAGGTGCAGTGCATTACGTGTGGGAATGCTGCTTGGATAAGTTGCCATCTTGGGATAATCAGGGTTTAACTCATGTCTCATTCGTGATGTCTCACTAACTTACCTCGAGACGCTGTTGATGGCTTCGGCTAAACTGGGCGACAAACCAAACTGAATGTTTTGAACCAATACTTTCTCGAACGATTTACAAGCCTCCCTCTGTTCCATGGCCGTGGCATCTTGTTGCCTACCGAATCTTGGTCTAATGAACGGACTGATATTCGTGGAAGAAATAAGTTTAGGTTATGAAATCAAATTTAAAGAGCTTACCTTGTTTGTCGCCACAAGAATGTTTGTATAGGAAGAGGAATGGAATCCGGGTCATCTTCGTTGTCAGTGCCTTTAGGTGACATTGTGAATGCAGTAATAATTAGTGCAAGGGACAAGAACAGATGGGGCAATTTAGAACCTAAAATGTGACACAACTGCGCCCATCGTTAGCCGCGCAGCGTACCGCTAGAGGACGCTGTGTACAGTCAAAATAAACTTGATTCCCGGGACCGTTTCTTTATTAACATTTTTCTGTTTCGTGCTTTCGTCGATTGGTGAGAAATTCGTTTTGGTTCAACTTGTTCGTTGATTAAGCTTTAGCCACTCAAGAACGGGCTTTGAAGCTTGTGAGAAATGTCTATGTTCAAAAAGCCGAAGAGAAACTTCCGGCAACGGATTAGGCTTAGTGACGACGAGGACGGGAAGGCTAGCGAAGAAAAGTATGCTGATCCGGTTCAAGAGGTCACTGTTTTACCTGACAAAGAAGAACAAAGTCAAGACGAGGATCTGACTATATTGTCAGAAAGTAAAAGCCTTGTCAGAGACACGAAAGCCAAGTTAAGCTTTCATGATGACGAAGGAGATGTAGATGTGTTTAAGGTGAAAAAGTCGTCACGAAGTCGCAGGATTCTCAAACAACTCGAAAAACAGAAAAAACAATCAGAAGAGAATGTTAGTAAGCCAAAACAAGAAGATAACTTTGAAAAGCTAAAGCAAGAGCAAGAAACTGGAATATCTGTAAGGAAGTTGATGGAAAAGAAAAAAGAAAGTGAAAAGAAAGAACTTGAAGTTGTATGGGTCAAATCGGAGGAAGTAAAACAAGCCAGAACGGCGCCTTCCGCCATCGAGATACCTGCCGAAGATCCGTTTTCAGATGACAGCGGAGACGAATCGGAAACGGAACACATCTTTCGAAGAGGTTTTCAGCGAGGCGCAATACCTGATGCGAAGACGATATACGAGTTGAAAAAGCAGCGCCAATCAGCTCGTGATAATGACGAAATCATTCCTATCAGTACTAACAACAAAGAGGAGTTTACGACAAACTATGGTCTGTCTGATTCTAAAGTCGAAGAGGATGACGACGATGAGGATGATGAGGATGGTCGAATAGATTTCCAAGTGGAACAACAGACCGATTTTCAAAAGTCGCGAGACGAGTTTCAGTCTCAAGTCGAAATAGTTGATTTGGATAACGAAGACTCGGACGACGAAATGGAAAGATGGGAACGCGAGCAAATAAGAAAAGGCCTCGGTGCTCAGTCATCTAACTTACCTTCATCATCTAGAACTTTCAACCCGCTGCTTGATGATAACCAGCTTGAAAGCGCGGCAACTCAGATACCAGAGCATGTATCCCGCTCTAAAAAGAAAGTTGACTTTGACACCATAATACATAAACTGGAATCTGATTTGAATGAGAGAAAGGAGAACGTCAATCGCCATCAGCGCAGACTAGTAGAAATAGGGATTGAAACCATGCAATCTGAAGAAGAGATTAGTGAAATGGAACATCAACTGAAACATGTCAGCAAAGAATTCGAAGTCTATCAAACAGTGGCTAATTACATAACCTCTAAATTACTCCCTCGAACATAAAGCATGAAACAGACACTATAAAAAAACTTTATTCAACGAAATCCTGTAACATGTCCATCAGGTCAGGATTGTTTTCATCTTCAAAGGGGTCCGACAACTTTTTTCCTTTGCCAGTTTCTTTCGTTCGTTTCACTTCCGAAGGGATGACGCTTTCCCTTTTCCGCTTTTTCGAGCGTAGTACAGTTTCATCATTCTCGTTGTTTGAATCGCTACTGATTTCTATTTCCTCAATGTCTGGTTCACGACTCTTTTTCAAGACAGAATCAGTGTCTTTGGTTGCATCAGCCTGAGAAACGCGCAAAGCATAGTCAGAGTTAGTTTCTGAGATGTCACTGCCACCGCCGTGGCGGCCTCGGATTCGAGCCGAGCGTCTTGTCGGTGTCATAGGGATCATTTTTGACGAGTGAGAGACTCGCTTGTTTCCCTTTTGAGCATTGGGAGAATCGTGATCCACCGATCCATTCTCAGGTGTTACGCATATGTTGTCTTTGTCTACTGATTTAGTTACTTGTTTGATTGACTCTGTATCTTTATCAACTGATTTTTCCACACTTTCGGCATCACCCAGCGAACTGCCCCTAGTGAAATCAACAGAAAGGTCAGCCGAAACTAAAGTATCATCTTCAGGTGTAGAATCCAATGTTGTTTCACCTTCGATTGGCTCTTCTGCTCCATTTTCTTTAGGTAGCGCAACTTGATTTCCTTCACATGTTTCGATTTCGGGTCCTTCAGTATCTGGTGTTGGTATCTCTTCAGTAATAGTAATAGATGCCGATGTTTCGACAGTTGATTCCCTTACGACACTGTCTTTCAGCTTTTCGGCAGAGAGACATCGCCCTGTTCGGTTGAAACAGAACTATCAACAGTTTCAGCTGTAGATAAGTCTTCAGGCTCAACAACTTCCGCTTCAGCAACTTGTTTGACGGCATCTTCGGACATGTGACTATCAGTTTCAGCATGGTGCAAAAGTAAGCTTATGGAGTTCAAGGACTCGAGCAAGAATAACTTGATTTCTAAGTTTGGCTCTGAATTTACGGCATCAGCGAACAATACAAGCGAGGGTTCAATGGGGACACTGCGACTGAATCTAAATGCCGGAATCAACAACAAAGCTTTCAGAACTTTGAGAAGTGATAATCTGACTCGTGAGTGTTCATGAAGACCGCTGACATTATCTTTTCTTCTATATACTGTCATTAGCTCTTCCATGATGTTCTGAACAGCGTGGATGTATAATCGGGCATTCACGTAGACATACGAGCAGCTAAATATGGCATGGAACACTGCAAACGAAACAATTATTACATGCGATATCAAAATACCTTTACCTGTCAAAGCAGCAACAGCAAGTTCGACATCATCATCAGTGACGCTATTAGTAGCGTCCTGCATATCCCCCAAAATTAGATGGGCGCGTCCCTTGTGTCCTTTCTTGTGTTTATTTGCAGCAGTTGCGGCTAATAACTGTACGAATATAAAATCATTAGACAAAATCATCGGTGATTCTGCAACGTACCTTCACTACTTTAGGTTTTGGTTTAATGTTTGGAATCAAGCCCATGACGATGGTCTCCAGGTCTTTAGGGCTAAATCCAGCGAATGTATCCATTATGATGGACCATTTAGAGAGGACATGAAGACCTTTTTGTCGAACTTTCAAGAGTTTACCATCAGTATCCTTATCCGTCGAACATAAAAGATGAACAAACAGCTGATTTATGAAACTAGCTTCGGTGGCCAGCGTTTTCCCTAAACTGCAAAGTTTCTCTAGTAAGCAAATGGATGTCATAGAAAGAACCAACCTGAGAATTACAGCTTCCAGAATCGAAAAAGCGTCGATGTGCAGGTAAGGAGCAACATCTACCAGAGCACCGATATCAACTGCCGATTTGGCTCGAGCGTGACTAAGAGGTATCGAAAGCAGTCTCCCAATAAGGTCCAATAGGGAACGTAATGGCAGTGAAATTTCTGCAGTGGTTTCCTGACTCAACAAGTGAACAACAGTTTGAGAAATCAATCTTGATTTGGCTCTGAGCGTAGACGATGCTTTACTCGCACCGGCGGCCAGGTAAATAGTGAATTCAGGGAAGGGTGTGGCAGTTGATACCGCCAACTCGTCAACACTCGGAATAGCTGCAAAATGAAAAATTTACTTATTGCATTCAAAACATCAAATGAAATGATACTTACTGCAACCAATCTCATTGTACACATCACTCAGCTTGTGATACGTTACCAGCGCCCGATGGAAAGTTTCGCTCCAGAACTTATCATTTTTCTGAACTTTGTTACAGAATAACTCCCAGTTGTTTTCTTTTGATTGTTCTTTAGAACCTAACTGTAACAGTAGAAGAGATCGGACATCCGTGATCGAAACCATGGTGGCACGATTTTCATTCGCAAAAAGGCACGTGTTTTACTAAACAGCTGAAGCGTTCAGCGCCAGCTGGCGGCAGAAAGTATTTGGCAGCTTTTAGCTGTTGCCGCCGAAGCGAGATAGGTTTTTATTAATAAAAATAATATTTGATGAAGACGACACAGAAAATGGTTAGATTAATCTGTAAGTAATGTATGCTTATATAAATATAGGGTGAAGAGTTTCAGGAACAGTGTTTTCTAATCGAATTTACTGATTGTTGTTACTGTCTGCCGCCTGTGGAGCAACTTCGGCCGAACTCCCAAGTTGAACGTTGTCAACAATGGACGCCGATGGTACCTCTGATTTTCGCTGGAATATTGGCGCTTGCGGCTGATTGTTGGCTAATGCTTGAATATTGTGGTTGACTCGCTTCCCGTTTGGCGGTGAAACGATTGTCGAATAGACATTGGATGCAGCGCCCTGGAATTGATTGTTATTACCGTAGTTGTTGTGCTCAATGCCGTTGACTACGCCATATGCTTGGTTGGCGTAGTTGCTCAAGGATCCCGCTTTATCATAGCCGGCAAATGGATTCTTTCCCTGGATGTTTGGCAGAACAAAGGCTTGCTGTAAGTGCGAAGCAGCGCCGTAGTCACCGCCATTCATCTTGACTGGGTGCTTTGATATCGGTGGCCAGATTGGGTGTTCAGGGGGAAAGCGACCTACTGGAGGCTTTGGCAGAGAAGGAACAGGAAGTGGCGACAAGGGAGACTCGTAGAAAGCCAACAAGGTCACGACACCGACGGCCAGGGAAGCGGCGTAAACAAGGCCTGTTAGAGGGGCGCCCAAAGCTGACCTCAGAGAGGCGTCAACTAGAATGGCGGAAGTGGAATTTTAGTTAGTGGCAGGACGCGCCAGGTACTGAACTTACCTCTAGAGAGCCCATTGGCAGTAGATTCAACCACACTGTCGTCTTTGAGCAATGAAAACATGACCGAGATGATCTCTGAAGGTGTCACTTCTAAGGAAGATTTATCTAACCATTAGTACATTAGATTAGTTGTAACCGGAAGCAGACTTACTATTCATTTCTTGCACAGGTTTGATGGCTGTGGCACTGGCTGTGCCAAATGCCGCGAAGGCAAGAAGGGCAATGGCAGCAAATTTGGCCATTTTTTACGACTGAATCAAAAAATCACAACTGTTATCTGGCTAGTCGAAACCGTGAATGGGCCGAAAGAAGTTTGAAGCTGAACGTACCTCTCGGTCAAAGGCACAGTATGCACTAGGATGTTACAAACAAGAAATGATGCTAAATAAGAAAAAGTTTCCTTTCTGAGAACTCGAAGAACTTTCGCACAGAGAAGCATCATTAGCGTTAAAACTTGTTGGCAAAGTTTACAGAGACTGCGCACAACACATAACGGAACTTGCATTCAGACAAAAAGCCTTTTAGAAGGCTCTCTCTCACTCTCTTCCTATAAAACACAATTTGCATAATGGTCTCTTCCTCATACCAAACCACGTGGTGGGATGGCCGTTAATAGAAAGACAGGGAGAGAGAGAGGGAGAGAAATTTCTGTGAACAGGTTCCGCAAAACTTGTCAAGTTCTCAGCTTTCAAGTTCAAGGCTTTATTTCAAGTTTTGATCACTTGAACTTTGCGCAGTGTTGTATAAAAGGCACAGTAAACAAGAAATTCGAAAGAGACTCCCCTCAGGCGCCATCTTGCCTGGCCGGGGTCTACCTTAAGGTGACCCAGACCCCGAGAGTTGTTTCATTAGTTTCTCTTCTTTTTCTGCAATTTACATTATAGCCTTCTAACTTTCTACTGTCTATAATTTTCGCTCTCGCTCTCTTCCTTCATGAAGCCAAATTCGTAAATCTAGTTCACATTGAGAAACACTAAGATGAACTTGATTTATAGCAATGTTCAGACAAAAAAAACAACAACATGAAAACAGTTGCAATACAAAAATGAAAAAAGTTAATTATATCACATTTAAATTACTCATATCATTAGCTTGAGTGACGACATGTATATTATTGCATGTTCCACATTCTGGTGATGAGTGACGATGAGACGGATGAAATCGATAGGTTGGGTAGCAGTTAGCTCGGCTAATTGCAATTAAACTCGAGGCGCTGTGAAAACCGGCCGTTGCACAGTTTGACCAATGGCCAGGCTCTGGCTTAATTGCGCAGCAACCGGAAGTGGATTAGCCTGAAATGCGGCTTTCTGCTGTCGCCGAATCGGAATGGGCACAAATGACCTGAGTGGCCCACCGGCCAAAGTGGACCTCACGTCGGCGCGGTCACTGAGACTCATGCCGAACATCCGGTCCATCATGTTGTCCATGAAAAAGTTGAGGAACATCTTGAACATCTTGGAGTACAAGTTGTTCCAATCTGTCTTCTCCAGCAACCTCTGAGCAATGTTCATCAGCTGTTGAGTGCTGCTGGACTCGGAAGTGGAACTCTTCTCCCCAAAGTTCATCAGTTTGCCCGTCCGATGGTGGCGCTCGTTGCGGTTCAAGGGTGGCCCGAACCTCTTCTCGGCAAAGACGGACACAAACAAAATGGCCACCAGGAGCACTGTGAAGGCACGTGTTAACTGCATGATGAGACGACTGTTTTGAATGTATCTAAATTGTGCTCGAATACACTCTGAGATATGTCAGGCACACTCGAAGGATGAACTTGAAATGTCCAGTCCGAGTTTGTTGTCGGCAGGGAAGTAAGAAGAGTTTTACAAGGGACGGAAAGATATAAGTTTCACCATCAGAGGTGGGAAGTGGCCAAAAAGGAACTTGATGGTGTATTTTGTCTATATGATATGCCTGGGCTTCAGGGGAGAGGGAGAGAGATAAAGGCAGGGAGAGCGAGAGATGCGAGAAAGGAGAACACTTCGGGACACATAGTGACCATCCTCTTGAAACGTTATCTTACCGTTCTAATAGACGCTTGATTCTATTTTTTGAGGCCATTCCTCACCAGGTAACAGGTAGGACCTATTATGGATTCATCCTATTTCTAGCCCATTTAGAGGGGGAGAGAGAGAGGGAGAGAGATGCTGATGTTGCTCATACATAATGAACATGCTATCTACTTTTTCTATACGTGTTCAAATGGCAAAGCAAGACGCTGCTCTCAATTTATTTCCCTCTCCCTGTCCCTCTCCCTCCCTCTCTCTCCCTCTCTTGCTCACTGTGTTTCTCCCTCCTTCTCTTTCACTGATAAAGTTGCTTTGCATGTGCATTTCTAATTCCAACATCACTTACTCGCAATATATATTAGAGGCCAAGGTAGGAAAGGTGCATTTTCACGATACGTCTCTGCTTTGCTATTTCGAATGACGCAATTTGACTTAAAGTCAAGTTCAAGTTCTTTGGCCCATTTTGAGATGAGGAGAGAGAGAGCGAATCTAACGTCTAACCGGTTAATATATATTGTGGTTAGGAAATGAATCACTGACTGCAATTAAGGGAAGGAGAGGGAGAGCGATGAGGGAGAGGAAAGGAAGAGACGGCGACTTCCTTATACGAGAGTATACAAGTCGTGTGTCGTGATTCTCATTTCGTTACTCTTAATTTCAACCGAAAAGCCTTTTCCTTAAACTACGCTATTTAAAGTGCGATCTAAACTGCATTAAAACGTGAATCTTTTTTTTGCTCTCAATTTCAGTTTCATCTCAACAGCTGACGAACAGGAGCGAGAGAGAGAGAGCTAAATAAAAGTGTTAACGACCATTTAAACTTTGAATTGTTGAAAGGACTCCTTTTCGACCGAATTTTTTCACTAATTTAGAATGATTAGGGAATAATAAACGTAATCACGTAAGAGGCATATCATTCACCTGATCAGAAATCTCAAGATAATTCGGAACTGTAACGCAATCAAAGGTCAACAAACCGCCAAATCTGTTGGGCTCAGGTTTTGTAAACAGTGGCACGTTAATTTTTTAGATATAGCACAAGTGATGAAATTCACAAAATTTAAAATTTAATAAATTACTGATTTAAATAGTTATAAATACTGCTGGAGGCGATACGATAAGGAAGCGAATTCTTCGCAATAATTAATCAGATACGTCTATAAGGTGATTAAGACTGATGAATGGCACTCGAGTTTGTCGAATCGAGTGAACCGACTAGAATGTCCCAGAATTTCTCGACGGATGGCGCCAGCAGCGGCTTGACCTTGTCCCCCCGTCTCCTTTTGCGCCCACAACAGCCACCCACGGTGCCATTAGTGGTAATCATGGCCGTGAAGAATGTACTGATAATGGGAATCAAAAAAGAGCCCAAGCCAATGACCAGCAAGATGGGCAAAATGTAATAGAACTCTTGATTCTTTTCCACTCCACTTCCGCCTCCACCATAGTCTTCACCGTGATAGATTGGGTAAGGGCTGTAACCTCTTCCGATTCGATCGCTAAATTGTTGTCTTCGCTGTGCCATCGGCCTTCGACCATAATAGTAACCCATTGATGGATGATAGTGGTAGGGATACATCACCGGCTGTGGAACATTAAATGGCGAACCATGATAGGAACTTCTTTTAGGTTCACTATTGACCCCATTCTCTGGCTCGGTACGATTTGTTGACCATGAAGATCGGGATATGTAACCGCAAACAAGTATCACCGTAGTTAAGATGGACATTATGGTTAACGCCATGTTTGCTTTATGTCTAGTTCAACAAAGAGAAGAAGTTGCGTTATTTAGCTTGTCCAATATGCTGGGTTAAATTCACCTGGGCAATTTATTGCTATCACTAAGTCCGTCTAATTCACTTGGAAGCTTTGAACGCATTCAAACCA
This sequence comes from Halotydeus destructor, assembly GCA_022750525.1. Lineage (NCBI taxonomy): Eukaryota > Metazoa > Arthropoda > Arachnida > Trombidiformes > Penthaleidae > Halotydeus > Halotydeus destructor. Next base: position 160,760 of record JAIUWE010000015.1, read on the forward strand.
AGGATCAATAAATCACAGACTTGATCCTATGATAAACGCGTATAGACTCAGAAACTGCGGTACAACATTTACGGAATTACGATACACATCTAAACCAATTTGATTCGGCAATTTAAGTGACATATCCCTCGTGACAGAATAATCTCTAAACCCAAATTGCCGGAATCTTTAACTCTGGCCGACAATCGTGACCATGACAATAAGAGACGACACCGACGCCATATTGTGTTTTGAGAAGACGACAATGGCGGCCAAGCCTTGTGAACAAGCGGCAAAGCGTCTTGCCGCCTTTGTTTCTCCTATGAAAGTAAATTGCTGCATTCAAATTCTTGATGGTGGTCGTAACTAGAGTATATCGTTAATTATGGAAACAAATACAACTCCAGCCCACATCAAGGCAAACCCTTTTTCCGTTCGATTTCCGGTGACTCAAAGAATCAACAGCGGGTCACTGTTGTGGTGCTTTCACGGTCAAATGTGTGGGAAAGAATAAATTAGGGGATACCTGTAGTTTGTCTTGCATTTTTGAATTGCCAGAATCAACTGAAAATGTGACATAAGCATATCTGAATTTCTTGCTTTAAAACAGAAAAGATAAAGTTGTAATTGATACAAAACTGTGCACTCGGTAAACAAGAAGTTAAGAGATGGTCCCCGGATTGGCGGCGTCTAAATTTTGTTTTTTCTAGAATGTTCACGTGAGATGACACGAAATTCAGGTCATTTGGGCCACTGGTTCGTCTCATGTTCGCTCTGATTTATGATCATGATCAGTTTTATGATTCACGACGAGCTTCATGTCAAATTGCCTTCTTAATGACACTGAAACTACAGTTTGTTGCTTCGGTGACCAGCGCCGCGCCCAGCTGACTGAAAGCGCTCTTCGTTTCAACAACTGAGTTTAATTGTTACGTTAAGTACATTATCTCTGGCAAAGTTTTCAAGTGGTAGTAAATCAGCGGAGCCTCACATGAATATATCCACCGGAACTGGGTTAATTAAATGTAAGTAGTGACTGATGATGGGCCCGTGGTGCGAATAATCAAAAAATACAATTAAGTTTCGGTTAAACATGTCTCATTATGAGATACAAAATATTGCGTTGTCTAACTCAACAACAAGATGAAGATGATGAATATGAATTAGATAGGCACGTTGAACTTTAGGTAGGTAATTAGTCAAGCCTGACTCAGTTAGTTGGATGATTCTCTATTCTCTTCTTCAAACTAAATTAAGGCACATTATTAGTCGTATCCATTCAAGGTTACGATGATTACCAATTGAATGATCATTTCCATGACTAAGTGTAAGGTCGGGTTTTTATGATGTCGTATCGAAAGTGAAGATAGTGATCTAATTACGAGTTTAGGGCTTTCCCTTTCCAGGTTTGTCACCTAGGTACGAACTGTACTTTTCGATGGCCTGACTGAACTGACCAACTAGATCAAGAAGGTTGCTCTTGCTCATGAAGTCTTCAGTGATGGACCTCTTGCGACCGTAACCAACGTTGCCACCATAGCCCATGGTGAGCGGGCTGATGAAAAGAAACATCAAAGGAATGAAGATCAGAGCACCGAGTCCGAGAAGGAAGATGAAGGGCAGGAACATGCCAATTGGGCCGCCGAGAAGAGCACCTTGACGGTTGCCGATGCCATAGTCGGCAGCTTGGGCAGCATTTGCTTGAGAGCTGTAAGGTCCGGTTGAGTAATCCTTATAAGTAGCATCACTGGGCTGTGACTGAGTGGCCGATGTCACCGTGGTCAAGAGAATTGCAGCAAGTGAAATAGCTACGGTTAAGCAAGACATACTTCGGAGTTGTAATAAACTTTAGTGTTGCACTAGAAGATGGTTCTGAAGGAGATTTGGATTTAACAGTGAATTTGGTTTGGCGCACTTGCACTTTATATATACTGAAGCCATTGCGGATCTGTAGTGTCAAGAAGTTGTTTGTTCTAATTGTCGAATCAAAGGAGAAGAACAAGGAAAGAGAAATGGTCTCTCTTGTTTACTTTATGGTATTCAGTGCAAGAAACGTTTTCACTTTGTTACACATGATATTCTATTTCGCTCACTCAGTACTTCGTATTTGGACTACGGCAACAATATTAGTCCATCGGAATGGTGACGAAGCGAAAGAGAAAGAATGACTAACAAACACTGAAGAAGGGGAAAGAACAGAGAAAAGGAGAATTGAATGAAAAAATGTACAATGCAGTTGACAGATTCTTATCACATGTTCGAAATGTCACACAAATGAGGAGAGAGGGAAAAGATGGTCAATGGCCGACACCCATTAGTGACTGTATATTGACCAAGATTAGGGCATGACCTGCAGGACAGGCTCTGTTTCCTCTGAAAAAAAAAGAAATTAAGAAAAGAGATATGTAAAGAGATTGCGAAAGGAGAAGAGAGAAGATGAATAGCATGTTGAAATCGATTCTCTACCTGTCAACCGGCTGTGAGGGATATCCTTTCATTAAGTCAATTTCAGGTATGAAAGGAACAACATCTTTACAAAAAGTATCTCATTTTTCCCCTAAATTGTTCTCAAAAAGGTTTACATACTAAATGGCAGTATAAACGTTTGAAATATGTCGAAGTGAGATTGGCAAGAGGAAAAATGTTTTACGGCGATGTAAAAATAATACAAAGTGACGAGAGGGGGAGGTCTGAATGGCCCATTAAAAGCCTCTTTCGCTCTCCCTCATCCTCTCGCTCACATCCTTCGCTGGATGTGAACAAAGAAAGATGAAACAAGTATCATGAAGATGCCATTCAGGGAAATACAACCGAATACACAACTGGCAAGCCGAAAGCCAACACAATAATTTAGTTTGAGAGTTTGACAATCAAGATTGCCATCGTGAACCATATTGGCCTAATTTCCAGCAATTTCCAGATTGTTGTTTGAAGATGGAGCGAGAACCTCAAATCGAACAGTTTACATTCGTCTTTTATGATAACCGGTAAATCTCGGCAGCAAAGTATTGGTGACCACTTTACCGGTAGCAGTTGAACCGAACTAGAAAAAAATCCTAATTAGACGGGAATAGACTATGAAATTAATGGCTAGTCATAATGCTGAACAAACAATAATTTAATTATTGGATTTATGAAGCAACGGGATGAATGTTTCACAGGTTAGGTGACAAGTGACACAAAATGCAAGACAATCAAAATCAATGGCACTTTCTTTGGTTTCTTTTTCGACGAAGCAGTTTAGAATGCAATGAAATTAAGTTATTTTTCGCACTACCATGACCTTAACCTGGTTGTTGGTGGCGCTTCGAGCACCGTCTCCACTTGGACGTATCTTCGAGTTGGCCTTTGAATGTGTTCAGAACTCAACTCGCTGTCTAGAACTTTCAAGAACATTTGCAGAGCGTTGTCAATGCGATCACCAAGAATATCTTGTTTCAAGTCTCGTCTTCTTCGACCATATGGTGGATAACCGCTAGCGATGTTCTGAGGCTGGAAGCCCTGAGCTGCCCCAGCTGGATAACCCAATGTTCCGCCGCCCAGACCACCGTAGGGTTGTTGGAGCAAAAAAGTGAATGGCATGAACATGGCCAACATGAGACCAAAGAAGCCTGCAATTGTCAAAATGACCAGAAAGAGGGCGAAATCTTCCCCGAAGATGCGGCCATTTTGGGTCTGGAGCTGGCCTCGGTTGAAGACAGTGCCCCACTGGCTGTTGCTTGAGCTTCCACGCAAAGGCCACTGCCTGGCCGGTCGGAAGAGGGCCTCTGGGGGTGGAGGCGGTGGTGGCGGAATCCAATCGGACAGTTCACTGGGTACTTCGTCCTCGTAAACGATTTCCCCTTGATTGTGATTCGATGCCGAGGTTAATCGGTGATTAGCTTCAGCCACGCCCGGTTCCGGTCGCTTGCGCTTCAAGAGTATTTTCCGCTTCTTTGGTCTCAGATAAATTGTTTGCGTCTCGTCATCGTTATCACCATAGTAACGAGGTGTCTCTCTATTTGGTATCTTCTTGGTTGCGTTTTCGTGTGGCTCGAACACAATCGCTGGCCTGCTCATAGTGTCGAAGGTAATGCCGGAATCGCCTTGCTGACCACTGGTGTCTCCAACGTCCTGATCCTCGTCATCGTCGTCACTAGCTTGTCCTTGAACCGTAAGGATGGACAAGCAAAGGATGAGCACAAAACAGAGCATCCCAAGGACGGTCATCACAAGCAAATCGAATTCGGTTCGAAAAGGAGGACAAGATTGATGGTTCACTATGGAGATCACCTTTGAAAATGCCGGCGGAAGCCATGGGTGGCATTGGCTTATAAATGGCGGAAGGCTCCACCCCTGTGCCATTGTAGGACCCTTTCGCGCCCGGCTGCCCCTGACCGAGCCCTGTGTCTCTCGTCAGTGAAGTGGTGATACATCACCGTCTCTATTGACTCATTCAAGACGAGCTTCTCTTTCTCTCTCGCTCTCTTCCTCTCGATACACTGGTTTTGAGGTCAGTGTCTTGTGCATCGTTTTCCATTGTGTTCTCCCTCTCTCCCCTCTCCTCTTTGCCGAGCATTATAACATTTTTTGTCCCTTTTTGTTCTATTCAAAAGAGATGGAAGACTAGTTTTTACCGTTTTCTTACTACTCAAGAAGGTGAGAAAAGGCGAGAGAAGAGAAGACCAAGGCAAGAAAGGAGCAATTAAACTAACATTGGCGCCAATACTTGGCGTCTCGCGGCAAATGGTAAAACTTTAATGGTTTTGTCAACTGTCAACAATTGGACATTAGTTGTTGTGTGCATTTAGCATTTCTGAATGGGACACAGTTACATAATATTTACAAGTTTTGTTTAGACATAAAAGTTGAAATGGTATGTGATTAGGACACAGGAAGGGGGACAGTATCAATAATTACATTCGGTCTTGGCCAAGGCTTGGGGTTCCCTTTTGATTGATTCACGTTCACTAAATTACTTCGTTCATCAACCTTATTTAGTTGGAACTGCATTAATACTCCTGTCAAAGATGGCCACGAGGTGGTTGACTTGTTTTTTGGTCTTGTTACATACAGCTGTTAATGGAAGGTGATACGGTCGAAACTAATCACGGTCAACTAAATGCAGTTAAATGCCTACTAAAGCTGCAAACCGAGTCCCAGGGGCTTTAACCCTCTCCTTGATTGTCCACCTTCGCAGCTGCGTGGTCTAAACTATAATGTCGCCCTGTGTGAACTCAGGGCTCGGGCCAAAGTGTCCTGGAATGCCTTGAGTTTGAGGCCATTGGGGGCATGGACATGTTCAAAATGGCCACCGATGGATCTCCGCCTTCGCTTGTTTGGCACGCGGAAAAAGTTGATTACCGGCATCAACAGGAACCCGCCGGGCAAGTTCCAGTACGCCACTTCAAGGCTGTGAAGAATGGTGATGATGAGCGACGGGTCCGTCAGGAAGTCAAACAACCTCCTGGGGCTGAAGGACACCGGAAGGCCCTCCTCTATGAGGGTCTGTGGGTCAAGGGTCCTCTTTTCGGCCACTTTGGGCGCCAAGATGGCCGCCGGGTGGAACGAGGGCACCTGTGGCAGTGTCTTTGGCATCTGACCCAGAAAGGGAGGCATCAGGGGCAAGGGGAGTCCCGTCCTTCGCACCGGGCTCACTGGGGCAGGGGCAGGTAGACAGGTTACACATGACACTGCAAACACCGTGGCCAGCGTCAGTCCGGCCGCACATCTCTTCGTACACTTCATTTGCTTTTTGGCTTCGAACAAAAAAGTCTACTTGCTGGAGATTGTCCTAAGAATGTCCTCAGGTATGTTCAAAGGTTCTCAAGAGCGGATAGGTATGTTTGTACACTCGCACATGCACCACTTGTTTGACACTGACTCAACAAAGTTAAGTTGTATATGATTCTCTTTCTCTCACTCTCAGCTTCTTTTTGCTCTCTCTCTTTTCCTCTCTCCCTCTCTCTCTCCCACTCTCTGACCAGGTGGTCGAGTCTTGGCTAGTGATGGGACACTTCTACTTTAACTGTACAACGGACAAGAGCAGAGCTTGGCCTGGACTGGGCCAAGTTTTTCACATCACCGGTTACCTGGTAACCGGTATGTATGAGAAACTGAACGAAAAGAGGGGGAAGGAAACGAGCAAGCGAGAGAGATAGGGAGAGGGAGAGAAGACAAAAATAGATATTGCAAGTGCTGCCACCGTGAGCACAATCAAGGCTTGATTCCCAAATACCACAATACGGGGAAATTGTGACCGGAGTTCGTTTACATCCACCCTGAAGTTGAAGAGAAGCACTAATTTCACCAGTATGGATAGTTTTGTGTGTATATACGGCAACTGAGAAGGGGAGAGAGGGAGAGAGGAGAGGGAGAAGAGCGAACTAGTTTGCTGCAACTGATCGGGTCACTGTTTATGAGGCATCATCTTCGTCAGCATATAATTAAGAAAAGGAATCTTCTATATCCGACTTAACATTTTTCAGCTAATACTGTCGAATTAAATCAGTTTTCACAGCATCCATACAGCTTAGGGAGAAACTAAATTTATAAATACACTTGCAAATTCCACGCTCTCGCTCTCTCCCTTCCTCTCTGGTTCACTCTTTGAATCTGAATCATGCAACTTCAATGTCAGTCGCTGTGCTCGGATTAGCACACTTAAATCAGTGTGTCATCTTTGACTCTGTTCTTAATTAGCTTCCACAGTCCACTGATCACCCGTAAACTTCACTATTGATGCGTGCGTCAATTAAATAAGAGCGAAAGGCGGAGAGAGGGGGAAGAGAGGAAGAGGAAAACAAAAAGAGCGCCAAAAAGAATGAATAAAAAATAAAAAACTGTATTTTTATCCCCAAAATATAATTTCAGGGAAATTATGATATTACTTTCCTGCATTTATGCCTAATAACTACTTAGATATTTATTTTGATGTTTTTTTCGGACTGAATGACGAGACAAGAGAAAGCACAAGAGCGAAAAAAGAGCGAGAGGAAGAGAGGGAGAGAGAGAAAGAGAGACATGTCCCATTTTTAGAGTTTCGGACCACAACAACATTCATACATGTACATGATGCCTTCATAATTATACATACACTATACTTTCCATTGTGTAGAATGAACTCTCTCTCTCTCACCCGTTCTCTCTCTCTCTCTCACCCGTTTCTCTCCCTTTCTTTCGCTCTCGAATTCAAAATTGCAATCTGAAAGTGAACTTTCTCGCATCGTATCTCGTGCAAGGCTTCGCAAGCTTGTCAAGTTGCATAACATGAAAAATGAATTCACCGCAAAGCGCTATTTTTGGATGGATGGCCAGATAATTGGGCTTCGTATCACATAAAGAAAGTTATGCCAACGAAAGGGAGAAGGGGGGGGGAAGAGGAGAGAGAGAGAGAGAGAGAGAGAGAGGAGGGAGAGAGCGGGAGGGAGCCAGTGACCAAGTTCGCTTTCGGTGTTACTGAAATACTGATAGGGCCAGAAAAAGGCATCTCTTCCCCTTCTCTTCCCCCTTCTCATGGAAAGGCTTAAAGCGTAATATATAATTTAGTTTCATGAACCTGCTTGTTTGTTGTCATCAAGCCCAGCATGGAAAGCAAGCACAGGATTGGTTTCTTGAATTAAAAGTTTAATTTCAAAGCGCATATAATGTCCATCATTAATGTGTCTACGCTGTCTGAGAGCCGAAATGGAACCGAGACAATGAGGGAAAAGGAGAGATAGAGAGGAGAGAGAGAGAGAGAGACAAGACAATGTCAGGATCGATGACCGGACAAGAAATGTTAATCGGACAGAGATGAGCAGGAAGCCTCGAGTGACTATAAACAAAAATAACGCACAGTATAATGTTTAGGAGATAAAGATGCCTTGTTTACGGACTATACTTTCCAATTCTATGGCCTTAATTGCTCTATATTTTACGGCGTCTCTCTCTCCCTCTTCCGCTAAGTATGGCTAAGAATAGGATGGCATCAAGTTGGAGACTTGATATCCATCTGAAGGACATAGAAATAGAAACTGAGTCATAATAAAGCAGAAAAGGAAGCTTTATAGTTAGCAAAAATTCTTACAGTTTCACGTTTTGAGCCCAAACATGCAATGTTTCCATTCATCTCCTATCATGTGACACCTCTTCCAGAGCCTTCTCCAATATGGTGAGATAATGGTCAAGGCGTGCCCGCACCGATGCCAGAGGGTGGCCGCCGAGGGACCGTCTCTTTCTGCCCGAGCCACCGGGGCCGAAAAACATGTTGATGAGATAGATGAAGATGGGAATGAGTGGCATCACGAGAGACGTAAATCCCAGCGAGGTCAGGACCGGTATCGCCACAATGGCAATGATGAGAAACGGATCTATCTGACCCAGTAGCGGTACATAGGTTCGGTCACTGGGATACGGTGGGTGCTGGGGCATTGGGTAGTACGGCGGAAACGCAAAACCGGGCGGAAAGGTTATATCTTGCATGCTGGTCGGTGGGAAAGATGGTGCTGACTCTGACTTGGGCGGCGGAGGTCCTGATGACTGGTGGTGGCCTGGCGGTGGTCCCGATGACGATCCCGAAGATGGTCCCGATGACGGCCCCGATGACAAGGGATGACCTGGTGGGTATGGGTCATAGGACGGCGAATCTGGTTCCGGAGGTCCGTATCGAATTGTGCTGTAGTTGATGTCTTCCGAATGGGAACTGGGCTTGGCTGTCAAACGGCCAGTACCAACTACTGGCTTCAAGTTGTTCGGGTGGCCCACTGGAGTTGGCTTGGTGAATGTAAGGTTCAGGTGACTGGTTCGTGATTCCACATCAACGGCACTGCGACCCACTCTGCTCATGATAAGGTCCGTCACGGCATGAACTACCCTTGTCGGTGGCGGAGTAGCGGAAGCCGGCGGCGCTGATGGTGAACTGGATTGGCTGATTCCTTCAGCAAACAGAATAGCGTTGATAATCAGCGATAACCAACTCATGAACCAACTAACAAGCCTCCACATAGCGACTCCCATGATTGCACTGTATCTTGGATATGTCCAAGGTCAACTGAAACATTGACATTGAGTTGCTTGACGATTTATAATGTTTCCCCATACCAAGTGATGCGTCGAGTTAATTAAAAACGTCGACAATTAGAAGAGACACAGTGATACACTAGCCTCGAAATGGTGGCCGTTGGCTCAAGTCCAAGGCGGAGAGGGATCTCTTTTTCGGCTATACAGCAATCTTTAAATTTCGCTTCTGTATTATTGCATAAACATTTGTTTGCTTGCACTTGTTGTTTTCACACTGATGCACTGTTGACTCGAGACTAGGTCACTGACGACAATTAATTAAGTCCGTCTCTTGAAATGGATCTTTCCATGATACAAATAATTGCTGATCTCTACGTTTTAGAAGTGATTCAATGTGCATTATGTGAGGGCTCTTTTCTTCATGTGCCAAGTTTTCATGGTCTAAATGATGTACTCTTCTATTCTAGAACTTGTTGGATGACGGTGATCAATAAATTAGAAATAAATTAGCAAATAAATTAGTTCACTTTAGCACTTTGTCACTGAACATGAGATATTTCGGAGGCAAACTTGGTCAGGCTCTTGTCCAGTTCCTGACCTATGTCAAGTATGGCATCGAATAACCAGGGCTTGGGTTCTTTGGTTGTTTCGCTGAGTCGGCGACCAGCTGTGCCCCAGACATGTCGCCTCTTACGGCCCGCCACTGCACCTGGCTGCACAACGCCAATGGGTATTTGATTGTTATTGTTGAACCCGTTGCTGAACAAACTGATGAGTTGCAATAAACTGGTCAAGAAGGTCAAACCCAGAGGAAGTAGAAGAAGACCGAACAGCAATGGCAGTAGAAGGGCAGCGAGTCCAAGTAAGAGAAATGGCCAGATCGTACTGAGACCATGGTCACTCTTCTTTTCGTGATGGGCTATCGGTATGGGGATGTACTGAATGTGATGGTGCGGATGGGGGTGAGGATGGTGGTGGAAATGGGAATGTGACTGTTCGTGAAAGGTCGGTATATGGTGAGGTATATGGTGGGCCCACTCATGGGAAGCCGAAGCATGGGACCCAGCTGGTGGCGGCCAGTGGGCAGCGACGGCCGATATTTCGTAATCACGGTTCGTATTCGATGTTGCCAAATTCGATGAGTTCACTCGACGCCAAGGATGGCGTTTGGACGCCTTGCGGGTGACTTTGTTCAGCCACTGTTCGACACTGATTGGTACCTTATCAAACTGGATGGATGATGTCTTGGGTTCTGCAGTATCCTGGTCAGTGTCCGTCTCGTACTTGGGCAGCGGTGATCGGCGATTGGAAATCACGTGATCGACGAGCATTACTACAGATAGAAGTAGAGGAAGGAATTGCTTCATCGTCGGTAAACTGTCAAGTGGCTTCTTAAGGTAGGGTCAACTTGTTAACTCCGAGTCATGCCTGTGAAGAACAAGTGCAAAGTCAACAAGTGGTGTCCAAGTGGGTAGGTCACATTTTTTATAAACCATGAGCAACTTGATGACAATCATAATGGTTGCACAGGGCGATGCCTATCCGTCTTATTATGTGTCGGCCATGACAGCACCCATAGTAGCGGGACATGCTTCGATGGTGGAAATGTTTTACAAAAACAACACTTCTCTTGCTAAACAAACAATTCCGGCGGACTTGACAAAGGTCATCTCGGTGGCCATCTTTGTTTTGAGCACCACTGCTCCTCGAAACTACTGAGGCACACGTTGAGCTCGTCTCTTCACCCATCGTTTGACTCACTATGTGATTTGCAAACACAATTAATCTTACATCCGTAAAAGATATCTCGTTAAAGGAACAAGAAGTTGAAAAAGAAGGAATTTTTTATGTCAATCCTTCCTTTTTCCGAGAATTCGAAACACACTGGTTGCCTAGCAACTTCAGCTGAAACTACAAATGTTTAGCAGCATTGACAACATCTTTGGATTCCGTTTTTATTCTTGTGTGTGTATCCTCGTCATTGTATTTCTATCGTTAGAGTCGACATTGTATAAAGCTCTTGCTATGGTGATGCATTCATGATCCCTGTACGTCAACTTTCCCCGGAAGAATTCATTTTGAACCTTCACAAGCGGTCACCCAGAGTTGAAACAGAGGTCACCCGTGTTGCTTTATCATATCAAAATCTGTATCTATATGCAGATTTTACAAGATTAAGGCAATCTAAATTATTGAATGAAAGTCCATAATCAAGAATAATTGTCAACGCCTTTTTGATTTGGTGGTAGTCAGCGGACCGCAATCAAGTTGCTGATCAGATCTATGAAATCAACAGGTGTGGCAACAAAACAGTTATCTTTAATTTGGCAACAAATGAACAAGTTTCCTTGATGTTGAGCAAATGAACTGAATCATCTTTCAAGCGAATGCTTGACGAACGAAGCTTCTTTCTACCTTTGAAACCGAATGGATGGAAAATTTGCTTTCAGTCGTTAGTGAACAAAGAAAAAAGTCAATAAATTAGTTGATTTCTCGGGAATAAATTTGGCGATCCATAATTTAGGGACAGATGGCATCATGAAAAATAAATAGTTTTTGGCACGTGATGAAGTGTGATTGGCGGGCTCACATCAAGAACTGGATTTAAAGTGACTCCTTTCCGGTGAATTCTCGCTGAAGACCTTCGTCCAAGTCGTTGATGATCTCTCCTTCAAGATGTTGATACTTCTCGATGGCAATCTGAACATTGGCAAGAACTTTAAGGATGTTCTGAGACCATCGGTTGGAAGTCACTTCGCGCTTGCCACGGCCATGGATTCCTTCCGATTCATTTTTGTGCTGAAATGATTGACAGAAAAATTAGTGGCTATTCGATTAAAGTGATAAGCAAGTCAACTTACCGACAGAGCGGAAACAACGGAAGCGATGCCCATGACAAGGAAAACCGGAAGTGTGGCATCGTGAAGCATGGTGGAATAGAATTTGCTGGAAACGGAGTCACCGCTGAACAGTCCGTAGCTGATGGAGTTTTCCTTGGGCTCGTCATCCTTCTTCTTTCCTCTCTTCGACGAGGCCTGTGAGATTGTGACTTGGACAGCGAGGAAGGCAAAGGCCACCAGGAACCACTTGAAGTGCATGATTAAAGGATGTTTTTCGGTGGGCTGTAGATACGAATTTCGGTGGGATTGGTCGTCAAGTTGAGAACAGTTTAGATAAAGAGAATAGATGAACAATTCTTCGCTTCGAACCTAGTCTTCAGCTGTGTACTAGAATGTACTGAATGTTGTGTTTGAAAGACGAAGCCGAGAAAGAAGAGATTGTTGACTGAAACATTGCTGATCACTGGCTTTATATACCATCATCATGGCTGACCGAATGGAACTGGTTTAAAAGTGAGAAACAAGGATCCTCTGAAGACAATTCCGGAATAATATAGGAGCGAGAGAGAAGAGAGGGAGAGAGAGCGAGAGCGATCCGGGCCACTAGTCAGTGAAACGACGGCCAGTTTTCACTTGAATCAAGCTAATCAAGTTTTTTTATTATGCTGCTTGTTAATAGCGATTTAATAACTTCCCTGATGTCAAGGTTTCTCACTGACGTGTTGGGCGAAGAAGAAGATGGGGATGCTGATGAGGATCAAGATGACGGTGGACTCCATGGCCAAGACTTTCAATAGCTTTTTTTGTATACACTTTCGAAGAGAGTGCAATGAACTCCTCACGCTCTCTCTCTCTCTCTCTCTCGCTCGCTCCATTCAAGTTCTACTTGTTAAACCAGACTTGGCATTGGTTTAGGTCGGTTCTAAACCAATTGCCTCGAGGCTGTCGATGGCCTTCAATTTAAATATTCAACTTGACTGTTAATTACTCGTCTTCTAGACTTAGAGACGCCGAGTGCCGCTCACACGGGAGTTTCTTTTTCAACTCTCTCTCTCCCTCTCTCGCAAGTCTGGGTGAAAACTTGTTCGCATAACGGAAGAGAAAGAGGAAAAAGACTCGTGTTTATCAAATCAAATGTTTATCTCCATATTTATTTTTTTTGTTTACAAATTACGAGATGAACCTGGAAATGGAATAATAAATAAAAAAGGTCAAGACCATTAGGCAACAGTATGGCAATCAAATGAGGCGGATCAAGGTGTGAGGGAAGACGGAGAGGGAGGGACAGAGCGAGAGATGTTTACGAAGGTAAACGGAACAATAACTGCCTAATGTTTCGTTTTCGACTTGGTCTCGGACTGTCCAGATTTAGAGTCAACGTTGTCCAGAGCCTTGGCCACTCTGTCCACAAAAGACATCACCCTGGGAGTCAGATACGATGGCACTTGGCGACCCAGGAAGTCATGGACCGCCAGAGAACGGCCCACCGGTGGTGGGCCATCCATGCGCCAGGTGCCGGATCCATAACCTTGACCAGAGTAGGCGGGATAATAGGCCGTATAACCAGAACCGTAACTGCTGCCCGACGTTGAGCCGAAAAGGAGTAGCGATATGATGAAGATTTTTAGCAAGATGATGCCAATGCCAATAACGATGGCCATAGGAAGAAATAGGCCCACCAAGGCTTGGGGCAGAAAGTGGGCCGAAGCGACGTCACCGAAGCCACCATATTGACGGTTGAAGTTTCCTTGGTCCCCAGTGGCCTTTTTCGCCTGAGCATCTGTGTTTACGTCAGCGGAAACGGATATCAAGATGGACACGAACATTATTAGACCGGAAATTAGTGAAAGCGACCTGTTGTCAGACATGTTGTCGACTTTTAGTTCACTTTGAAACAGTTCTAAATGGTCACAAGTTGGCCTCTGTTGCCGAACACTTACTCAGTATCACTTATTTTTTTATCGTCTTTATATACCCGAGATTACCATCGATGAAAATGCATGTTTCTCATTATTTAACAATTGCCGCAGTTAGTAAACAGTAGCAACAATTGACTTAGAGACAACGATCGGCATACTTGAACAAACAATCGAGGGACCATTTGTTGGTTGCGAGTCGCAACTTGCGATAGTCTTGTTAGCTGGTCACGGTGATGGTCAAGGTCATTAGTGGTCCTTTTAGCTTTTACAAGTTTACCATTGTTTGCCTTTTCGAACTCTCTTGCACTTCAAGCTAGTGATTTTCTGTTATGCAATATTTATCACTCATCGGCCACACTCTGGCTTTTCTCTCTCTCTCTCTCTCTCGCGCCCTTTTCGTCTCTCCCAAACCACCTTGACAGCGAAGTTAATGCACTCAATCCTAAGTAACGATAGCAAAGAGGAAGGAGCGTCCAGGAAGAGAGTGAGAGAGGGGAGAGGGAGAGCGCGAAAGAGAGATGTGCCAGGTAGAAGAAGTCGCCGTGGCCTCTATTTTTTAGACACGAATAAAGACTGATGATGATGGTTCACATATATTTAATGTAAACTGACGGCAAACAAGGTGGGCGTGGACATTTGCATTGTCCGGACATGGCTCCGTCGTCTCTGAACATGCTCTTAGGACAAAGGACGAAGATTGAACAGTTCAACAAAGTCAAAGGTTCGACTCACAATAACAGTTGCAAGAAAGAAGAACAACGGCTTTACTTACACTGCTTAATCAACAGGTAAGTCAGTAAACTTTCCATCTTAATTACTTGAACAAATATAATAAGTTAGGATTTTCGTTTGCGAGTACATGAAGTAGAAAATAAATTAAAATGAATTAATTTAGGCTGACTAAAAATGTTGAGTGGGAATATCAGGTAGCTACAGGAATTTTGCTTCTTTTTAAGGAAGGGAAGAGAAAAAGAGGAAGAGAGGAAAAGAATCCGGAAGTAACTTTTTGAAGGTCAATCTGTCGATTTGGAGAATGTCCAAAAAAATTGTTTGAAAAGAAGAGACATTTCTGCGATGAACGTTATGCGGTGGGCATGACTGGTCAGGCCGGCCAAGTGGGCTGGGCGTTGACCAGCGGCTACAATTAGCTGAAACGAGAGATTCTGTTGAAGGGCAACATGTGTGACTTTTTGAGCATTGGCAATTAGCTGTTTCTCCGATATAAGGGTTGATATGGCGCCAATTGTGTGAATTTAGGCGAAAAGCATGATGAAGTTGATGGGAGTGGTTGAGGAGGACAATTTAGCGATTTAGTTGTACTTCTTCTCAACGTTGTCTAGAGCCTTCATGACCCGTTCGAAGACGTCGGACATGCCGTCCATGATGGCCGAGGTGTTGATGTTAAAGGAAGGAAATGAGCGGTAGTAGTAGGGATGGTCAGAGCGGCGACCCTCACGGAGAAGGAGACCGAGGCCGAGGGCAGGGACCATGAGGGCACCCAGGCCGAAAAGGACGACAAGGGGCAACATGTTGCCGAAAGCTGATGGCATGAGAGATCCGAGGGCTGACATGATGCCACTTACGCCAATGGCGTTCTGTCGGGCGGCCGGGGCAGTGGAAGCGGCGGCAGTGGCGGCCGTCTTGACGTCGGCTTCGGTGGTTGCCATGGAGATGGTCACTGAGGCCAGGACGGCGAGGGCGACTAGTTGCCAGGCAGCCATCTTTATCTGCGTTTGTCAAGAAACAGAAAAGAGTTGAAGGGAGAACGAGACAAGCTGACAATTAGCCTTACCTGATGAGAATTAAGTGAGCTATTTAGGAAAGGAAAGGATTGCAAACAAAGTTTTGCTTGGACAGTCAAGAACGTTGTGAGGACTTTGCACAACAAGCAACTACTATTTATAGGCAAGACACGGCTAACGGTGACAGGACCTGAGTATAACCTTGCCAGTGCTGACACTTGCCGCAGGAACATCCAGGGAGAGGAGAGAGGGAGCGAGAGGGAGAGGGATAGAGACGGGAAACGGTAATAGTTGCATCATAAGGTCAGTAGAGACGACTTGGAGGTAGTCTTGGCCCATCCCATCGCAGGCAGGCTTGGATCCGCTTACCTTTAGCGGGAGACTCATATCATCGTCTCTCTCCCTCTCTCTCTCCCTCTTCCTCTCTCCCTTTCTTGCAGGCATCTAGTGACACCAAGCAAAGATAAATCCTGTTTACCAGTCTAAATTTAGTTTCCTCCTTCCCCTCTTTCTCAGGTAAATGAGCATTGCCAGTCATTGTGCTGGGGCAGTTATGCATGTCACTCTCATCTCCTATTCACTGCCTGGTGAGAAGAGAGAGAAGGAGTGAGAGAGAGAGACAATTCATTTGTCAATCACTAAGATAAAGCTTCTCACACCTTGAAAAGGTAACCTCAGGACATGATTCTATTGACCGGAAACCAATGTTGGCAAACACTGGTCAAGGTGCGAAAAGTTGACCAGTTTTCGAATCATGAAATCAGTTTGATGGCATGTTCTTTTCATTTCTTTAATTCGATTAATTTTGAAACACAGTATGTGAAAGAACTTTCTAGAAATTTGTGTAGATTCATTTGAAGAGACAAGTTTCCCATGTACCTGAAGAGGGGCCACTTCTAAATTAAACTTTTGACCCACTCACCGGCTAGACTCGTTTCCAAATAATTCGAAACGAAATGATGATCAAGTCAGAGAGAAGGAAGAGAGAGAGGGAGAGAGTTCCAGGTATGAATAGCCACTGCACCGGTAGCCACATTTTTCTTGACTAGCGGGCATGTCTTGATGCTTGGTGTCCTTGAACTTGTTTAATCTCTCTCTCTCTCTCTCTCTCGCCCTTTCCACTTCCGTGCTTGCGTAATGTGTCAGTGTGGTTGTTTCTTTGAAATGCCATTCTACTTGCTCCGCCATATCAGTGAATCATGATTCACAGTTAGATCTCTTTGAGCAAGCTTTGAGCCATCCAGTCAATGAAGGGTAACCGTCGACGCCCTTTATGTACTTCAAAAGCAATTTGGTGGCAAATTCAATATTTTCCAGCCAATTGGTGCTTACCACCATAAAATGGTGGAAAATACGGCAATTCGTTGCTCTAAAATGAATGTTTAGAAGACACGTTTCTTCCATTTAGCAATGTCAAGGGAAAGTCGTCTCACCTTTAACGTGAGCGAGAGGCAAACAACACACAAACAAAACACGGAAGCTCCAGGTTAATGAGCAATTTATCTCCAAACATGTTTCTCAAGGTGAAAATGGACTGCGTGTTCCGGGCCAGCTCTGCCCTAATGGCCATCTTTTTCGGTCTGGCCACAATTGTACAGCATAATGACCAGGACTGGTACATATGGATGGCCATTTACTCCTTCCCAATGGTCATCTCTTTGGTTCAAGTCTTCAGCACTGATTGGACAAAAAGCTTCATGCACTTCCTAATTCTTCGTGTTGCCGTCTTTATCTACGTCTTCATCTTACTTGAGCTTCTAATCACGTACACAGTTGACGGAAATGGACACCTGCTGGACTCGGAAGAAGGCAGAGAATGCTTGGGCTGTTGCATCATCATTTGCTTTCTCTCACTGTCCATTCAATTCACTCAGGAGAAAAAGAACTTTGTGACCAACTTAATTACCATTCTTTTGGCTCTAATTACTTCAACTGCACCTTTGGCCATCTGGTTTATTCACGTAGTTTTTGACATAGATCTCTGTTAAACATGCGATTGTACTAAAGACGCTTTGGTTTCTTCAAAAT
Organism: Halotydeus destructor; assembly: GCA_022750525.1. NCBI lineage: Eukaryota > Metazoa > Arthropoda > Arachnida > Trombidiformes > Penthaleidae > Halotydeus > Halotydeus destructor. The sequence goes on from JAIUWE010000015.1 coordinate 178,247, forward strand.
AAAATTCGCGCCAAAATCTGTGCAGAGGAAAAAGGGAGAGAGAGAGGGAACGCGAAACAGCTGTTCATCCAATGCTTGTTGCACGGTTTTTCCTGAGTGGTGAACTCGGCTTATAAATTGAATTAGCCATAATGTCTGGATTTAAGAATATATCGACAACAATCAGCGGATTAGATGCGCATCTGCGAAAGAAATTCAACAAATACAGCAACAAGATGAAGTTGAAACGGCTAATTACTCATGAAAATGGCGACGAACCGCCGGCGAAGAAAATTAGTGTCCCAAAGCCAATGCCAACATCTAAGTTCGTTCGTGATAGAATGAAATTGCCGATATTTCGTGTAAGGAACCAAATTGTTGATGCGTTGAAGAAACATGACACTATTATTTTCATTGGGGAAACTGCATCAGGAAAAACTACTCAAATTCCTCAGTTTGTTTTTCAAGAGAAACTGAATCAAAAAATGACAATTGCAATCACTCAACCGCGAAGGGTTGCTGCAATCGCAATCGCGACTCGAGTTGCATCAGAGATGAATACTGAATTAGGTTTCCTTGTTGGCTATTCCGTTAGATTTGATGAGAAATGTTCGGATAAAACAAGACTCAAGTACATGACTGACGGCATGTTGCTGAGAGAAGCTATCGGTGATCCGCAATTGAGCAGATACTCTGTAATTGTATTGGATGAAGCTCATGAAAGATCGATTCAAACTGATCTACTTTTTGGTGTCGTTAAAAGGGCTCAGAGTTTAAGAAAATCATCACCTAAAACACTCAAAGTCATCATCATGTCCGCTACCATGGACGTTGACCATTTCTCGAATTACTTCGCTAATGCACCGGTTTATTTTTTGGCTGGACGTCAGTTTCCGATTGCAATGAAGTACACGAAACATGCTCAAGATGACTATGTTCAAGCAGCACTGGTTACCGTTTTTCAAATCCACCAACACGAGGAAGATGGGTAGGAGTTTAACTGAATGGACAAGTATCATGCAGCTCACATAACCGATATTTGTTTTTAGTGATATCCTAGTTTTCTGTACTGGTCAGGAAGAAATCGAGTCAATGGTGACCACAACTCGAGCCACATCTAAGCATTTTCCGGAAGGAGTCATGAAACTTGTCGCCGTCCCATTATTTGCTGCCCTTCCTCATCACGAACAAATGAAAGTATTTGATCCTTCAATCAAAGGTGAAAATCGCAAGGTGATATTTGCCACGAATGTCGCCGAGACTTCCATCACTATACCTGGCGTCAAATATGTTGTTGACACTGGCAAGGTCAAGTGTCGTACCTTTCAAGCGACTACCGGTTTCGAATCTCTTAAAGTTGAGTCAATATCAAAGGCTCAAGCCCAGCAACGTGCCGGTCGAGCTGGTCGTGAATGTCCCGGTGTTTGTTATAGGCTTTATACGGAAGATCAGTACTCTAAGTTTCATGATCACTCCAAACCGGAAATTCTTCGCTGTAGTTTGGCTAATGTCGTTATGCAGCTGATTGCAATCGGAATCAGCGATGTGAAAGATTTCAACTTCATGGATAAACCGAATGAAGAGAATATTCAGTCTGCCATCGAGTTGCTTGAAAACTTCAAAGCGATTGAAGCTTCTTCCGATGGTTATTTAGTAAGTGGATCATATTAACTAAGATATGAGCTAACTCTTGTACTTTCAGTTGACAAAGCTGGGGAAAGAGATGGTTCACTATCCATTAGAACCCAGGCTGGCTCGAGCTCTACTTGACTCAAAAGAGGAAAACTGTTCAGAAGAATTCATCACGCTGATTGCCTTGCTTTATGTTGATAATCTGTTCCATGTGCCTCATGCTAAGCGAGAGCAAGCATCCGAGGTGCACAAAAAGTTCTTATCTACCGAAGGGGACCATGTCATGTTTTTGAAAGTATGGCGAGCTTACAATGACTTTAAAAGCAACAAGGAGTGGTGCAGAGAGAACTTCATTAATGAGCGCAACATGAAGATAGCTAAAGATGTAAGAGCACAGCTCATACGACTCTGGGATGCAACTGAATGCAAGAGGCGATCCTGTGGCTCTCAAACAGAGCAATTAAGAAAGTGTCTAGCTAAAGGCTTCTCTGATCAAGTTGCTCGCTTACAGAGAGATGGAAGTTACAAAGTGGGTAAACTTGAAGTTAATATTCACCCTTCCTCCTGTCTCTTCGGTTCAAAGCCTGAGTGCCTTATATACACTGAATTAGTTCATACAAACAAATTGTATATGAGAAGTTTGAGTTTATGTGATCCAAAGTGGATTCTGAATTCTACAGAATAAAATATTTTCCAGTCGCAGCGCCATCTACATGTGTTTCGGACTGCTCGTCGGAAAACTCACTGCTGAGGCGCGCATGTGAATCGTATTTTGATTACTCGTGTTAAACAATTTGACCATAATCTGCGGTATTCTGTACACTTGACGATGACTAAGTATAGCCCTGGAGATGTCATTGTTGACTGTTATCCACTGGTTCATAGTTTGAGTGGAAAGGAAATCGGCGCTCGGTGTAATTTCTGCCTTGTATCACAGTAAGTTGAATGAGAATATTTTTTATCGATGTTACTCTAAAATATCTTTTCTAGAGAAGACCTGAAAAAGTGCTCGAAATGTAAAGGAGTCTACTATTGTGGATCAACTTGTCAGAAAAGTGACTGGAAGTCAATCCATAAGCACAAGGAATGTGAAATCTACCGTTTTTGCCAAGAAAACAATCTGACGCTTCAAGACTGTGACAGACTGTTACTCAGATTGTATCTAAAAGAGAAGTTCGATGGCGAGTCACCAGAGTTTCAAAGTATAACGAGAGATGGGCGAACACGAAGTTTGGCTGATTTGATGACGAATCTGGAACATATCAAAACGGATGAGCGCCGAATGGCAAGTTTCATGCACATCGGCAAGCGACTGGAACATGTTCAAGCCTTGAACATGGTTGATGATGGTCCTAGGCTTTTGGAACTGTTTGCGATTATCTGCATCAACAGTTTTTCTATTCTTGACCTTTCTCTGAACGAAATTGCGAGCGGACTGTACATCGCTGGTTCTGCATTTGATCACTCGTGTGTTCCAAATGCTGCTCCTGTCTTTGATGGAAGAAGACTGCAAATCCGAGCCATCAAGGCTATCGAGCCGCGAGACGATGTTTTCGTTAACTATCTCGACCTCAAATTATCGACACCAGAAAGAGCAGCTCGCTTAAAGGACCAGTACTATTTCACTTGCTCGTGTGCGAGATGCCGTCATCCAAATGGAGATGAGGTTTCAAGTTGCTCGCAAATCAAGTTTCTTGACGAGGAGTTCGACAGAATAATAACTGAAGAGTGTAACTGGCTCGACGCATATCTTATTGGAATCCGTTCGTTACCGCTGTACGAAGAGGTTTATCAGCGCTTCCATCCTGACTTGACAGTTCAATTATTTCGCATTGTAAAAGTTCGGTATCTGATAGACGACGAAAAGTTGTCAGAGGCTGCCATTGGTAATCACGGAGTGGAGTTCTTGATGACCAAGTTGATGGAGGCAATCAAGATCACTCATGGAGCTCACCACAGTCTGTATACAGAGTTCACAAACATGTTGGGTTAAAATTAACGTGTTTTCGAAGACACTAGTGACTTCCCATTGGAACTACTTACAATGTTCAATTCTCGATCAAACTGTTAATTATCCGGATGTTGATAAAATTAGATATCAGCGATAGCTTATCATCGACTCCATCAAGTGGAATGGTGGAAAACGAATTTTCAGCTTTAAACAGATTTAACTAGAATCGTTGAATGTTTTTATTACAACTCCCGTTATTGCGGTTTTATACTACTCTGTCTCGATAGAAGTCAATGATCAACCCTATGATATTGAACCCAGTTACAGTGGCAATCATATAGAACAAGAATGCTGGAATCACTGAGTATAGAATTAACTTAGTTTTCTGCAGATGCATAAGCGAAGTGTATCCCAAGAAAGTTATGTAAATATAGTACAGGGAAGCAATGAACCAAAAAGAATTTCCCAGTAATCTTGCTCTGAACCATTCATGATAGATGAAAACTGGAAAAAGAAATTAATTACTCCCTCAGGTAAGTTTGTCGAATACCACTTGCCTTTAGAGAAGATCACGGCGACGATGTGAATTATAAATAAAGGCGGAAAGATGGCATTCAAGTGGACATCAAAGGCAAAACCCCATTCAACGTCCTCTAGACTGTTTGGCTTCCGAAGGAATTTATTGCTCAGGTACCACAGAGCTGTAGTCACCAATGCCCCGAAGCATATGAAGTCGACGAAAAAGACCCAGAATAAGAACTTGAAGAACGTCCAATATGGTAACCGGAGGACCAGAGCCAGTGCACTTGCTGACGCAATGACCAGTATTCCGAGCAGAACCAAGAATGCCGGATCATCTCGGGCGAACTGGTTCTTAGTTTGTTTTCGGTACTGGAAGTTTCGAAACACTTTCTTGGGAGCTGTGAAAAGATAGAACACTTGAGAGCCAGCAAACTCGAAGTCCATGTGATCAACTCGAAACAATCTGGACAGAAAGCGACTGCCTTTCGTTAATGCCGTCGATGGCCCTTGTTTCCATCCCTTCCTGGAGAAACTTGATCTACTTCTTCCCGTAGTGGCCGGTTCGGGCAGTGGACTCGAACTGTACGAGAAATCCATTTGAACATTTAGAATTCACTTTCACGAAGCTGGCGAGTCACGGAAGAAACGCCATACAAACAGTGACGTCACTCCGATCAGCTGTTTCATGTGAAAGTGAGCATCATTTGGTTGAAATGAAGTCTCATGCTTCTCGAATTCTGTGCTTTTGTAGTCTAATTGCGATTGCTTTCGCTAATGATTTTGATTCCCAGATTAATTCCCTTGCTGAAGATGTTCAGGTGCAAACTGGAACAGGTAAAACTGTTTCGCTCTTCACCATGGAAGGAAAGGTAGTCGCACCGCCCGATGTTGACATGACGCCGCAGTGGCTGGCCACTACTAGAGTCATCGTTAATTACGGTGAATTCTTGGCTTTTCTAAGGTAAGTTCACTGTGGTTCGGGTGTTCTTGAATCTAATACATTTGCTTTAGGGGAGATGGCAGCTTTGAAGTGACCAACCTGCCTCCTGGTTCATATCTAATTGAAGTCACCAATCCGGATTACTTCTACGAGCCAATTAGGGTGGATGTAAATTCGAAAGGAAAAATGAGAGCCCGGAAAGTGAACTATTTGCAAACATCGGCCGTCAGTCAGATTGCATATCCGCTCAGGTTCAAACCGAAAGGCCCGTACAAGTATTTCCACACAAGAGAAACATGGCGACTGACTGACATGCTGATGAACCCTATGGTTCTGATGATGGTTCTGCCGCTCTTGCTGATCATGGTTCTTCCCAAGATGATGAATGCCGCTGATCCTGAGACTCAAAAGGAAATGCAAAACATGCAAATGCCGAAATATGAATTGCCGGATATGTCCGAGATGATGACTTCGCTTTTCAACAACCCACAAGCCGGCGGTAATCCCAAGCCGAAAGCAAAAAAGAAGCAATAGATTCAATAATTTGAATGTAGGAGAATTTTATAGTCTCGAAACAACTGTTTCGTCACGTTTTCTTTGTATGTTCAAGATAAAATAATTTACGTTTCACAGCTTTTCTAGCCAACCGAAAGATTGCTGATTTCTAAGCCTGAATGTACATGTAATTTGAATACATTCTTCTGGTTTTTTTTATTCGGAGCTTTGAATCAAATATTCCAGCATTGTTTCGCGTAGGCTTATTTGAAGGTGTACTAAGGCTTGAATCTCGAAAGGAATAATTTTTCTCGAGTTGCGGCGACACCTAGCGGACTGAGCTACAGCGAAAACAGCAAAAGCTGATGGGAAGTGTGCTACCGAGTTGAGAATTGAAATCTTTGGTCACCTTAGTGATTCGTGGATCATCATAATGACTGCTTTCGAAGGTACGTAACTCAGTCAAGTATGAAGAGCAATAGTTCATGAGATATTTTTTCAGAAATGGGTATAATGCCAGATTTGGCGAAATCCGTCGATGATATGGAATGGATGTAAGCTGTTCGACCGAATTCAAATTGAAACTATATCATGCTCTATTCTAAGGTTGCCTACTGACATTCAGCAAGAAGCTATTCCTTTGATTCTAGGTGGAGGAGATGTCTTAATGGCAGCTGAAACTGGCTCTGGAAAAACTGGTGCGTTCTGTTTACCGGTGCTACAAATTGTTTGGGAAACGATGAATGGTTAGTCAAACAAGGTATTCATTCATTCTCTAATTTAGTCATCGTAGATACTCACAAATCGAGAATAACAATTCCCCAAGACGGCTGGCTGCTATCAGTTAATGACCGAAGTGACAATCTAGTCTTGGCAAATGATCGTCTCCATTGTCAGAGTAAAGGCAATTTTTGGCAAGGAGTCAGAGCAAGTCGGGGTTTCGTTCGTGACAACAATAGAACAGAGAATAAGTTCTATTATGAAGCTCATTTCACGGAGAAAGGACTTGCCAGAGTAGGATGGAGTTTATCGAACGCTAGCTTGGATTTAGGCACTGATCGAAATGGTTGGGGTTTCGGTGGAACTGCCAAAAAGAGCAATTCGAAAAATTTTACCGAATATGGGGTCACTTTCGGTGAAAAGGACGACATCATTGGATGTGCTATAGATCTAGACTCTAGAGAAATGAGCTTTTTTAAAAATGGAACTTGGCTCGGCATTGCATTTAGCCTTCCAAGACTTGACCAGCCAATATTTCCTTCAATATGCACAAAGAACGCTCCACTTACTTTGCAATTCTCCAGTAACAGCCAGTCAGCCCCCAGCGGCCATGTTTGGGCAGCCGATGCTTTGTCTAGTCAGTTCGTAGCAAATCCGATGGACAGTTCTGTGCCAACTCAGCAATCCGGTCCAAACAAGGCGCCAAAGGCTATTATTCTTGAACCTAGCCGGGAACTTGCCGAACAAACATTCAATTGCCTGAGGTCATTTAAGAGTCACCTAGCCGGAGAGGAAGTTAAAATTCTACTAATTGTCGGCGGTGCCAATGCCAAAGACCAAGTTCAACAATTGGAGATCGGCGTCGATATTATAGTGGCGACACCAGGACGTCTAATGGACCTAGTGGATAACGGCTATGTCCAAATGAATGGCTGCTTGTTCTTTGTCATGGACGAAGTTGATGGCCTGTTGCAACAAGGTCACAAAGAGCTAATCTGTAAACTCCACAGACAAATTCCCCGAATGTACTCTGACGGAAAGCGACTGCAAATGATTGTTTGTTCAGCCACCCTCCATAACTTTGACGTGAAACGTCTAGCCCAGGACCTGATGTACTTTCCGACTTGGGTGGACTTGAAGGGAGAAGATTCTGTGCCGGAAACGGTGCACCATGTCGTCGTTCGAGTTGATCCCAGGAAGGATTTAAGCTGGAAAGAGTCTAAAAGACACATTCAAACGGACGCCGTTCATCAGAAAGACAAGATGAATACTAACCAGCCAACGCCGGAAACGCTGAGTGAAGCTGTCAAATTGCTGAAAGGTGAATTGGTTATTCAGGTCATCAGAAAGTTTAACATGGACCAAGGAATCATATTTTGCCGCACAAAGGTTGATTGTGACAACTTAGAGCAGTACATGAACCTCATTGGCGGCGGTCAGAACATAGTCCATCCGTATACCTGTGTTTGTCTTCACGCTGACCGTCGTCCTCAGGAACGAACGGCCAATCTGGAGAAATTCAAGACCGGTAACTGTAATTTTCTCATTTGTACCGACGTCGCCGCCCGAGGCCTTGACATCAAGGGCATCCCTTACGTCATTCAAGTGACTTTGCCGGACGAGAAGGCCAACTATGTTCATCGCATTGGCCGAGTGGGCCGGGCCGAGCGCATGGGCCTGGCCGTAAGCCTGGTGTCCTATGTTCCGGAAAAGGTCTGGTATCATTCCAATTGCAAGACGCGAGGCAAGGGCTGTTTCAACACTGATTTAACTGATCGTCGCGGCTGTTGCATTTGGTACAACGAGTTGGAACTGTTGAGTGACATTGAGGAAAACTTGAAGTGCACAATTCAGCAGCTGGACGAGAAACTGGATTTAGAAGTGAACGAATTTGACGGAAAGGTTACTTACGGAAGTAAGCGCTCTTCCCAGAGCGGATTCACTTATGAGAATCATGTTCAACAATTGTCCAGTGTTGTCTCCAAGCTGTGCGAACTCGAGTCGAAGGTTCAGATTAACTATTTGCAATTCTATGCCCTCAAGAAACCTTTCTCCGAGAGCGCAATTTAAGGACAATGATGTAAGTCATGCACAATTTTCAAATGCAATGTGATAATTTGGCACTGGATCAAGAAGAGCTCTTGACCTTGTCAACAAAGGAAGCTTGTTTTCTAATCCCTATTGTCGATATTAAACGTTTTCTAAAACCGAAGGTAAAGTTGATTCAGTTCCTTCAGTTTTCAAAAGAATATTGTTGAATAACAAACAGAATTCTCGGAAATGCAAAGGTTAAACAACAATTGACATTGGCGTTTAAATTGAATTGCACTTCCTTGGAGGCTGATCAGAGACCAGATAGTCGGATTAGCTTGGTGTGATTAATATTTCAAAAGCCGTCAACAAGGATCCGTTTGACAATCAATTTTGCTGTCACTCCTCGTTTTGCACTTGAGTCGATAAATGCCAATTAATTCATTAGTTGCCAATGATTCATTGGCAATGAATCATGTTTAGCAGTTTGCGAAAGTAACCCGAGATGGCCGAGGAAGTGACTGAGTGGAGACGACCATTTAACTTTCATGGCATTCCTTTTCCGAAAGTATCAAGCAACAAAAATGTGACATGTGATTTAACATGTCATAAAGGAGACTAAGATTTCTTCCTCCCCTCATCTCTCTCCCCCTCTCTCTTCCCTTTCCCTCTCCCTCTCGCTCGCTTGTCTGTCAAAACAGTGAATGCAGAAAGGAAGTCGTTGTGCTTCTTGTCTAGTCCATTCAGAATGCAGTGAACAACATTCGGTTTGACGGCGGAAACCATCTCTCATTCGTGCTCTCTCCCTCTCTTCCCTCGCCTCTCTCTCCCCTTCCTCTCTCGCTCGAGAGAGAATTTGCGGCCATCTGGTTCAAGTAAAAGGGTCAAAGAACTAGATAGTATCATGCCTATGTTTTCTTAATGCAAATGTCAAGCCAACCAAGTCAAAGTTGACTCCTGTGGAAGTCATCTTCATCTCTACGAGGAAAAATGGCGGGTCGTCCCTCTCTCCCTTTCCCTCTCTCCCTTTCGCTTTCCTCACCCTCTCGGGAGCCGAAAAACTGCCCAAGGTCAAACTGCTCAATAGTTGTTGGTCACGTTTTGGTTGAAATGATGCAGTTTGGAAAAGTTAAACCGCTAGCATTACGCAAATGATACAACAACAGGGAGCGAGAAGGAGAGGGAGAGAGATCTTTAAAGTTGGTATCTGAGAGGGAGAGCGCGACTCGAAGGAGCTGTCAAAAATAGTGACCTGATTAGGGCATAGATTTCATCATGATGATTTTGTTCTATTTTGGAAAGAATTGAAAGTGAATTTTTTACGATTTCAATACAGAAAGAAACTGCAACTAAATTTAATTTTAAATAGTTTGAATGGAAGCTAAATTGTTGGTTTTCTACGTAACTGTGATTAAAAGTGAGTCAAGAGAGTCCGAATATTATGCAAGCATCCAATCTGTTCAGCGAAAGCAATGAATAGAACATTGTAAAGCTCTGCTTTTTGTAGCCTGTCGCTTGATCAATTCAATCTCCCTCTTCTCCCTCTTTCCTCTAGCTCTCTCCTCTCCCATCTCTTCTAGCGTCGCTTTCGCTTTGGCTATGGAGTTGATGAGGGCTTTCTGATAGAAACTAAATGAACAGAGAGAAAAGAGGGAGACGAGCCGGAGGAGACCATAATGAATAGTGCTCATTGAGAGTCAGCCTTCTTCAAGCTGAGCCTCTTTCGGCTTTCTCTCTTTCCTCTCCTCTCCCCTCTCTCTCTCTGCCTTCTCACTCGAGCCGACGGCTTAGCGAAGCTGTGGTTACTCTGACTTGCTGTCCGTTGCAATTTTCAAACTGTGAAGGCAAGATGAGACGAAGGCGCAAGTGAGATGAGCCGACGGCCAAGAGGGAGAGAGCGAAGGGGAGAAAGCGAGAGAGGGAGAGAGCGAGCAAGAGTGGCGGGAAAGCAGAGCGAGCCAATGGGAGCGCGACGGTGACCCAGAGCCCGGAGAAGAAGCGTCCCGTCCACCATGTCGGGCTTGCTCTGGGAAAGTGCCCACAAGGGGGACAGAGGGAAAGGCGAAGGAGCAAGAGGGAAAGAGGGAGAGAGGGAGAGCCGCTCCCTGCAAGGCACAAAGGCTCGGGCGACCCCTAGACGAACCTGTTGCCACCGTTGAGAAGACATCTCTCGCTTCTCTCACGTTTTCCTTCCTCCTCTACTTACTGTGTGCCATCAAAATATTGTCAAAGAGGAATCAGTGTCCTTTAAAAAAGAGGAGCGTCATCTACTGAATTTAGAGCGTGATTTGAATCAGTTCGTCTCTCGGCTCTCCCCTCTGTGTGTTTACTTTGGACTTGAACTGTGGCGTTGTTTGTCTATTCAAGAGGAGCTGGTAACGGAATAGTGAAGAGCGAGAAGAGAGGCGAAGAGGAGAGAGGAAGCCAGCGAGAGAAGAGACAGTTCAAATTCGGTGCCCTCGGTTCCAGGATCACCCACAGCAACTGGATTTAAGTGACGATTCTAACTTGAGTAGCCAATCGCTGTCATGGTCTGTGGCTTCGACTCACTATTTGGTTCGTGTACGGGAGAAACATTAGAGATCAGTAGTCAAGAGAACTGTTCAAATTCAGGTTCGGACAGAGGGGACACGGAGGCCACGAGTGGCATCATCAGCACCAGCGAGGCCACCATGTTGAACATGTCCACGCCGTCGCCTGACCGAGGGGGAAACAAGATGGCCGACGTGCTCGACTTGAAGACATCTCTGTGTCAGCCTTCGAACCGTCAAGAGGACAAGGTCAAGAGACCTAGCTACCCTTCGCCGGCCAAGTAAGTTTAATTGCTTTCCTTGCACTTGCTTCCCTCTCCCTCTCTCCCCTCGATTGCTCTCATCGTTATTTCTTTCTTTCTTTTTACTTGCGTTAAATAGGCGGCAGCTGTTAATGACATTAGCTTGATCGCGTTACAGGCTTTTTGTGTTTAGCGTGTTGTGATTAAACATTGTGTGTAGGAAACAATCAGCAAAGGCTGAGAAGAGGGAGAAGGGGAAAGATACCGACAAAGACACCAAGGCCTGTCAGAGGCTGCTTCAACTAATTAGGCTCTCCCGAGAGATAGAGAGAAACAAGTGGACTAAATCGAATTTTGTTTATTGTTGTCTGGGCACTTCCTGCCCCTGGCGTTCCAGTTCCTTCGCTGCCCCGGGACTCGTGGTGTCCTTCCTTCCTTCCTCTCCCTCTCCCTCGGCATCATGAGAGAGAGGGTGAGAGATAGAGCAAGTGAGAGTTGACGATGTGGTTTGCCGGCCATCAATGTCGTGGCCTCGGCGGTGATGAGTTGGGAATATTGCCATGTTTAACTTGATCATAATTTCCTCCCCTTTGCCGTGCTAATAACTTCATTAAATATGCTAAAGGCCGACAGAAAGATTGTCGCTTTTCTCTCTCCCTCTCCCATTTCCATTCGAGAGGAAGCCTTCGAAGGCAGGGAATCCGGATGAGGTGTTTTGCTCAAAGTTCTGAACAGAGCCACTCTGATTGTGACCTTTGACGGTTTCGTCCAATGGGATTTCGTCTTCAAAGGTCACTGGTTAGCCATCGCCACGGCCGACGGTGTTAGAATATCCGAGAGCCTTGTCCCTCCTCTCTCCCTCTTGCCTCTCCCTCCTTGATTGCGGCACTTCATTCTGTTCAGTTTTGACACGCGGTTCACAATTGTTGTCCGATAATCTTTCAATTTTTTGCCGTCTTCACTTTCTCTCTCCCTCTCTCCCCCTCCCTCTCTTTCTGTTCCATTCATCGGTCTTTGAGCTTGCAACAGCCAGTCTCGCTCCACTTGACCTACTGAGCCAAGGGAGCTGGTATCTCTCTCCTCCTCTCACTCCTTCTCCTCGACCACTCAGGTTGGAAGGTGTTGTATTCAAATTAAAAGTAACAACAGATTGAAGTGGAAAGTCGTCCCTCTCCCTCTCTCGCTCTTTCCCTCTTGACACTCCATTTCAAATTCGGTGTGTCGCCAAGTCTATCGATGAAATTTTCATTCGGCATTTCCTCCTTGATTGTGCCCGTGATTTGTGACTATTATCTTAAATTTGATCCAGTTAACTGAATGCACAGCTTCAGGTTAACAAAACTAAACACAATTTATTGATTTGAACACTTTCGTCAAAATGGTCGTCGCGCTCCATTGATTGCTTCTTGTCTTTCTGCGAACGAAAGGGTGAGTCAGTGTTTCGCTTTAGAATATTTTTAAAATACACGCCATTTAAGAATTTCTTTTCAAGTCGTTGATGACAATGCAATTTAGCTGGAATAGATTTAAATTGTAAGCGATAGCTTCGGATAATAATGTGTTTCTGGGAATAGAGTGACGAGAGAGGAGGGGGGGGGAAGGAGGAGAGATGAAAGTTCAGTCATTTGTTTATCTCAGCCGAATCGAACTGTTCTCCTCTCCCTCCCCTCTTCCCTCTCTCCTCGAGAGATGTCAGATTTCTTAATGACGTCATTTATAAGCTAATTCCAGCCCTTTGATACGATAGCAAGTATATTGATGATGAGAAAGCGAAAGCCATTCGAGTTGATTGCATTCCATCTACGGATGCCATTTTAATCATCAACATTTAATTGGCATGTTTACGCGACTGAGTGGATCTTCAAACTAGAAGAAGTTTGATATCAAACTTGATATTCTTGTTTTCTTGAAGTAGTAAACAAGCGTTTGCATTGTCATTGATATTGAAAACAGATTTTGATTGACAGAGAAAACAGGTTGACGTGTGATGTTCTATGACCTTAGGCTAGTTCAAGATGATGCGCAGTTGACCAGCGTTTGTCTGCGCATCCAACTACCTGTTCCTGAATAATCCCTCTTTAGCCCTTTTTTCTCTCTCTATCAGGATTTTGTTTCAATACAATTTATCACCACAATCAAGAATCATATCGGGTCTTGTTTCATTTGATTTGTAAATGCTTTCTTACCAGGTCACGGTTTTGTGGTGTCGAAGTTGAATTGGTTGTGTTTGGTTGCTTAAGCATTTTCTCACCAGCAATTAGTAAATCGCGTTTACACTTTGAAGAACAACTGACTGCATGTTAGCTAATAGCTTGCTCGTAGCTACTGGTGTGGCCATTTGTTCCACTCATTCAGTTGAGGCTTTTTGTTAATTGTGACACTTTCTGCAAGTGGAAAAGTATGACAAATGCTGAGAATAGTGCCAAAGTCAACTGCGTTAATCCAGTAATGGAATCAACTGATTCAGTTCCCCAGCGGACCACAAGTGCAGACAATGAACAGCACGAAAGTTCGGACCAACTGTCAAGTTTAACATGTTCGTCGAACAGTGCGAACAGTTCTACAGCACCCATTGTGTCCGCTGCCAATGCGGCGCCTTCGAACATTGTCCAGCCTTTGTACCATCGAATGTGCAATTCTGACCAAAGAATTCGAGCCGCCAGCGTGGGCTCACTGTACGCCGGACTTCGGGGTGGTTCGGCTCATCAGCCACATCCGGTTCTGACTAGGGAAGCTTCGTCCATATCAATGTACAAGCAAGTGTACAATCTGGACGGTCGACCGTCACTGGCCTCGATGGCCTCGGCTTCCTTTTCGTGTTCTAGCTTTTTCGGCCCTGAGTCCGAACGTCACTTACATCGGTGCGTCCATGTACCAAAGAATCCCAAGTACGTATATTCATTGTCTTAGGACATATTATGTTGTCCATCATGTGTCCTAAAGTGAATGTCCTGTGTGTCCTTCGACTTGCCGTCAACCTGAGTAGACAAAGATGAGGCGAGAAAAGATGGCGCTGCTCAGCAAATTGGCTCGAGTGGATGTTTTGTTCATCTAAGTTGATTGCTTACAATTAAAGTGTCACTGATCTTCACACACGGTCATTGAGGAGCATTAATTAAATTTGAGTAAACAACGCGTCCATATATTAAACCAGAGAATGGTGATTTGTTGAAGGTCACACTTTTTTACTCTTGAACATCAATGTGAGAGGGGAGAGGGAGAGAGAGAGACATCAGTGGTTGATTAAAGATGCTGCCATTTCTAATTATATTTTGAAACTGTTGATTTGAATGCATGTTATCCGTAAGCTGGATATTCCCTCTTTCGCTCTCGTTAGCTTACGTATTCGGTGCCTCTAGGCGACTAGGTTATGATGAGACGACAAAAACTTTCTCCCTTCTCGAAGAGAGGGAGAGAGAGAGAGCTTGTTCCTCTCCGCTTCATTTCATTTTTAAGTAATATCATTAGCTGAAGAAAATTCAGTGCCGTCGACGCTGACTTATTTGTCTTTAATTTAGATTCGTTAACTTGATTGCAATATACTTGTTTTTTAGGTTTATGAAAAGTTGAGTTGGAGAGAGAGAGAAAGGGAGAGACAAAAAAGTTATTCACTTCTTAAGTAAGATGTGTGAATGTGTGTTGTCTTGAAACATGTATGAGAACAAAGTGAAGCAGAGTTTCAATGTTTGGTTTAGTGAGACTACTAAGTATGAGCCTCCGACCACTTCGGCCATATGCGGACAAAGTTCTAACCAGTTTCGACCATTCTCTCGCAATGTGCCGAAGAATCCGAAGTTAGTTGCCTCACGCTCCGGTGCTAATCCTCTTGTTAATCCAGTTTACTCGCATTAGGAGAGCCTCTTTCCCCTCCCCTTTACTATCCTCTTTCCGGCTGAATCTATTGGCTTCTCATTGTCACATCTCTATGTACTTCGCACGGTATCTCTTCTGAGGCGCCGATAATCGTGCCAAGCGTAAACACAACTAATTGCTCTCTTTTCCTCCCTTGCATCATCGCAACCAATTAACCACCGGATTAATCTTGAAGAACACAATCGTTCATCGTGGCAAGTTCCATATATGGTCAGCTACTGGTCGTCCTTTGTCTGGCCTTCTTCACAGCTGAAATATCAACGAAAATACCTTTGATTTACTTCGAGGTATGTATTGTTTTAATTACTCATTTTTAAATCGTTCAAATCGCGGTTGACACCGCTTCAGTGGCTGAGTTGATTCAGTTTATTTTTGTACAACAATATTTGTCTGATTTGGTTTACTCTTATTTTTTGGAGGCTGACACCAGCGAAAGTGATGATGTTTGAAGAAAAACCGTTGATTGTATTTGCTCATGTTTTGTTTGTCTTCTCTCCCTCTTCCTCTCCTCATATCTCTCCCCTTCGCCCTGGCTCTCTTAGTGCTTCTTCCTGTACCTTTATGCGGTCAGTCTCATCTTCCTCTTCTACGTCTACGTGTATTTGCTGCACGACTTGCCAACGGAGTTCAGTAAGTGACATTGCTGATTTTGCTCTTCTTTTCATCATCAAAGTCAAGGGCAGCTGCCTTTCTCCCTCTCTGCCCTCGCTGCCCAACCCTGGTGTGCGTGACTTATGAATGAAGAAGGTCTCTCTTCATCTCTCCCCTCCATCATGCTCTCTGGCTGGTAACGGCCACCGCCCACTCACGCACCTCTCGCTCTTTTTTCCTCTCTCCCCCCTCCCTGCCTTCAACATGGCCATTCATCATGTCACTATCGGCACCGCAGTCTAATCATAGAATGTTTATCTCTCTCCCTCTCTGTCTTTGCCCATTATTAGGAAATAAGGATGGAAGTATGAAAAAGAAGCTGAAGACGAGTGAAACGGAAAGAAGCCACGGCTCCATTTTCTTGCGAATCGGCGCTATTGGCTTCGGCTTGGGCACCATGATCTACAACGGCCTCGAATTTGGTTCTTACTTCGAGATACCCTACACCTCGCCCTGCTACTCGGTCCTCCTTGGTGTCAATCCGGTCCTCCATGCCACCTTCACCTTTGCCCAAATGTACTTCATCTTTACCTATTCGCGGCTCATGATTAACAAGTTCAAATTGCTGGCCCGTCTCGGTCTCATGCACCTCGTCGGCACCAATATTTGCATTTGGATTCGAACTCTGGGCAAAGAGACTCTGCAAGAACTTCAGCACACAAAGTCACACGCTCTTCTCGAGGAGCTGGTCCTTCCGTCTGCGAGAAATCGGACACTCGGTGGGCCACAATAAGACTCTTGGTTTGAACAGTTCAAACCCGTGTGAGAAGAACGAGATAATCAGTTCCATCTTGTCGAATGTGTCGCCCTACTTGTACCCCTTCATTGTCGAGTATAGCTTAATTGGGGCCGCCTTCCTGTACGTCATGTGGTCGAACATTGGCCGCCGCTACTCGTCCACCTCGGTCACCAATGGGATGAACGGAGACGGAAATTCAACTGTCATGACTCCAACTTCTCACGTTGGCTTTACCGTTGACAATATGAGCACATCTAGCCGTGATTCGGGAAGCATGTCCTCTCACGCTCTCTACAGTTGCCTTGGTTCGAGCAAAGGTTCGTTATTATTTTTTGTGTGAACTGTTCATTTATCAATCTCAAGCTGTGTTCTTCGCCTCACTCTCCTCTTTTCTCTCTTTTTTCGTCTTCCTCCAGGCTTATTCACTGGCTTCCTCTTCCTTGTGGTGTCCATTACTTCGCTCATCATATTCTTCGTCCTGGTTCGCCATGAAAATTATCGAGTTCTAGCAACAGCTATCAGTGAACTTTCCCACTCTATATTATTGATGTTTTGTTGCCTTGCAACTCTTGCCGCGTACGTCAAAATACGCAAGCTCAAATTTCAACCAGGTAAGCCTTCTCTCCCTCCCTCGCAAGCTGATTAATCAACCCAATTAACCCTGGCTCGACTAATTAAACCATTCCCGCAGGCCTGAATGACACAGCTGACGGTGGCCTTCGTGACATTCTACTGAAGATTGCCGCCTTCGGACTCTACATCTACTCGCTGTTCGGCGTCATCGCTGGTGCTCTTCAGCTGGACTCGCTGCAACATGTCGCCGTCCTTCTCACCTCGACGCTGACCATAATTCAGATCACTCTGCAATCACTGTTCATATCGGACGTCACGTGTCGCCGACGAATATCCAACAAGGAGCCCGGTAGACAGCTGATCACCTTTCTGCTAATCACCAACCTGACCCTCTGGATCATCTATACCTTCGAAATGCAAAAAGTAGAAGCCACACCCGTCCAGTTGAAGACGTACGGCTTCAGCACCTGGGCCGTCATTGTGCGCATCACCTTGCCACTGTCCATCTTCTATCGCTTCCACTCGGCCATCACCTTTGCCGAGGTGTGGAAGAACTCCTACAAATGAGTCTTGTCCTCAAGTGACAAGCTTTGATTTTGTTAGACATGATTAACAAGGTAATCAACATTGCTAAATCTCGTCATATTCAAATCTCTGCCAATGGGTCGAACGTGCGTTTTGATTCTCAAAAACTTCTCTACGATTGCATAATTTCATCTCTTTCGGCGCATCAGTTTGGTTCCTTAAATACTTGCAGTACATACTATTGCATATTTTGAACTTATCATTTCTATATCGAATCCTTTGCATACTCATTCTCATCAAAGTAACTCATCGTCCTTTGAAAAGCCAAGAAAACGAAATAATCTGCAACATGTCTCTAAAATTCGAACAGAGTTGCTATTGAAAGTGAAGCAATTTAAAATCACCCTTTCTAAGCTAACTCTTTGTGCTTCGTCATTATGCAATGATACTCTTTCTCCCTCTTTCCCTCTCTTTGCCTATTTCGAGTGTATCTTTATCCTATTCAAAGTAAATGATTGCATGTGAAGGATTTTTCTAGCTATGTCCTGAAAGCCAAGAAAAAGTTAAAATATAATAAAGTACCGAATTTTAAACGAAGTTAGTGTTTGAAACTTCCCTCCCTCTCTTCCCTCTCTTTCTCTCTCCACCTCATTATTCTCCTTTTTCTCTATCTTTCTTACCAGAAAAAAAGAAAGCTAAGCTCTAGGCAAAGTAAATGTGAAATTTCCTTGTTTACAGAGTATGAGGTTCAACTTGTTTACCTCTCCCTACGTCCCTTCTCTCTCCCTTCCTCTCGCGCTCTCCTCTCTTTATATAAGTTTATCTTGCGGGTTTGAGTTAGATGTGTACGTCTATGTTCGCATCTTTAGAACTGAATTCACTTTCAGTGTGAATCGAAACCGGAAGAAGTAACACAAATCCAATGATGTGCATATTGAAAGATGCCAAGGTGAATGGATAGAGAGAGGGAAAAGGGAGCAAGAGAGAGAGAGAGAGAGAGAGCCACTGGGTAACGGAATTCGCTTGTTTGTCTCTTTCTTCTCTCCGTTGCTCGTGTTATTGGAATGAACACGATCGACAGTAACGTAACCGCTGAATTACTTTTCTCTCTCTACCTCTCCTTCGATCCTTCTCATGCCGTTGATCTCTCTCCCCCTCTCCCTCTTTCCTCTCCGTCTTTGCCGAAAGCATCGGCAAGAGAATACAAGTCTTAGCGTGACATTGCGCTGACTCTCATACTCTGATGCTAACAAAGTAAATCCTCTTTCCCAGAGAGCCCAGAAAGGAAGAGGGAGAGAGGGAGAGAGAGAGAGCACATAAGCCGAGTGTCTCGTTGACAGAATGTCACAAGCTTAGCTGACTCTTATATAATATAAGCTGTTTGTCGCCGTTAATGAAGCGCATCTCGTGTATCTCATCGAAATTCGAATCATCTCCTCTCCTCCTCTTTCTCTCTCGTCTCGCATCTCTCTCCCTCTCTCTTCTCCATCAGTGAACCTTTTTAGAACTGCATCACAGATCATCTTTCCTCTATTATCATATTAGATTTTCCATGATGAGATCTCGTCTATGACATAACTTACTAATAATACATTCGCCGATGTTATGTTCGAATTTAATGACAAAAATATGCAAAGTACAAAAATTTCGGTTCATGTCGAAGCAATTTGGAGACGACATTTAAATTGAGTGCTATTTAAAGTGAGCAATTTAGCTTAACTGGAGTGGAATATGTAATTAGGCTTGCTGGTTAGTGACAGCTGGGCCAGAGGCTGACTCTATGTTGGTGGGCGCTGGGCCAGTGGCTGGGCCAACATCGGTGGGCTGGCTGGTTGGCAGCTGGGCTACAGTGGCCGGGTTCTGGATGACCACGACACGGCGAGACCCACGCTGGGCTGGGCGTCGGAAGAACGGCGGCTGACCGGCTTGCTGACCACCAAGTTGGCCGAATATACCACTGGGCTGTCCTGGTTGCCCGAATGGACCGTTGGGCAGTCCTGGTTGTCCAAACTGACCGCCGTTCTGTCCTTGCTGGCCAAATTGACCATTGGCCTGCCCCGGCTGGCCTGCAGGCTGTCCAAATTGGCCGCCACCGAAAGGACCGAACTGAGCTTGTCCAAATTGACCACTTGGTTGACCAAAACGACCACCGAACTGACCAGCCTGTGGTTGGCCTCCCGGTGCGGAGAATGGGCTGGCTTGGCCAAACTGGCCGAAGCGACCTTGTCCAAACTGGGCTTGCTGGTTTCTCTGTCTCAGATTCTGGATGACTTGCTGAATCACTTGCTGCCAGTCAATGACGGGGTCACTAGAGTTGGTCGCACTCTGGGCTTGACCAGTGGCCGACTGGTCAGTGGTGGTCACTTGGCGCTTCCTCCGGTCTCCACCTCGTCCACTCATGAAGCCTCCGAAGCCTCCGAAGGGCGAGAAGGGAAAGGGGAAAGGGATGGGAAACGGGATGGTTTGCTGGGTATTTTGATTGGGAAGCGGGATCACAACTTGACCATCGGAGACGGAAATGACGAAGAAGACTAAAGCGACTAGTGACGTAATCATGGTTGATGTTTGAATTTTCTGGCTCAACTGAGAAGTAAATTGCGAAGGGGAAGGTTGTTAATTGAATTTCAGAGTTAACTTGATCGGCTTTTATATCGCTGAGGAGACATTTTTTATTTGTTTTGCTTGCAACAAGGATGTGAAATGGTCAAGTGTCACGAAACTGTCATTTTCAGAACATTTACCCAGCGATGACAGATAAGAGACGGAGGGAGAGGAGAGCGAGAGGCAGAGAGATGGCGAATGTCATGATGCTAAATTACTTCCGCAAATAATTTTCTAGTTTTCTCTCTCTCCCCTCTCCCTCTTCTTCTCTGTGTTGGACACAATATGCACTTTGTCAACATGTCACCTCCGAAAGTATGGTTAATGTGTCAGTTGAGTTGATTAATTGCATAACAATGACAGGTTGAAAAGTCAATTAGCTTCAGCATTTATATTCCGTGTTCGTGTTACCCAATTCAATGAACTGTCTGTTCTGTTCGAACTTCGAACTTGTACCATTTATTTGTGTCTTCCCCCTCTCCCCCTCGCTCCCTCTCTCCCTTCGCTGGGTAATGAGAAAAATGCAGAGCGAGGAAGAAGGAAACAGATTTTCTATGCATCGCAAGAGCGGGCCATTGAGCTCGGAATGTTCAGTAGAACTGTTCTATGACCTCGAGATGGGAGGGAGAGGAGAGAGGGAGAGGGAGAGAGACAGAGAGAAGATTCCTCTTGGGACACTTTTTGGCTAATGAAACAATTACTTTGCCTGCCTCACGTGCGACAGCCAGAGAGGGGAGAGAGGAGGAGAGCGGAAGAGCGATAAAGAGAGGTGAATATAGTAGTCATTTGGATGGGCAAAGTTTCCGTTGATGTCACTCGAACCTAAATTTAAGGAGCTCAGAACGGTTCTTGCAAATGTTCGCCTTACTTTGCACACATTTGAGTGCAATGCCATGATTCTCTTTCATGTACTCATAGACGCCCTCAAGAGTGCACTATTACTTTCTTACGTTCTTGCAGCTATCTTGTCTCTTTCTCTCCTTCCCTTCCCTCTCCTTCTCTGCCATAGAATAGTCTAGAGAGAAATCTGCGTGAGGTTCTTCACGACATATCAGAACTTGTCTAGTAAGGAATGAAAGACTCTGTTCGAGAATAACAAGCTGTGGTTATAGTTCTCTTATCTTCTCACTCAGCCTTGCAATCTACTTGACAATTCTAGTTAAGCTTGAAAATTGTTTGAAATGCTAAATCTAGACTTACTTACAGCATCTCGTTCGTTTTTTCCCTTTCCCTCTATCACCTACAGTTTTCAAGTCGATAGTTTCAAGTGCAAATCCGCATCGACACACAAAGTAGTCTAGACATCTTACCTGTAACAATGAGACACTCTGGTTAGATATTTAGAGATAAAGTGATTGATGAAATTATCTTGTTAAGTGACGAAGTATTAAGCAAGCGCTGAAATTCAAATCGACCGCCGGCGGAATTTTGATCAGCTGTTCAAGTCACGTGATCGCCTCAAGGCTGTAGGCATTATTCATCAATATTAATTGGCTAATTGATTGTTAAGTATTATGATTTGGTTTCTTTTTCATTTTGTTGAAGTTAATACAAAGTTTGGTTCTTATGGGTATTATGGGAAAGAAAGTAATTAGCTCGAAATTTGAAACCGAGCACGTGTTCACGGCGAGCATATTGTTGTGAATGAGAATTGATGTTGTGCCATTGTAAGTTAATTGTTTGTAAATGATTAATAGATAACTGTGCAATTTATAGTTGCAGAGAATCATCGGGTCCATCGGGAATGGTTTTGAACCGCAAAAGCTTTCATTACGAGAAACGGAAAGAGCAAAAGGAATAAGCGGCAAGATGAATGGACATTTTTGGATTTGGCTTGCGTTCTGTACAGTGTTCTGTGTTCGAACTTTGGCTGGTCAGCCATCAGTGGTGCTGAGAATGGTTCTTGTTAAATTGAAAAGTATATTTTGGAAAGGGAGCGAGAAGTTGGACGTGCGACAGGAAGGAGGAGAAGAGGCAGAAAGGGAGAGCCGACTGGAAAGTGTTCCGGTAACGAGGAATTTGAAAGTACAGTTGTGACAGATGGCCGCAGGAAATGTCCATTCGCGAAAAGGGCCCTCGAAATGGAACACTCGATTTAAGGTTGGCGGCCGACGCCGGTTCTCTAGTCGTGGTCTTGCGGACACGACATGGTCTGGAAAAGCCAACTAACAGGAAGGAGAGGCGAGAAGAGGGGGGAGAGGAAAAGAAACTTGTCACGGTCATGGCTTCATTCGCACCGACTTAGAAGAGGCCAAATGTCCATGGTTTCCAACTTCGAAGTTGGACATGATGAAACTGGAAAGAGAAGAGGAGACTCAAGTTGATGATGGCAATAAAACAGCAAACATCACGCTTACGTCAGCTGTCTGTGACAAGCCGCCGAGAAATGTTATAAGTAGGGATGACGAAGAGACGACATGGAGGGTGCAGACAAGGAGGGGAGAAAACAAGAGGGAGAAGAGGGCCAAGCAAAAACACGAACTTGAACTGTTCAAAGTTTGACTAGAAGCTTTCCTGGGTTCCCAATTCTAGGTGAGTAGTTCACGAGACTCTACAGAGTAGAGAAAGCTCTCCCTCTCCCCTCTCGCCTACTTATTTTTCATTTATATGTTCCAACTTCTTTTTTCCTTTCTGCCTCCCTTTTTTCTCTCTCCACCCTCTCTCCCTCTTTCTTCTCAAGCGCTGCCATAGAAAACTGTTCATTTCAGTTCGTAAGACCATCGATCCAATATCTGCCCCTAGACGTAGTGAAGGGAGAGGGGAGGGGAGGAGAGAGAGGCGAAGAGAAAGAGGAGATTCCTTGAGTCGCTTCCTCCGAAGACATTCTTTGTATGCTCAAGTTCCAAATTCGATTTATTTCACATGGTTTGTCCGTTGCTCTCGATGGTCACACAAATGTACTGAAGATATATAAATACAAATCGATCATTCTGTTCTATATGTCCAAATAGTGTGTCCCTCTTCGAAATTGGTTATTTGGTTAAAATGTATTTCCTTCCATTTATTCTCCCTCCTCCCTCTCCTCTCTCCCTTCCGAAAGGAGAGACCATGTATGGAACATATTCATTTGAAAACACTTTGCTCACTGCATGCATGACTTGACCAATTCGGTGTTCTGTTCTAGAACAACTGGTTACGACATGAAACAGATGTTCGCAGGACAATGTGTATGGTTGGAAGTTATTTCGATAAGGGAGTTCCTGTGTTTAAGCGGAAGAGGGAAAACTGGGAGAGAGAGGGGGAAGGAAAGAGAGAGAGAGGCAAATTATACATTCACCAATTGATGAGCCGAGCCATTCTTGGTTCCTATGAACAGAGCTGAGTGATCGATGAAATATAAATTTTTGCTTCTCAAGCATACCAAATTGTAGATTGGTTCAAGAACGGTTCTTGGGTTTCATGCTTCCCCTCTCCCCCTCTCCCTTCCGCTTTCCTGCCATCTCTCTTCTCTGCAGCTTTCTTATAGTTTCTCTCCTGACTGTGCTCAACTCATTAACTAATTGGCTTAGTTGCCACTATCTGTCGGGGAGGCGTCTTTACTTAATGTAATTAAGCAGGAAATGCCATCCAGAGAAAAGAGAGCAGAGAGGGAGAACAAGAGATAGAGATGCATGACTAAAGGCCATCTAGATAGAGCAAGACAGGGACGGGAAGTGTTTGCTCAGAAAGATTCCTCTCTCCCCCTCTCTCATGCCACAGATGATTCGGTTAGCCCTTCCCTCACCGTCAGCACATCTTAATTGATTTTGTTCATTCTCTCTCCTCTCCCCCTCCCTCCTTCCCTCTAACGTCTTCACTCGACGGACAGTGTTCGTTTTACTCGAGTTTGTCTCTAACTATTTTTATCATCGATTGCTTGCTATTATTACTCTTTCGGGCAATGAACTGTTCAAAAAAACTTGAACACGGTGCCTTTGATGTCTGTTCATTTATCTTTTCTTTTAAGTGAGAGACATAAAGAATGAGCGAGCGAGGGAGAGGGAGGAAGAGGGGAAAGGGAAAAGCGACAACTAGAGAAAGTATTCTAATTTTTGATGATAAATCTTAGAGCGGAAATTACTTGAGCCTTTTTTCATATTCACTCATTCTTGCTTGATTAAAATGGGTGTGGACAAGAACTTGTTCAAGCCTTTCGAGTTTGTACCTAGAACAGTTCAGAGAAGTTGTGTTCAGTAATTCAGGGCGTGTGTCCCCTTTCTGTCTCGTTTCCTTCTCCCTTTCCCTCTTAGTTTTCCCTCTTCCCCTCCCTCTCTTGTTTCCAGCTTTAAAGAGCTCAAGCTTCCTGTTCATTTTGCCAAATTAACTCTGTTCGATCGAAGTTGCAAAAGGAGGACGAGGAGCGAAGGAGAAGGGAGAGAGCGGGAGAGAGAGAGACAAAGAACTTAATTCAAATTGATTTTTAAGAACTTGACAAGTTTTGTCCTACCATTTTCGTGCGAAATGCTCATATCCGGTCGAACGGTTCGACAATTCATTGGATTAGAGGGGTTCGAAAAAATGGCCGACCTAAGTAAGATGTCAGAACGAATGTTCGAAGCGGAATATTTGCAGCTCATTATCACGAACATGTGCAACTGTTCTTTGCGACTTTGAGCTGTGCCGCTCTCTCTCTCTCCCTCCCTCTCCCTGCAGCTCTCAATTTCGTTCGTTTCTTGGTCTCATTTTGTTTCGCATGGAGAAATTCGAATCATTTGCCACATGAGGAGAGGGGAAGAGACGTCGTGTAGCGGGAGCGAAAGAGGAAGGGAGAGAGGGAGAAAGAGAATGTGCCAAGAGCTGTGTGATATCTCGTGATCGAAGCGGAAGAATTCGCACAATTCCATTGCCTATTACTGGTTGACTCGTTACTCAGTCTCAGGATATTATTTGATCAGCTCCTCTCTCGCCTTCTCCCTCTCCCTCTCGCGTCTTCCCTACCTTGCTCTCTATCTCTCACATACCGACGGGAAGCGTGTCGGGCGTAAAACCGCCAGGAATGGTGTTCATCTTCTCGCTGCTCTCTCGCTCTCCCTCTCTCCTCTCGCTTCCTCTTCTTACTCACTATACATGTATTAGTGAGTTGTATCTCTTCTCCATGGAAATGCCTTTCATGTATTTAGCATTAAGAGTGATCGTGATGTACGCGAAAACACGATTAGGTACACAGAGACGAGGGAGAGAAAGAGAGCCGGAGAGGCAAAGCGAGAAAGAGGGAGAGAGCGAAAAGGAAGGTTGTGAACTCGGCTTAATTAACTGGTGTGAGAAGACTAATGGTTTTGCATTTTCTCTCTCTCCCTCTCCCTCTCTTTCACTGAAGCTTCTTTATGGTCCACTGCTTATTCAAATTTTCTAATTGAACAATCTCTTCATTGTAATCAAACCCGAAACTACTTTGCGTGCCTGAGATATCATGATATGTAGCTCCTCTCCCCTCTCTCCCTTCGCTTCTCTATCTCTCTTGCTGTCTGTCCTTAATGTAAAAGGGCTACGTGCGGTGAGAATAGAGGAAGAGAGATAGAAAGAGAAAAGTTGAGAAGGGACCCCCCTTAACCTCTCTTGCCAGGAAACACGTCTAGCAAAGTTGAACTGTTCAGGGAAAGGGACAAAGATTGCGAGCTGCAAGCGAGAGGGAGAGAGAGAGAGCAGGGAGAGAGCGCTTGCGTCGAACTTGAATTTTCGGCCTGAATGTCGAACATGCACCAAGGTTCTATTCAGTTCTAACTCGGCTTTGGCTTAGAACGCCTCACTTCCTGTCATAGAACAAAACTTGCCTGTCCGTTCATTTACTTTCCACAGTAACTTTATATCGAGAAGCGAGAGCGAGAAAAAGAGAGATAGAGAGGAAGAGAGAGAGAGAGGGAGAGCCAAGGGCCTTGGAACTCATTCGCTCCCGGTGCTGCCTTTGTGTGAACATTTCAGAACCCTGAACCGTAGGAACAGAGAGGGAGAGGGAGAGACGCTGGAAACTGACACGGCTTAGTGAAGAAGCCACTTTGCAAGTGAAGTATCTGTGTCAGAGAGACGTGAGTGCCGTTTTCAGTCTCTTTCTCTCTTCGTCCTCAACCGTGGCACACAAAATTTGGTCCCTCTCTCCCTCTCTTGCCTTCCGTCATTGTGAAGCGAAAGGTCCACATATCGAACTTGAACTATCGAGTTGCAGTTTTGGTGCTTAAGAATTATCCGACGACTCGGAGACGAAAGGAAGAAAAGATCAAGTTGCCTCTTCTCTGCAATCTCTCCCTCGCCCTCTCTCTCTCCCTTCTCTCAACTTGGCCGTGCTCAGATCTCTTGCTATTGAATTTCATTTCGAGTCAAGAAGAGGACGAAGAGGCAAGAGAAGAGAGAAAACGAAAGAACATGAACAGCATGTGAATTGACAGTTCTGAAGAACAAAAAAAGGGAATCTAGCGCTCTCACGCTTAGGTTCACTGGATGCCAACTTTGTGTACACTGAATTTACTTCGCTTCACGATCGAAGGTAGGTCGAACTTGCTCGTGAACTGTTCTATGTGAGTTTCTGTGTATCTCGTATATCGACAAAAAACCTTTCAACCCTTTCCAACTAATTACTTTACCTGCCAAAGTCAATGTAACTTTTTTGAAGTTACCGCCTAAGTTTTTCTGTGTTCATCAGCCTCTCTCCCTCTCTCCCCTCGCTCCCTGTCTTCCGCTGAACCGTTCTAGAACATTGGCACACAGTATGTGGCCACCTTTTTTCTGTTCATTCGTTGTGACCGCGTTCGGGTTGCTCTCTCTCCTCTCTTCCTGATCGAATTAGAAGCAAAGTTGAAGGTAGCTCGATGCTTTCCTACATGGCTCTCTCCCCTCTTTGCCTCTCTCCCTCTCACCGTAGATAAACTCTAACGAATCACACTTGAATGAAGCCGCGGATTGCAATTTTCTCCTATAACTTTGTCCGCTGATCTTGATTGAACAGTTCACCGAGAAGGCGCTCGCAAGGTCACTAGAACTGTTCGAAGCAATCAAGAACTTGAGCTGCCAAGGCCGGAAAGAGCAGAGAGGGAAGAGAGGGGGAGGGAGAGAAAACTCTCCTAAAAGACCGCCAATGCGTAACTTCGATTATGTTCTATATGTTCACGATGGTAAATATCCGGCCTAGTCTTCACCAGATCTCTCGCTCTCTCCTCTCGCTCTCCCTCATTCTCTCTTTACTTCGGTTAAACTTTCTGACAT
This sequence comes from Halotydeus destructor, assembly GCA_022750525.1. NCBI lineage: Eukaryota > Metazoa > Arthropoda > Arachnida > Trombidiformes > Penthaleidae > Halotydeus > Halotydeus destructor. The sequence continues at coordinate 205,425 of JAIUWE010000015.1, forward strand.
GGAAAGAGAGGGAAAGAGCTTGTCTCAGCTTTCAGGTCGCAGCAATTCTTCACTGCAACTCTTTGTCCGATTTTTTTTCTTGGAAAATTCGATCGATGAGGAAGTTGTGACAATGAGTAATACAAAAATAAGTCTGTCTCTCTCCCTCTCCCTCTCGCCCTCTTTCACACTATATCACGAAAGTATATACTTTGAGACTTTTCTATATACTATGAGTTATTGACAGAGGCGAAGAAAAGTCTTTCACTTTCTCTCTCTCCCTTCCCTCTCTTACTTAGCTTCGATGCGATTTTTTATGTGATGAATAAGCTTCCTTTGCGACATTACTTTGCAAGTTCATTTTGTTATTCGAGAGAAACCTTTCATGGTAGTTGAAAAATGAAAATGCTCTGATGAGCTGAAGCGGAGAGAGAGAAGGGGAGAGGGAGAGAGCTAAGGTTATGAGAGTTCATGTGATTCAAGGAAGAGGGCTTATTTAGCCAATGACACAAAGCAGGATGTCTTGCTGTTCCATTTGCTTTCTCGCTCTCCCTCTCTGTCTCTCTCGCCTTCCACAGTGCAACGTCTCTGTGTTAGTCGATTACGTCAACCAAAGCGAGCCATACAATATTATGAGACTCATAATATGCCATGTATATCGTACAATATTGGACTCTCATGACGACTACTCTGATCTCTCTCTCTCTCTCTCTCTCGGTTTCTCGCTTTGGCGTTCAGGAAATGGTACCAACTGGAGCTAACAGCGAACGAAGAAAAGGAACTTCAGAGAGGGAAGAGAGAGGGGGAGAGAGAACGAGAGATCCACCGGGAGATCGTAGTGTACATTTGCAATATATGACATTTTCTTCCTATGTGTGCATTGTGTACAATAATGTCCTAGTTTGAACATCATTCGTATAAGGATGAAATATGCAAGGAAAGATGAGACAATCCGTAGAATGCCATTTCGACAGGCTCCCTCCCTCTCTCCCTTCCTCCCTCTCTTTCTCCATCTCTCGCTCTCTCCCAAATCCTGTTTGATCAACTCGCTGGTTCTGGTTCTTTTTCCGCAGTTTGGACATTTGGAGCTTTTTTGTCCAATTTTTTTTACCGAATCGGACAAGCTTCGTTCTCTCCCTCGCTCTCCCCTCTCTCCCTTTCCCTCTGCATGCGTCATTTGTCAACTTAATTTTCGTGAGAGTGAGGGAAACATTTCAAGGGAAATTCACCGGCAAATGTAATTAATGGAAATGATTGAAAATTGCTTCTCAAATCCCAGGACGTCGTTGCAGTCGGTAAAAAAATCGAGAGGCGAAGGGAGGGAGAGGGATAGAGAGGGAGAGGAGAAGAGCGATCCGTTAAACAGTATTTGATACTTTCATGCGCATCCAGGGATCGTACTTTAAGTACACTGGGAATAATGGTGCAATATTATATCTCGGTTTTGAAGCCAATAGGGCGCTAGAGTTTTAAATTCAGTCATCCCCTAAGAGAGGGAGAGAGAGAAGGGGAGAGATAGAGAGCGAACGCGTGGACGACACGTGCAGCGAAATCCGAGGCCAAGGAACAAAGTAGAGTAATTTGCTTTTACTTTTTTTCGGTATAAAACGAAACTTTGCTCACAGAGGGGAAAGTACTCTCTCTCTCCCTCTCTTTTTAGAATTCGAGGTTCTAATGTCCTGACTCTAGTTCTAACTGTGTATGTGTGTTTTGTTTGAACAGTTTAAAAGGGTCTCAATGTGCACCGTTGAAGAGGATCAGCGAGGGTGTTCCTGATGACGGAGGATTTACTACTCCGCTCTCTGTCTCTCTCCTTCTCCCTCTTCCCCTCTTTCTCATCTAGCCTCTTGCTCTCGCTCTGTGCAAGTCAGTGGGTTCTACTCTGGTTCTAAAAAAGGCGCAGATGTCTGCACTGTGTCCTTCGCTTTCTAGCTGATTTAATCGCAGTCAATCATGCTTTACAAAGAGGGAGAGGGAGGGGGAGCCAGAGAGCCCCATCATGAGCGAGAGGAGAGGGAGGGTGAAGCAGTGCGAAGCGTAGTCCACGAAGAGAGAAAGAGGGGGAAGAGGGGAGAAAGGGAGAGGAGGTGAGACTTTGCTCAGTGTCCATCAATATCTTTGGCGGACGGATTTTGGGAATCAATGTAAAAACTTTCTTTCGTCGATTTCTCCCTTGGTTCTGAAAAGGGAGAGTTCTAAGAGAAGGGAAAGAAAGAGGGAGAGGGGAGAGAGAGAGCAGTTGCGAACATGAAAGGCTCGATAGGTTCCGTAAGTTGTTCGGTTCGTTATGTCAGCCCATTTATTCTAGGCCAGCAACTCCTCAATGATCCTATTTACATGTTATGCCGAAAAGGCTGAACAGAAAGTGAGAGAGCAAGAGGGAGAGAGGGAAAGAGGGCTCTTCGAGTTCTAGGAGGCAGCGAAGAGGGAGACATGCAACCTTAGAACACTTGAGGTCGTATACCGGGGGAGAAACTTTTTGACATCAAATCTCTCTTCTCTGTTTTCCCTCTCCCCCCTCCCTCCCTCGCTCTCTTTCCTTCTCGCAGAGTCATTTTGATTTGTTACGCATTCAAATTCAAGCTGCAGCTGATTTTGAAGGGTTTCCTACGGAATGTATTCTACCGGGAGCGAGAGGGAGAAAGAAAGAGGAAGAAAGGAAAAGAGGAGAGAGGGAAAGGGAGAAAATAGGTAACTGGGATGCATAATGATTTTTCCTTTGCCGAGTCCCGTTCTTTTTTCATTTCATGCAATTCAAGAACTTTTTCAATAGTAGAAATAGCCATTTAAAAATAGTTCTGGAATGTTTCAAGCTAGAAGGCTCTGAGCCTAGGATACCAGCGTTCTGTGAAAGAGAAGAGCAAGGGAGAGAGGGGAGAGAGAGAGGGAGAATAAACTGCGTTTTGGGAAATTTATGAAATGCTGAGTAATACATGGAGAGTTACATGTCTTTAAAGTTGTGAACCTTTATCCGTTTTGAGATCGGTAATGAAAATGTTCACATGTATTCACGAGCAACATTTTGTACATTTGCTACGTGTTTACTGCGTCGAATATTTTGCGACGTAATCGCAACTGAATCGTGGTCAACTTTTTATTGTCATTGAAAGAGCGTTTCAAAGCCACAAAGAGAGGAGGAGGGAGAGAGAGAGAAGGAAAGAGACGTATCGCTGCCTTAAGAACCTCTACGTGTCCGAGTTCTAGGTTTGTCGAACTTTGCGAATGGACACGTTTGCTGGACGGACGCCATCATGGGGTAATGGATGTCCATGGGATGGAAGGGAATAAACGAGGAGAGCAAGATAGAGGGAAGGAGAGAGGGAAGGGAGAGCCAGAGAGCTCAGGACAAGCGAAACAGAGTCGGAAAGGAGAGCCAAGTTCGAACAAAGGAAGAAAGGAAATGATCAACAAAGAACCGCCGATACCGTGGGCTAGAACTTTGTTGGATAGGCAAACTGGACTAGAGGAGGGAGGAGAGGGAGAGAGAGAGAAGAATAGACTTTCCTTAGAGATGAGTATCAGCAGGAAAAGTTCGTGATGGTACAAAGTCCAAGTTCTAGATCACCCTTTTGCCTTTGTACACAATGGCCGAAAGTCCCTTTAGCTCGGACTTGGCGACAACGAGATGAAGAATACATCAAAGTAGGGCTCATGTGGGATATAATAGCCTCCCTCCCTCTCCCTCTTTCCCTCTCCTCAGGACTAAGCAAGTTTTTGCCTTGTTTCGTTACTTAGGATATCTTGGTATCCCTCTCGCTCTCTTCCTCTATCAACATTCCATCATTTCGTTGAGTCGGCGATATCCCTTGGAAAGTATGATTATTCTTGTACTGTTATGGAAGCGTAGTCGCGCTAATATCATGACGAGAATGGATTTAAAATGTACCTAGCGTCCCTCTCTCCCCCTCTCGCTCCCTGCCTTCGTCTCTCGCTCTAAATAGCTTTGGATCCTTCGGCGAGATCAGCTTAATCCGTATCATTCGATAGGCTACCAAGGGCTATGGGTGACTCAACCGTGCCCCTCTCTCTCCTCCCTCCCTCCTTCCCTCCACTCTCGTAATTCAACTCTGTAGCTTTCATATTAAAGCCAATGGCCGACCATTGCCATAGAGGAGAAGGGCGACAGAGGGAGAGAGGGAGGGGAAGGGAGCGAAAGGTTACTTAGATTGCACTTACACCAGGGCTGACATTAACAATGCAATAATTTCGCTGAGTCAGCCTTTAATAGTTTGTTCTGTAATAAACTTTTATGTTTAGTAGTCAGCAAGGCGCCGTTTCAAACTACTGAGAGGAGGGCGAGAGGAGAGCGAGAGGAGAGAGAGAGAGAGAGGAGCCAGTGAACCGTTCAGATTTTTAGCTTGGTTGGTCACAAGTGTTCACCATGTCCTCGTCCAGGACTGTGTTCGCGATGACTGTTCGCTACTTTTTTTCCTAAATGCCGAATAACACAATGTATTATTCTGGACTTTGTTCGAAATAGTACACGAAAGTTTACGTAATGAAATTGGAAGGGAAAAGAAATGAAAAACATATCTCTGAGGAATCAAATGTCAGAAAAGTGTTTAGCAAATGTCGAGAGACAAGTTTTCAGAACTTGAGCATCTCGGCTTTTGTTGCACAACTGGAGAGAAAGAGGAGAGAGGGAAGGAGAGGAGAGAGTGAGAGAAAGTTGGACACGTTGGTTGACATTCAGCTTATGTAATGAGATTTTCGCTTTGCCGAACTTTGGCGCCATTTTTTGCTGCAAAATTCGACGCCATTTATCATCTTTTTGAGTTTGAACATTTTGAACCTTTCGAGGCCAGAGGGTTCACTTTTTTGAACATTGCTGAAGCCTGATGAATATTGAAGTGGACCCAGGGAGTGAGGCAAGCGGCTGAGAGAGGAAGGGGAAGAGAGGGAAAGCGGAAGGGAGAGAGAGAGATGTTAAAGGTTAACGCATGAATGTACGAATCAAGGAAAGGAAGTGTGAAGGAAAGAGAGACAGAAGGGGAGAGAGGGAGAGAGAGAGGCAAGAAAGTTTCTTGTTTCTATGGCTGCTTTCCATTTCTTTCTGCATAAAAAATATACTGACGAAAAGATTGATGACTATGTGTCATAGAAAAACATGACTTTGCATGTGTTCTCTGGCCATGTATTGGAGACCTGAATAAAGAGGGAAGAGAGGCAGAGAGCGAGAGGAGCGGGAGAGAGAGAGAGACTGGAATCGGAAGTGGAAACACGGGCGCGCTAAGATTTGATAGTTTCCGTTTCCGGAACTCATTACCATGCACTTTCGTATTTCGAAAAGTCTCTCCCCTCTCTCTCTCTCGCTTTCGCCCTCTTTCGATCCCATTGTGCTTTTCTCATCTATCTGTTCTATCAGATTTGGTAAAAAGTATCTTGATTTTTATATTACGTTGCAATTACTGAAATGATATTTTAATAACGTACTAGAGATGCACGTAATTAAACAATCTACTGATAGCGAGAGGAGAACGGAAGAGAGAGAGAGAGCGGGGAAGGGGAGAGATTACTTCGGCTTGCTTAGCAATCACAACTAAAGTGCATTGCGTGATAAAGATGACGGCAAGTGAATTGCAATCAATCAATTCAGTAATTACTCTGATTACGTGCCACGTGAGTCAATGGCAACAAAGGAACAGAGGACCTCTTTGATTCGCTCTTCCTCTCCCTCTCCCTCTTTCTGTCGCTCTCGTTGCAGTTTCTTTCCTCTTCGCTTCGGTAACTGAGACATGTCAATGTACAGAATAGTTCGAAGTTCATAGATGAGCGGCGCAAGCGTCGAACTCGTGTTCATTGTGTGGACCTCAAGCTGAGAACGAGATAAAGAGAGGGAAGGGAGAGCCAGAGAGGGAGAGCGAGGAAGAGAGAGAAAGAGACACGATAGCTATCGTTGGCGGTGTCCAAAGTTCGCGTTCTACTTGAACATTAGGGTCGGTTCTGAGAAGTGAACATGATATGTTATGATTTCGAGGAGTGAATTCGTGAGTAGCAATATCACAAGTATATGTTGTATGTGACCGTCTCTATATACCATTCGCCTCTTTGTCTCTTTCCGTGCACAATAGTTCGAAATGTCCTATCGTAGTGGTCTCGCATGTGCTCTCTATGTGCTCGTTCCATATGAGTATGCTGTTGTGTTTGCCCTGACGGGCCGCTAAGTGGCGGGGACGAGAGGAAAGAAATGAAAGAGAGAGAGGGAGAGGGAGAGAAAGAATCAAGTGAAAAGTCGTGTCGAACAAGGGCCACATTGAATGGGACCGTTCTAGAACTGTTACATTGGAATGGTAATGAAACAGGGACGCCTACTCGATGCTATTGTGACAAGCAATGGCTGTGAGAAGGGGAGAGCAAAAAAAAGTCATTGGCAGAAAGCTTTTTGCTCTTTGTTTGTCCAACTGTCGAGTTCTTGAACTGTTCAACAAAAAGTTCACTGTAGAGGGCAACAGTTTTCGACTCTGACCCAATCTAGGACATTGTCTTGGCTGATGGTGAGTTCAAAGTTTAATGTCAAAGTAGAACTGTACGTTCTCATCGATATTTGAACATAATGAATTTTCAGTGTAATCTAAGAGCAGGTTTACATTGATCGTAAATCCAGTTACTTTTAATTAGTTTTGTTATCTGCGCATCTACTTTAAGCCGATTATAGAATGCGAGAGCGACTTGAATGGAGGGAAAGGGAGAGAGGGAGAGGAGACTGAGAGGAGAGGTTTCTGAGGAAGCCGCTATCAGAGATGAAACTGAATGCTAGCGAACGTTCATTTGAATAGCTGAAAAGGGCTCATCTTTGTCGAGTTCTAGAACTGACCTAAATCTTTTATCACGTGAAAATGGAAATTGGATTTAGTTTCTATATTCGAGTAGAATTAGTGTATGTTTTTTTTGTTGAGCCGAAAAATACCGTAGTCAGTGTTGTTATTCTGGCAAAGAGAATAAGAGGGCGAAGGGAGAGAGAGGGAGAGATAAAGAGACAGACCGAGCTTGTCGGTCTTTTCAGATAATTCAGTCGGACAGTTCGAAGTGAATGTCTCAGCTAAGTGGAAAGAACCTGTCGAACCTAATTAAGAACCGCTGCAAGAGAAGCTAAATAGACATTTCTCGGCCTCTTAATGACTACTACATTCACTTACATTTCTCCCTCTCTCTCTCCTCTCCGCTCTTTCTGAGTCTCGATCTCCCGTCTCGTTCCTTTTTCTTGGCTTGTTTTTGCTCCTTTGTATATCTGACTGGAGCCGAGATTGCCTTTCCTCTCTCTGTGTCTCTCTTCCTCTCCCTCTCAGCTCTCTGGCTCTTGCTCTCTACGGGCGATCAATGGCAGTTTCTTTACAAAACGAATCTTTTCCAGTTGCGCATTTGCGATCGATGGCATTCAGTGTGACAATGACTAATATCAAAGTCTATAACAGATCGAACTGTGTGTGTAACTCGATAGCCATAAATCACAATGGTAAAATTCTAGAACCTTTCGAGAATAGTCCGAGTTCGGAGTTTCTCTCAGGATGGAAAGCAATGCTTTTTAGCTCTCTCTCTCGCTCTCCCTCTCCTTCCCTTTCTTGCAATGTTTTAGCTTGTGTTGAAACTTTATTCTTCATTGTAAGCTCAATACTGGATCAGGTTCTACAATGGTTCTAAATGGCCAAACTGGATTCGATGCTTTAATAGACTGCCTTTCAGTGTGACATTTCAATATTTTCCCTGTCGCTCCATGAATTGCAGAATCTACTATTCAAACCGCCCACATTTATGGGCCACATGTGGGCCAAAGGAGATTCTGTCAGAGTGACAACGCCACGAAAGAGAAAGAAAGAGGATTCAAAGTTTTAAGGTACATACTCTTCAATAGAACATTTGAATCACTTCGAGGCGAAATGTAGCTCTCTCTCTCTCTCTTCCCTCTTTCCCCTCTCTTCCTCTGAAGCTGGCTCTTTCTCTTTCGTGCTCTGAGCCTTTGAAACGAAATTGTCGTTTACAGCTCCGAGGTTCGAACTTGATGTCGTGTACATCTCACGGACTTTGTTAGATAGATACTTTGATTCTATCCATCGAAATGTCCTCTGATTGAACTGTTCGAATACCATTTTGGTTGCTGCCAAAGCCATTGGCTTCTATTGGAATCAGCATCTTGCTCTCCCTCTCCTTCTTCCCTCTCCTCTCTCGCCCTCGTATTCACTGTCTTAAGGCTAGCAATAGAATTCCAATTACATTTATATGTGAGCATGCAACTTTTACGACGGCAATTATTTCTGGATTGCCTTGGGTTGACTAGAAGGCAAGGCAGAGAGGGAAGAGGGAGAGGAGAGAGAGAGAGTGCCAGGTGAAGGGAGAGGGGCTTAGGGTTGCAATGCAAGGTGTCAATGTGCGAGGCTCACCTAAGAAAAAGCCATTAGCTTGTATATATCCTGATAGATTCTTGCACGAAATCTATATTTCATGGCTTTGCTTGTGTTTCTCTTGTCTATGCCTAAACAGGCCGAGAAAGGGAGGAGGAGAGGGGGGAGAGAGAGAGGAGAGATAGGAGTGCGAGATCGACGGGCAATCTCTTCCTCTCTATTGCACCTCACGCTCCAATTATTCTCTTCGCCTTACATGTATCCTCTCTCTCCCTCTCCCTCTTCCGTCTCTCTCCCTCTCTTTCTGAGATATGTCTTTCGAAGGAAAAAAGAAGCTGAATACACGAAATAGCTTATTGTACAAGAAGTTCGAAGGGAAATGGACTGTTCTTTTCTAGATCAAACACTTGCTTGTTTGCGTTTCGTTTCCCTCTGCGTTCTCTCTCCTCTATCTCTCTCTCCCTCTCGCTCAGCTCACAGTTCGTGATTCTGACACCGAATCTAAAAGAAGGTTCATGTTGAACAGTTCAAACAGTTGTACCTCTGACGTCATACTTGTGACATGAATGGTCTTCACTGGCCTGGAAAATGAACGTGACCCAGCGATACTTTCATTACTGTCATTTCGGCCATCTTGGAAGAAATGACCCCTTGATAAACTTGAGATTGAGTTCCATTGCCTCTAATCTTGGGGACCATTACGATAGTTTAGACAGTAAGCCATCCGTGACTTGGGATTTATATTGTTTCATTTTCCTTTCCTCTCTTTGATATATCTATCCGTGATAGAAATTTAGTACAGTTATAGAACAGTTTGTGTTGTATGTCGAAGGGATGACACTTTCAGCTTTCGAACCTTTGGTGCTGTCAGGAAAATTTTCGGTGATGCCTCTCTCGCTCTCTGTCTCTACTTCTCTCCGCTCGATTTCCTCCTTTGTACATAAGCTAAAAGTTAATGACGATGTCATGAACATGATGTCAACATAGACTAGACGCTGCTTCGAATTACACTTCGTACGTTACGTAAATAGTCACCTCTCTTTCCCCTCTAGCTCTGCTCTCTCCTCCGGATTAAGTCTTATTTTAGATGGGATGAACTGTGCTCGATGACATTCAAGTCAACAACGAGCTCAATGATTCGTACACAATTCGAACGGCGATCTCTCTCTCCTCTCTCGCTCTTTAGAATTGCCAAAGGCCTTCCGGTGGGCTCCAGAGTTCTAAATAGACTCTCATGTGCAACTAGCTCATCCAGAGAGGGAGAGAGGAGAGATGAAAAAGAGACCCATGGAGAGTCTAAGAGGCACATGCTTTGGTGAATATGGAGGTCGCAGACCTTTTACATTCTCTCTCTCTCTCCTCCTCTTCCTCTTTTCCTCCTTCTCTTTCATTTCATTCTTTTGACTCTTTACAGTCATTCGCATGTAAAGCCACAGTTTCCTTTCGGAAAGTTTCACACAAAGAAGAAACGAAGCAAGAGAGGAGAGAGGGAAGAGAGACGCAACCTCGATGTGTACACTTTAATGTACAGCTCTTAGACGTTATTTAGAAGTCTCTCTCTCTCTCTTCTCTCTCCCCTTTCCTCTCTCTCTATCTTCATTCTTTTTTGGCCCGAATTTGAAATGGAAAGTCATTGGAAAGCGCGTCGAAGTCGACTTGTCACAGAAAAAGTCGACAGTCTCTGAAATCCAGATTCTGGTTTCGAAATGTACATAATCGCAAAGAGTACTAAATGGAAATACACGATCTTGAAAAGGGGGAAAAGAGTGAACATAGGGCTGCACAATATTCGAAATGTTCCAAATGTTCGAGATAGAGTATGCTGGAGTGATTTTTTCCGAAGAAAAAGTTCGAACTGGAACACTCTTTGCGAACTGTTCAGTGCCTCTAGCATTTCTTATACTTTAACAAAAAACGAACCCTCAGTACAAAACCTCGGAGACGTACACTCGAAAATCTTTTCTTAGAACCTTCGAACTGCAAATTCACCTTCTCTCTCCTCTCTCGCTCTCGCCTCTTCCTCCATTGTGTACACTCGGGAAGATCATTACTTTTCTCTCTCTCCCTCTCGCCTCTCCTCTCGCTCTGTTCGGCGTCTCTAGCCATCCTTTCCCATCTCGAGTTGTAAAAGAATTTTTCAATTGTCAGAACTTTTTCTTACTTTCTTGTATTGCATTTCCAGATTCTCTCTTGCCATCCATCACACAAAGAGCATGATGTCCACTCAGAGGAATAGAGGACTTCGAGTGGCCAGCTTTGAACAGTCCAGAAAATATTTGACTTCACAAGTGGTAACGAGCTTCCCACCAATGTCCAGGACCCCTTGGTACGCCAGCAACATGTTCATGGCGCTGCTGCTGACCACATTGGCGGCCATGATGGCCGTGACCACGGCCGTGCCCATGTGTCCGGCCAAGTGCGAGTGTCTCGAGTCTGAGCTGACCGTTAATTGCATGGACGCTTCTCTGGACGTTGTGCCAATTACGCTGAATCCCCAGCTGCGCCAACTTCGGCTGAATTTCAATCAAATCAAGTCCATCATCGCCTCCTTCACCTTCTATCGCCATCTTGAATTTTTGGACATCTCTTACAACAATCTGACCACCATTGGACGGCGAAACTTTGCTTCTCAGAGATACCTTCGGGTCCTGTTGTTGGCAGGCAATAAATTGTCCGAAATATCTGTACATTCCTTCAGTGGGCTGAGTTCGCTGCGAATACTGAATTTAGACGACAATCAAGTTGATCGTCTCGAGGCACATGTGTTCAGTTCCTTGTCCAATTTAGAAGTTTTGAGGTTGTCAAGAAATTTAATCTCATCGCTCGACGAAAGCACCTTCAGCGGGCTAATTAACTTGAAGCAATTAATCCTACACAACAACCGATTGGCCGCCATTCCAGCTTCGGCTCTGGCCGTTCTGACGTCCCTTCGAACTTTGGACATTTCGGGCAATTATTTCGCTGTCCTGGAGTCCAATGCGTTTCCCAGTTTACCATCACTGCGAGAGGTGAACCTCAACTCATGTTCCACTCAATCCATCGAAGGGGACGCCTTTGTGGGCCTGGCCCACTTGGACAAGTTGACGCTGGCGGGCAACGGTTTGACCGAGGTGCCCACCGAGTCACTGGAGGGCCTAACCAAATTAAGGGAGCTGGATTTGAGCAACAACAGAATCAGTCAACTGGAAGCCTTTGCATTCTCCGGTCTGACGGCTCTTCAAGTTTTGTACATCAGGTCCAACCATGAGCTGGAGGAGATAAGCGAAAAATCATTTGCCGCCAATGGCAACCTAACGAGCCTGGCCATTGAATTTTGTCCCAAAGTGTCCAACATTCATGAGAACACATTTTCCAGTCAGCGAAGTACACTTAAAGAATTGGTTCTACGCGGCAACGGCCTCGTCGGCATTCCTAGGACATTGTTCACATGGAGCGACCTGAGAACATTGGACCTTCGCAGCAATCCACTCAACTGTACATGTGACCTTTTATGGCTCTGGGAATACTTTCAGTCGGCGCAAACTTTGAACGCCAGCTTTTCCAGTGAACTGATTTGCCATTCGCCCTCCTCGCTGTCCGGTCAGCCATTTTTGTCCGTGTCCATGCCCGACATGGCGTGCTACGAGTCGCACGGCCTTCGACAGCAGCTCATCACTCTGGCCATCTCGGCCCTGGCACTGACCACTGGCTTCCTGTTGTGTTCGTCCCTCTTCGCAGCGGTCAGCTTGGCCCGGAAACGTGCCTGGAAAGCGCAAGAGCACCACAGAAAGATGGCCGGCCTGTTTGGCGGCAATAATGGACCCGTCAGTGGGCAGCTGTGCCCAGCGGGTGGCATGGCTGCCAAGGAGAACTTGATGGACATTGGTCTTCCCTTGCCAGTGACCACTGTGCTGGTCAACAATCGCTCAGTCTCGGTGGACACCAATGGCGGCCATCATGCGCATATTTACGCCGAGCCAATGTATTCAGAGCCACTGTTCTACGAGAAGTCTCCGTGTATCATGAATGTGCTCCTGCCTCCCTCTCATCCTCCCTCATCATCTTCCTCATCGTCCAACGGCACAAGCAGCGCCCTTCAGCCCAGCAGGCACCATGGTCATCATCATGGTCAAGGGATTAACCAGCAACTCGGCCCTCACGGCCTCAATGGTCAGTCATGCGGCCTTTACGGCAGCCATGGAATTACTGTCCCTTATTATCATCACGCGTCAACTGTTCGATATCACAATCATCCTTTCAAGATGAACTCGCTGAGTCACGTTTAACGGAGAGAGCCGGCCTTCTCTCTCTCTCCCTCTCATACGGAGACGCGGAAAAGAAAAGGCTGGAGGGAGAGAGATGACCGTTGCATGTGGTCAAACTGTCGACTCAGCGTAGGGTGTAAATCTGTGGAAAATATGGCGTCTCTCTCCTCTCTCTCCCCTCTCGCCTTTGGTAATACCTACATATCAAAAGAAAAAGAAGCTGATGAATAGTGAGACGAATTATGTGTACGGAGAAAAGCAAGAGAATGTACATATGCGGAAAATTGAAAAGCGGAAATAATGCTAAAATGGCTTATATTGCAAGAAAAGCGACTTCAAGCGTATCAAGGCGATGGAAGATAAATTGTGATGAGAAGAAGTCGAAAAGAGAGGGAGGGAGAGAGAGAGGAGACGGAGACAGACAGAAAAGATGCTTAAGTCAGCTTCATGGTTCTCATATCAAGCACAAAATATGGCCGACCTCTGGGTACGCATTAATGTCTCTTTTACGTGGTAATGTCTTCATTCTAATTACCATATGGCTCGTCGTTCTCTCTCCCTCTCCCTTTCCTCTTTCCCTCTTCGTGCTCGTTTTGCGAAAAAATGCTCAGAATCCAAATTGAACTTTTTCAACTTGCATGAGGTCATGTTTAAAAATGTACCATTGTGCCTTCGACAACTTCTCTCGCTCTCTCTCCCTCTCTTTGCTTTCCTTCCTTCCACGAGTGTCTCTCCCCTCCCATTCTCTTTCGCCTATTCTTGCTTTTCACGTGACTTCGTCATAATTGCGTGACATGCACGGGCCATTGGCCTCTCTCTCTCCCTCTCTGTCGCTTGCTCCCTCTCTCTCCTTTTCTATCTCCTCTCCTTCGTTTACATAACCTTTCACAGTGTTCTGTCACTTCTCTCTTCCCCTCCTTTCGCTCTCTGGATGCTCAACTATTTTCCAATAGTCGTTGCCTTGTTATGTTCAACTTTTCAAGAGCTTCGTTTCTCTCCCCCTCCCTTCTCCCTCTCGCTTCCCCTATTACTTTCTATGTGGTGATATTAACATGTAATAACTATATATCATGACTACAACTCAATTGCCTTCAATGCTTTTGACAGGAAAGAGAAGACGGACAATGGAGAAGAACGAACAGAGAAAGAGGGAGTAGAAGAATGGAAGGGAGAGAGAGACTGGAAAAGAGCGTGAGCTTTCTACTCTAAGTTATTCGCAGTGTACACATACACGAAACCTGCTTCTCGCTCTCCCTCCTCTCTCTCTCCCCTCTTTTTGAACTGTTCAATGGATTGTGAAACGTGACCCAAGCCAAAGATCTAATTTGAATTCAGATCCACAAAGAAAAGCTGCTTCAAAACTATGAAAATGTGGTCGTATCTATGCAATGTATTCCTCTCTGGCTCTCTCCCTCTCGCTCCTCTCGGTTCACATTGCTCTCCCTGTTCGCTCTCCCCCTTCCCTCGGTGGCCTGTCGAATATTCGCAGTCATCTTTGGAACGGCACAAGGAACAACACCGTAAAAGGCGAAAGGCGACGGAATATATCTTCGCGCCTCTTTTTGTACATGTAGATACACATTGTATGTATTACATTGTACAGTCAAAAATAAAACGACAAAAAGGAACAACTGGAAACTTCAAATGATTCCTTGGGAGCGAAAGGGGAGAGAGAGAGGCTGCTATAGAAAGAGTTCTATCAAAGGTACAATCTCGTTAGTTCGATGCCGATGCTGGGCACGAAAAATGCCCTCAGAGCTCAAACTTACTTGGATTCGCTGCTCTCGCTCTCTCCTCTCCCTCTTCCCTCGCCTCCGCTCTTGTCTATCTTCCATTCATTGCCAAATTGGACTGAATTGAACTTTTAACAAGCTTTCCTATTATATTCCGTGGTAGACACTTCGGCTCTCTCTCCCCTCCCTCTCTGAGAGCTTCCTTCTAACCATAACTCGTCTCTCAGTGATGTGACGTGAAAAACGAAACTACACGGCAACGTTTACGAAAGGATAAAGAAACCGCCTCAAGCGGAAAAAGTTCTAGAACCCGTCAAACTAGTTTTGACAATGAGAAGATGTTGCTAAAAACCGAGAGGAAGAGAGAGAGAGGAAAGGAGAAGGGAAGAGGATGAAAGTTAAAGTGACAAGGAGAAGCTTTGCTCATTGTGGTGAAAAATGTCCTGAAAAAAGTCATCCAAAGGATTAAGTTCATCTAGGCCGATAGAACTGTTCACTCGAGGACGACTAAGGGGAAATAATTGAATGTGTTCCACGCTCCAAGGAGAGGAGAGGGACAGAGAGGGACAAGTGAGAGCGAGCCCCTGAACAAGACGCTCTGACTTTGACTCGTTCTACTTCTCGAACCTCTGGGGAGTTGTAAGAAGCAAAAACAAAGGGGCTCGTGCATAGAATTCGACGGTTCTAACGGACTATCGATTGTTTTCAAGGGGTCGCTGCTTCGAGTTCTGACATCGCCTCAAAGAGTGGGCGAGGGACTTGCTCCTTCTCCCTCTTTCCCTCTCTCTCCCTCTCTCCTTGGCTCGATCGAAAGTAATGAGGGAGAACATTACAGGGCTGTTATTGTTGTAATGATCTCTCTTAGGCGGCATTAGACTGATACTAAAGGCATTCAGCTTCAGCGCTTTCGAGTGTTCTCAAGAATGTTCAGCTCGTAGCCCAAGTTCACTTTTCACAACTCGCATGAACGTGACTATAAGTGACTAATTCCGTGATGAGACTCTGGCTAAGTATGATAAGCAATTAAGACCAATTGCAGGTGCATCTCAGGTTTTAATCTTGCCGTTCATCAGTGGAGAAGAGAGAGAGGAGAGCAAAAATGTTCAGAGCGTGAGTAATCAAATTTGAACCGGTTTAGAGTGCGAGAAGGAGATGATAGACAGAACCTAGACGAACTGATAATGACTGTAATAACAGTGATGTTCGATAAAAGCCGTCTCTCAATTCTAGTGATTATTTCGGGCAAGAGCTCACCTACACTTAAATCAGCGAGAGGAAGGGAGAGAAAGAGCATATTACGCAATGGTTGAATCGATGAGAGCGTTGCCTTAGTGTTCCAACTTGAGCTGTACACGAACCTAAGACCTAGAACTGGGCCTTGAAAGTTGTTCATTCGGTGCAAAGTGCACACTCGTCAATTACCTTGTTGTAGAACTCGAATTTGTTTTATAGTCTACTCCCTTCTCTCCTCTCTTAGCACAGAGGACTCATTTAACGATGGCAGGCTTTGCGAATCACTTTTCTTTTACGGCTTCAAGGGGGCGTCTCTTCAGTGCCAGTGGCCTCCGTGTATGTGTGTCTCTGTGTGTGTGTGACTTCATGAAAGAAATTGCCGTCGTTCACTTTTCTTGCCCACTAAATTGCACGTTCTAGTTGCACAGATTGCCGTTGAGAAAAGGGAGGGAGAGAGAGAGAGTGAAATTGTGCATCAGAGGCGACCCATCTAAATCTCTCCCGCTCCTTCTCTCTCCCTCTCTGTTAGAACTGTACTACAGCTACGAGCAATTGGTCCACCGTAAGCTGAGGCGCCAGATTTTCATGTCATCTTCATACATTGCTCTAAGTTCATTTTTCTCCCCCTCCCTCCCTCTCTTCTACATCTTTCTACTTCCTTACAACTCCTCTGACATTTCCTGTCCTACTATCGAACCAGCTTAGAATGAGAAGGAGGCAGAGAGGAAGAGGGGGAGAGAGAAGCTGTTTCATTTGACTTTGACAGTTGCATAAAGGTTCGCAAATGTTTCTTGTTACTCTGCTAGACTTGATGACAACCTTTAGCAAGTCGTCGTCAGCCCAAAGTAAAACTCGATTCCGAGTTTGCCTTCGAGTTTGTACCATTAGACGAGAGAGGGAGAGAAAAAGCCTTGAGTAATGACAGTGTCACCAGTGCAAGACATTCAGTACGTCCCTCTTTTTCTCTCTGTGTGAGTCCAATGAACATTTCATTAGGGACAAGGCGGCAGCTGTCCGAGGGATCGTAATGTCCTAATACTTGGTCAACGCTCATCTATCTGAGACTGCCTTCGTTCTAGCTGAAGCATTATTATTCCGTTTCTGAGATGATCGAAGGTGGAATATTTCTTTGATTAGTGCTCAACAGAAAAAAATCAAACCAAGACATGATTTGTTTAGCAGCCAGTAAGGTGGCGCCATCTATTATTTTCTTCTACAACTGCAGCAGAAAGCCAGTGAGCCAGCTTTGGTTTTACACCCCTGCTCGATTGGCTTATCTGATTGTTGTGCGTAGTTGCAGCTAGGGGTGGTCAATTCTTCCCATTTTGAAAATCGGCGGGAATAATTCTCAATGGGGAGAATTCCCGATGGGAAGGAATAAATTCAGAGAAGGTACAGTCAAGGCTATGCACCTAAAGCTCGCCAATTTCAAGACGTTGGCGCCCTTTTCCCTAATTTTGCTAAATTTAAACCAACCAATGGCTTAATTTCTTTTTCAACTAACTATGATATTCGTAATATGTCAGAACATTAGAAATCTGCAGTCAGTTACTTTTCAGTCAAAACTGTAAGAAAAGCGCCCTCTAGTGGATTGGGAATTCTTCCCGCAGACGTGAAAAACACTGGGAATTCCAGGGAATTCCCATCCGGGAATATTCCCGACGGGAAGATTTGCCCAGCCCTAGTTGCAGCTTAAATATTTTGAAACTCTTTGGTCATAGAAAATGCTCGCACGGTTGTGCAGAAAAAGATGTCTGACACTAATTTCTTGAAATCATTGCCCTAATAAAAATTGAGAGACCGGGCTTAATATCCCTGCTCAGGACTTATTTCGAAAACGGTTGGAGCACATGTCCTGTACAGCGATAAGAAGTCCCCCAATCGAACGACGGACATAGCATCGCCTATCAGGGCATGTTTTGCTCCGATTTTCAACGATTTCAGTCACATCCATGTTTACGACATAACATTCCCCGAGAGGACATAAGTATCTCCTGACAAGAAATCTTGAGTCCTTCGAACCTGTAACATATCCGGATAGGAGATGTGATCGCAGGAAAATCGCAAAATGCAGGCAATATGAGAAGTGATATCATACCCGGAAATGAAAGTTGAGTTCGAGACATGAGATGTCAAACGCATATGCTGACTTAGAGAGATTGAAGGCAAGAAACTCAAAAGTGAAAGGATCTGTGAAGTCCCTGAACATAATCACT
This sequence comes from Halotydeus destructor, assembly GCA_022750525.1. Lineage (NCBI taxonomy): Eukaryota > Metazoa > Arthropoda > Arachnida > Trombidiformes > Penthaleidae > Halotydeus > Halotydeus destructor. The sequence goes on from JAIUWE010000015.1 coordinate 223,166, forward strand.
CAGGATATGGTATCTCTTCCGAATTTCGAGGCCACTCGAGCGGGCATATGAGGTCCGCAAGACATGAGTTATCCTCAGTAGAAAACTGAGCTAGAGGGCTTGACATCTTTGCACAGAGATTATTACTGGACCAGGACAGATCAGATGTCCTGTGGAAACCCATCGACCCCATTTTTCCGAATGCAGGATTAACGATGTCCTGATGTATGCAAAATATAACAAGTCCTGATGGATTGATTAAGGAGAGATGAGATGTCCCGAGCTTAGATATGTCCCCTAGCGACAAGCTGGGAGTCGAATATTTTCAACTTCCGTTTCCAGGCAGCGTGATCGATGAAACGCTCGTTTTTTCAACAATAGGTTTCCCAATTCTTTTTTAGTGCTTCGCTCGATTTACTTTAAAATTATTATCATCAGCTCTTTAGCGAATCACAGTTCCGATCGTCAACTTGGAAGGTAAGTCAGTTATTTGATGTAAACATGCTAATTGATTATTTTATCTCGCATTTTCAGTGTCAAAAACACGAAGACGAAACTCTTGCTCAGCAGCTCCAGTAACAAGTTGAAATTTTATTTAATTACAGTTTTACCTGTTTCCCTGTTACCCTGATGATTTTTTTGAAATTTAAATGCTCAATAAATTAGCTGTATGATGTTTTGTGGGACATCATAAGCATTTTGAATCGAATGATATTCCATATCCTAGTTATTCGTAAGACTTCTCTGGGACAAGTGATCTCCTAGATTCTTTGATCCAGGACCAAAGATGCCCGGAGCTTGCTTGCACAGCCAAACATGTTGAGTCCTAGCTAGAATCTGGACATGTCATGTCCGCAGCCAAGCTAGGACATGTGATGTTTTTGGCGGAAAACACGGTATGCACTGATATCACTTGTCCGGACAGGACAACGCTGAACGTCGGACATGACACTTCATCTCAGGATATAGTGGACGATGCGTTTTCGCCATGCCCTGTGAGGGGTTGTGAAGTCCGGAATTCTGCTTCGGACATAAATGTCGATCGAAAAGCCCTGACAGGAGATCTCCATGTATAAGGTATAGGAGCTGTTTTTATTAGGGTGATACTGTATGATACTGTGATGGCCGGACTGTCTAACCAGTTAGCCGTTCAGTAACAGGGACTATAGACTAGGTAAGACTAATACTCTTGACTTCTAGTTATATTAATAGACGCCGGTTCACAGGCTTACATGGGTTTAACTACCCTGGCCTGCTGAAGGCAGCGCCAGGGGGCGGGGTCGCCAATGGTCATTCGGCGACACGAGTGCGTTATCTTAGGTTTGATCGATATTATCTGGCCATCACAGATACTAACAAGGAAAACAACTTATGAAAAGAAATTAACTAATATTCCAGCTGGTTAAGGCGCAATCAGAAATCAAGTGACGAGAAATACATGGGTCCCTTTGTATGATTTCTTTAGAGCCTGCCGCGCCATACAAGAGCCGGTCGCACCAATCATAGCAGTGAATTGGAATGCTAAATTTTCGCTTACTCATTTCTGATGAGTTGATAAATCATATGAGACTAAACTTTTCTCAGTGAGACTGTAGACTTCAAGTTTTTTCTTGTTGCGAAACGGGCTGCGAGATCGATCCTCTCTACTGCCATAAACTGTCATACACGACAATAAGATTCGCTTATTATGTAAAGTTCGATTTACCTTTTCTGCTGCCGAAGCAACAAAGACATATCCTTTATTCTATACCTCGATTATAGTGATGAACCTATTCTAGTTTCCTCAAGAAAATGGGTTTTAGTGGTCCAATTTCTCAAGTGAAGAAGTTTATCGACACACTTTATAACGGATATTGCGTGATTGCTTGCCATGAAATATATAGCCCCATATTTCTTACATTATAGAGGATGAATCGGGCCGCTTTTTCTTGGCCCGGGCCCGCCCGGGCCAGAGAGGAGTCATCTAGCCGCCCGAGACCGCCCGATGACGTCATTGAGGCTACTGCGCAAGCGTGGTTTAGTACAGCGGAAGCTGTAGACTCTTTAAAGACGAGCCCGCCCGGCCGCGGGCTGAACGGGCGGGCCGATCGGGCCGGTAGTCGGCCAGACCCGATTCAGCCTCTATTACATTAGACAAGATGTGCGTGAACAAATTACATTTCTGAAATAGTCCATGGTCAAAAATTTATGCTTCTGTAAGATAGATGAGCTTCAGAGCTTGTTTAGCATAGCTCGTAGATTCGTTTAATTAATTAATGATGGAAAATCTAATTGCACATTGGTGTAAGACGTGCTTCGGTTTTGATTATGGAAAGTTCAATGAAGAAGGTTATGTGTACAAGACAAGTACACCGAAGTACATACTTGTCGCAATGTCTTTACAGTATATCAAGTTCATTGCAATGTTGTTTGTTGACCGAAAAACAGCTAGGATGCTAGGCGACCATTTTGACTACTATTCTAAACCAGCGGATTACTGGCGAATATTGTTCTTACTGTTCTTCACTTGTTCTATTCTCAATACCTTCTACTTTGTCAGGTTGTCTTCAAAACGAGACGTTCAAGCTTTGGTGAACTGCGTAAAAGGCTTCGTCAACAAGAACTATCAAAGGTCAATCGGATTTAAAGAGAGCGATATCAACAAACTTGATCGCATTTGTCGCTTGACATACAAGATTCGTCCATTGGCTAATCGAAATGCTCTATTCCTCAACATACTTCTCGAATTTCAAGCTGTTGCTCGAATATATGGATTTTTTCAGGTGCCAACAACCACTTGGCTATTTATGTCATTTCACATCTATGCTACATATCGCGTTTATTGTGCTAGTGAAGCTTTCTACACAGTGTTCTTCATGTGCTCAACTGTCATCAATTTGCAAATAGTTGGCAGCCAAGAAACGGAGTCATCAAGTGTTGAGCCGCGCAGATCAAGGTTCCAAGTTTTAAGAACATCGCTTACATGGCTTCACAATCGGTCCCAATCTTCGCGCCAGGTTCTAGCAACGTTAACATACTTCAACCATGTCGTCAAATTCGTTTTATTCACTCATATTCTGGTCTACATTCCGTTCAGCTGTGTAATATTTGCCCTTGCTTCGCATTCAACAACCAATGTTGCATTCCGAATAATACTACTGGGCTGTGCCATAGTTACCAGTGGAATTCTCTACATGATCACCTTGACAGCAACATGGCTGACGAGCGAGACGTCAAAAATGTACAGAAACTATTCGTCAAGCGTAGCAAAACTGTTGTGTATATTGCACATCAGATCCAAGAATGACGTCACAGCTCAAGTCAAGACGGTCCGGATGTACTTGAAGATGAATCAATTCTTGAAGTTTTTCGTGCGCAAGAAGCCAATTGGATTCATCCTCAAGGACCAGACAGTGGTCACCCAGTTCTTCTTTTTTAAGGTAACGTGATGCTCAAACCACTTGTTGGCTAACCCTTTGTTTGAAGGTCATGATGATGATAATCCGGTTCTCTTTGTTGGCTCACAAGTTTGCCCGAGATCCGTGAAACTTTTTGGACCAAGATATACGTTCATCAGCTTGAGGTTATTACTAACAGCCGTATGCAGTTGTATTTAAGTGGACCTTAACTTTAAGTGACACTTAAGTGTCAGTCATTGTATCCACAGTCAGAGATCATTTAAAGTATGACTCAAATGACCACTTAAGTGTCACAAAATTTAAGTGTGAGTACACTTACCGCTTACTTAAAGTTATAAATAATAAAAATTAACTAATGATGGACGATCTGCTATGGGAGAGTGATCTTTCTATGTTGATGAGGCAACCCGACGAAACGTTTCTACCGCAATATAGATCCTCTTGATGACTACCCAGACCTGGATTTTGTGACTAGATACCGCATGTCTAAAAATTCTTTTCGGAAACTTTTGGCACTTGTAGCAGACGGATTGGCAAGCAAGAATCAAAGAGGAAAACCTATAGCCTGTGACATTCAACTTCTAGTGGCTCTCCGTTATTATGCCACTGGCTGCTTTCAGCAGGTCAACCCATCATCGCAGATCGCTTCACTAGGGTGATCATGTAATCGGCAGCCAGTTGTCTAGCTACAGGTGCTGTAGCTACTGGTTTGGAAACAAGTTTCCGCTTCCTGGCAGCTGTCTTCTTTTTGGGCGCCGGTATCTGGCCCCTTGACACTCGGCGCAAAGTCGGGCAAGCTGGCCGTCTCGGCTTCTCTTGTCCTCGCTGTCCACCATCTCGATGACGGCGCAGATCTCGAGAAGCCTTGAAGCAGTGTCCGCAATCTTCACACCCCATGTCCAAGTCACTCAATGTACGAGTCCAAGTCCACTAGTCTAGTCAAAGGACCAAGTCAATACAGCATGTCATCTCTCAGATCACATACAAGTCAGTCGCCAAGTCAGTCACCAAGTCGCAGTACTTATCAATCCAAATGTCCAAGTCAAAGTCCACTAATCTAGTCAGCAGACCAAGTCAATAAAGCGAAGGTATCGATCGATTTACACACAAGTCAGTAACCAAGTCAGCCGTACTAGTCAATCCAAATGTCCAAGTCAAATTCCACTTGTTTAGCCTATACAGCAAGTAACTCCTCAAGTCACTCACAGGTCTACCAACAAGTCAGTGAGCCGAGTTGATTCCAATGTCCAACTCAGAGTTCAGTTATTCTGTCACAGAACCAAGTCAATAGAGCAAGTCGCCCCTCTAAGTCACTCACAACTCTGCTTACAAGTCAGTTGTCCGAGGCAATCACAATGTCCAAGTCCGAGTCGAATCTCTAGCAGAATCTCTAGTCAAAAGACCAAGTCAATAAAGCAAGTCATTCTCAAATTACTCACAAGTCAGTTAACAAGTCACTTGTCCAAGTCAATCAGAATGTCGAAGTCTATGTCGCCTAAAGTCATCAAACGACCAAGTCAATTCAGCAAGTCATGTTTCAAATTACTCACAAGTCAAAGATCAAGTCCTGGCACAAGTCGATTAGTCAGAAGAAACCAACCAGCCAAGTCAAAATGAGCAATAACTCAACGGTTTCTGTCAAAATAACAGAAGTGACGCTTTGCCGCCAAACTTACTGCGCAGGCGCAAGGAGCGCCCTCTGCCACTTAAGTGGCAAATTTGAAGTGTAAACGTTTTTCGTCTTTGGATACCTCGGAATTCAGTGTCACTTAAGTATGTATTTGTCACTTACCTATTTTCTACTTAAATGACCCTTAAATACTTCTAATGAAAATGAAAAATGGATATCAGCTTCTAGAGGTACTGTGAATTCGGTGTATTCGGATGTCGAAAATGGTGATGAGCCACAAAACAGCGGTCAGAGATCAAGCTTTATCAGTCCATAATAAGGCAAGGACTGATTTGAATGGACTATACCAACTTCATTGACTGAGGCTCGAGAAGTGAAGCAAATTGAATCTATGAAACTTCAGCTTCAACTAGCACTGCTGCTCATTCAGCTCTTCAGGGTCTACTATAGCATAAACGTTTTGAAATATCAGCATTCACGACGTCACCAAGTTAGCTCGTGAAGTGCCAATCCGTATCATCATGGTGGATCGTCGTAGACATCTATATCGCGTCAGTCTTCACGAGCGACTTTATAGGCCAGTAATGAGTACCTGATAGAGATTAAAATGAGCTGAAATCAAACAATGAACCATTGAGTCGACACTTGATGGCCATATCTACCTTGAAGAAGAAGAGCTGGGTGACAGCTGTCTCGTTGTTCAAAGATAAACCGATAGGCTTTTTACGAACAAAAAACTTCAAGAATTGATTCATCTTTAAGCTCATCTTCACAGCCCGTATTCGAGGTGTGATGTTAGTCTCAGATCCTCCGCGTAATATCCAACACTGTTTAGCTACTGCCGAAGAATAGCTCTTGTACATCCGGGAAGTCTGGCTGACAAGCGACGTTGCTGACAAAGTGATGGTATAGAGGATACCTGTGCTGATTATGACACCACACATGAGACTAATTCGAATAAGAAGCCAAGTGCTCGAATGCGAGGCGAGGGCGAAAAGTGTACAGCTAAACGGAATGTACATCATAATGTGAACCACTAGGACGTATTGTAGAACGTTGTTGAAACGTGATAGTGTTGCCAAACTTTCTTTTGAAGCTGCGTTACTTTCACAGAGCCTCTCAAGCCAGATAACAAGATTTGAAAACACAGTTCTGTCAAGGCTCCGCTTCGTCTCATGGCTACGTATGATCTGCATATTGATAAAGGTTGAGCTCAGAAAGAATACGATATAGAAAGCTTCGCTTGCGCAATAAACTTGGTGTGTGGTGAAACTTTGAATCAGCAGCAATAGCCAAGTCCTTGCCGGTACTTGACACCATCCATACACTTTTAGGATAGCTTGCAGTTCGAGAAAACTGCATAACAAAAAAGCACATGGGTTGGAAAATTTTCGAGACTTGTATACGAAGTTCGAAATGGAATCCAACGTCGTAATGTCAATATCGCTCAATCCACGCCATCTTTGAAATCGTGTGTCCACAAAACTGTCTACGCAATTCACGAGCACCCGTATTTCGTTCTCTGATGCCATCTTTAGAAAAGTAGAACATACTCAATATCGCAGGGCTAAAAAATAGCAAGTAGAGTATTCGCCAAAAATGAAAAGGCTTGGAATACTGATCAAAATGGTCGCCTAGCGTTCGTCTCGTGGTTTGATCTACAAAGCACATCGCAGTGAAGAGAATGAACTGCAGCAACAGTGCTGCTAGTAAGCCTTTAGCTTTCTTGGTCTTGATCACAGTACCATTCGTTTTGAACAGTTTATAATTGAACCCGAAGTACGTAGCACACCAGTGATCAGCCAGATGTTCCATAATTTTCTTTGTACGTGGAAACTAGCACTCTATGGCAAGATGCGCTATACACAATTTGTGACTCAAGAGAGAATGTTCACCACACAGAAGCCTGGAGCAGCTAGAGCTGAAACGAAGCCACCTGGTGTCAAGCGCCGAAACTTTCATAACCTGACGGCGCATCGTCACATTTATTTAATTTTATTAGTCACTTTCGTCTCACGAGATATGTCGTTATCAACCGCGATTAAAGGTCAACAACAATACTTCTCGTGAGCTCACTATCATACTTAGACTATTTTATTCAAGGAGCTCTTCTTTGCATGCTCTGACGCATCTTAGTGAACTTCTTTTAAATTGCTCTGTCAATACAACCATCCACTGCCTGCTTATTCACATGTCTGTAATACTCAAGGCAGTACAGAGAGGACAGCTGTGAAAAAGCTCGGGACCGATTGACCAATAAAACTGAATATAGAGCACAGATGACTTCCGAACTCTTCAGTCAACAAAGCTTTTTCTAATTTTGAGCCCTCGTTGATATTGTCCAACGGTGCCGATACTTTCACAGCTGTCCTCTCTTTACTGCCTTGAGGATTACAACAATGTGATAGCTCAATTTCGTCGTCGTTAAAAAGCACAGAATAAATCTCTATCGTCAACGAATCCAATGATATATCAAAACTTCTCTTGATCTTCGAAGTGCTATGGTAAACCAGCAGTATGTAATATTCCGAATGTGCTTTAACTTCATTTCTGTGACCTTTAATAGTGAGCAATAGTGCGATACACTGAGACTGGCTTACAGCGCATGTGGTTTTATGTTTCACAGCTTCTTCTACTTCCGATGAGAACAGTAATCTTAAAAAACACACTCAGTGTTCTTTCGCTCAATGTAGTTGAAGCTTCGATATTTCAAGGGAGTATTGACCTCGATTCCGATAAAACTTTTAAGTCACATATCTATCAGACATCCTTGTCGATTTCCTGATACGTCAACATTACTTTTTATTGCACCCAGTATTCCGAAAAGTGTACTTAATAACGTGAAGCCTGGTGATGCCATTATCGAGAGTGCGATCACAACACATAGAACGCAAATCAAGTCATGGAGAAACTGATAGGTCACTGGTGTGAAACTTACTTCGGATTCGACTACGATCTGTATCTGGACAAAGGTATTGTGTTCAAGACTAAGAAGGCCAAGTACTTAGTGGCAGCACTGACGCTACAGTGTTTCAAGTACATTGTCCAGTGTTTAGTGACTCAAGAAGCAGCAAGAATGCTCGGCGACCATTTTGACCACTATTCCAAACCAGTTCCGTATTGGCGATTGGTTTATCTGTTGTATCATCTATGTGGACTCATCAACACCTACTACTTCTCGAAAAATGTGTCGAAGGCGAACATTCAAGTCGTTGTCAAGTGTTTGAGACACTTCTTCGATCACCAATATCAGCGGTCTGTCGGCTTGACAACAAGGGACGTCATCAAACTGGACCGGATATCAGTCGTTGTGCTCCACATCCGATGGTACTTTGGTAGAAGTGTAATCTTGATAGCAGGTGTCGCCGAACTGCGGGCCATTCTCCAGATTTACCATTTTTCAGACATACCAATAACGAGCTGGCTTTTCATGATATGGCAAGTATTCACCGTCTATCACTCTTACAGCGCCAGTGAAGCCTTTCTGGTTGTTTTCTTCATGGGCGTCACTGTGATTAACATGCGACTCGAAGACAACCAAGAGATGGATCATATCTCAACGAGACACTCACTATCTAACATTAAAGGCTTGCTCGCCTTACCTATCAAACGAATTCAATCGGCGAAGCAAGTTTTAGCATTACTATCACAATTCAACATTTTTGTTCAGTGGGCACTCATGTGTCACATTGTGACATATGTCCCCTTGACCTGCATTCTTTTTTCTCTGGCCATTCATCCGACTGCAGCGATCACACTTCAGATACCGCTGATGAGCGGTGGACTTATCGACATCATCCTGCTCTACACAATCATCTTCTCGGCAGCCCGGACAGCCACCAGGGCTTCCAGAGTTTACAAAAACAGCTGTTCGGCAGCTCTGAAGCTGCCGTTTCAATTACAACGGTCAACTAATAACACCATACCAGGAATAGGAGCCATCAAGATGCATCTCAAGCTGAATCAGTTTCTGAAGATCTTTGGCAGAAAAAAGCCTTTCGGATTCACACTGATGAACCAAACTGCACTCACTCAGCTTATTGTCTTCAAGGTAAGTTGCTAGTAATGAACCAGCTAATGTTTTGTCATTTCTCAGGTCATCTTGAGCACTCTGCGATATTCAATGTTGGCCTACAAGTTTACTCACAAATAGTTCAATGTGCGTTTACTACAGAAAATCAATATTGGAAAATAATCGTCTTCTACAGTCTCTTTCAGTATGCTTACTCTCCACCATATTACATATTTTAGATGGAAGCAGTCCTGGTAAAGTGAGCTGGATGACGTACTTTTCCAGCCGCTACACTGTCCTGTGGAGGCGCCATCTATGGTCTTTCGTGACACAGATGCTGTTTTGCCGCTGTGTGTCACTGTCGCAGTATCACACTTTCTATGGGGAACGGGGGCACGTGTCCCCTATTACTTTAAGTATGCCGGTCACTGCGTTGGCCTGAATTAAATATATAAGTGTAGTGCAGTAAAGCGCTGCTCAGCCAGCCATGCAGATTGCAAGTAGATTGCTGTCTACCTTGACTTACCTGGGCTGTGCTTCCAATAAATACCTAATGTGCTACCACACCCTCTCTTACTTGATGCCCTTAGACCTATGTCCACTGCCCTGTCAACCAGGAAGGCAAAAACCTACCGTTATCACTGAAAAAAAAACTTTTTTCAACCAAAATACCAGTGGGTGAATAATTTAGTTTTCAGTGACACATCTGGTCATCATTGACACAGAAAAGGTTTCGGGGCAAGTCAACGTAAATCCAAAGTCCTTGAATCATTTTATCAAAACTTCATACACACGTTTGATTCGGTTCGGATTCTGACTGACTCGCGTTGAAAGATAACTTGTCAGCGAAGATGACGACGAAGTATGTTGTCGCTTACTGACGTCAGTTTGTTGTGACATCAAAATCTTAATTTTTCATGGAAGCCCACATGAACAGTTGGTGTAAGATCTACTTTGGGTTTAATCATGAACCAATCGTCAACCGAAGTGCCATGCTCTTCATAAGTCTTGCCGAGCTGCAGCCCATCCTTGGAGTTCTGCAAATCTCAGAGAGACCACTCGTCAAGGGATTCTCCTGCTTTTTAATTGCTTTGTCCAAACAACCAGTTACTGCCATCGAACTTCGCATTGTTCTAATACTTGGCGTCTTCGTCAACGTCATTGTGTTCTATAGCATCGTCCTATCTGCCACTCGAGCTACCAAGAGTATCGTGACGGAAGTCCAATAATGACGACACGAATCGGATAAGAAGAGTCTTCAATCGATCGCTTGACATTCAACTTCTTCATGTATAATCGGAAAGGTAAACTATTGCCGAGTCGTGAAGATCCTTCAGAGTGACCTTGATCTGCGGTTGGAATAAAAATAATCAATCCTGTGACTTAATTCTCTACACGTGCTCTCAGGAGCAGCCTAGTGATTGTCGTCTAAACTTAAATTGCCTGACAGTGTGTCATCACATTTGTGAGTCTCATTTCGTGCTCCGCAAAATTATGGAAAGAAGTTGGCTTGACTTGAACCACTTTTCCCAGAGCACGTCTACGTGGATAAATGTGACCAGTTGCAGGTTGAAAATATGGAAAAATTGGTTGCTTACTGGGCGAGCAGATACTTCGGCTTCGATTTCGAACAGTTCAAGACCACCGGTTTAGTACACCGGACTGCTTTTACAAGCTACTTACTTTTTGCGATTTCGCTGCAATATAGTAAGTACGTTGTAATGTGTTTTGTTGACCAAGATACCGGTAGGAAGCTGGGAGACCATTTTGACCACTACTCACAACCAGCTCGATATTGGCGGATAATGTTTGTGCTATATTACACCTGTGGAGTGCTCAATACATTGTACTTCGCCAAGATTGCCTCAACCAGAGATATCCAAGTATTCGTGCGTTGCTTGAATGGCTTTTTCGATAAAGAGTATCAGAAGTCAATCGGATTCAAAAAGTGTGACATATTGAGACTGCAACACATTGCACGAATTATATATCGCTTTCGAACATTGTCCAGTAGTGGTGTCTTCATGGTAACTTCTTTGCTGGAATTGCAGGCCGGTCTTCACATTCACGGGCCATTTCAAGTGACCACAATGACCTGGCTCTTCATGCTAGGTCATACATACCTTACGTATCAGGTATATTGTGCCAGTGAAGCTTTTTTCATTGTGTTCTTCATGTGCTCAACAGTGATTAATTTGCGACTCATGCGAAGCCAGGAAACGGAACCACTTGTAGCCGAATTTCCGAAACTGAGTCGCTCACTTGGACAACTTGGCAAACGATTCCACTTGTCGAAAGAGTTTCTAATTTCACTATCGCGCTTCAACAACGTAGTGCAGTGTCCTCTCTTCATCCACATCGTGACATACCTTCCTTTCGGCGGAGTGTTGTTCGCTCTAGCTTTGCAGCCAACAACAATGATCGCAGTCCGAGGCGTCCTCTTGAACGGTGCTTTCCTCACTATGGGCATTCTTTATGCAATCACTCTATCGGCTACGAGGCTGACCACTGAGACATGCAAGATGCACAAAAACTATTCATCGGCTGTAGCTAGAACTTCGTGGGTGATGCAAAGTTTAAAGCGTGACGTCATACCACACCTCCGAACGATTAAAATGTACTTCAAGATGAATCAGTTCTTGAAGTTATTTCGTCGCGGCAAGCCAGTTGGATTTTCTTTGAATAGCCAGACAGTTGTAACTCAGTTCTTCTTTTTCAAAGTAAGGATGATGAGCGATGCTTAGCTTAATCTCTAATCTTGTCTCTGAAGGTCGTCTTGATCTCTTTCCGATTCTTGCTGCTGGCTTTTAAGTTTTCTCGGGAGCAGTGATAGAGATCCATATTCTAGCACATTTCTATTTTAACGACGTCGGCCATCTTTAATCTTTCGCTACACAACCGCGATTCATAAGGATTCCACTGGCTGAACTTGGTCCATTCACTGAAGACTGAACACTTTTCGGATGCTCGCAATTTGAATTCTCTTCGAACAGTACTCTGACTTGCTTGTTGAGACTTTCGATCTGATTGTCGGAATCACTTGTTTTCTTCCGTAGAAGTTCTTCAACTTTGGCCAGCTTAGCCGTTCTCTTTCTCCAAATTAAATAATTTGGCATCTTGTTCGACAAGAGTAAACGATATGTCAGTTAAACTGTTAACCATATCACAGAGACGTCGCCTACACATGGCACAGATAACATGTTTCTCAGTTGACTACTTCAGCGCCACCTAGTTGTTGACGCAAGAAAGAAATCCAGTAACTTATGTGCCCCCTGTTGACGGAAAAGCGAACTGAGGTCGCCTGATAAGCGATCATCACACTCGTTCTTATTTTATTTATACTTTCTCAGAGAAATTGACTGACATTAAACTACGGTTTTAGCCTTGAGAGAAAATCAATGGTATTGCTACAGTTTTTTTCGTCACACGCAGAGAAGACAGGTAACTGTCAGCGGACTTGCAGCTTTGATATCTTGAAGATGGAAGATCTGATTGCTTACTGGTGTAAAACGTACTTCGGCTTTGATTTTGAACAGTTCAAAACTAAAGGTATTCTGCTCAGAACCAAGACTGCAAAATATGTTGTGGCTACAATGTCCTTACAGTACATCAAGTACATCGCAATGTGTTTCGTTGACCAAGGGACAAGAAGAAAGCTAGGCGACCATTTCGACAACTATTCAAAACCTGTTCATTACTGGAGAATAGCTTTCTTGTTGTTTTTTTCCTGTGGACTGTTGAACGCATTTTTCTTTCGCAAGATTGTGTCGAAGAAAAATATTCAGGTATTCGTCAGTTGTATGAAAGGCTTCTACGACCAGAGCTATCAAAGGTCAATCGGATTCAGACATTGTGATATCATCAACCTCAGTAGAAATGTTCGCGGCATACTTCGCTTTCGGAAATACTTAAATTGTAGCATTATTCTACTGATAGTGATTTTTGAATCGCGGGCTATTTTACGAATCTATTGCCTGTTCGAGATACCAGTGGTTACCTGGCTTGCACTACTGCTCTACGTTCATACTATGTATCATGTCTACTGTGCCAGCGAAGCCTTTTTAATTGTGTTCTTCATGTGCTTAACAGTGATTAAACTGAGACTAGCTCGAAGCCAAGAAACGGAACCAAGCCGTGTGAAAAACAAGTTTCCAGACATTCATCTCTTACTAGACCAACTTTTGAAACGATTTCATTCCTCGAAAGAAGTTCTGTCATCACTGGCATACCTGAACAACTTTGTGCAACACGCGTTGCTCACTCATATCTTAACATACCTGCCACTTAGCTGTGTGCTATTTACTCTAGCTCTTCAGCCAACAACATCTATAGCGTTTCGCCTAATTATATTTCTCAGTGCCCTAGTGATTACAGGACTGCTCTACAGTATCACCTTATCGGCAACATGGCTGACTACAGAGACTTCGAACATGTACAAGAACTATTGCGCAATAGTGGCTAAATTGCTATGGATGCTTCACGAAAAACCAAGGAGGCATGCGACTCCAACTATAGGCAACGTCAAGCTCAGCATCAAGATGAACCAGTTTTTGAAGTTTTTCATTCGAAAGAAACCAATAGGGTTCACACTTAAGAACCAAACTGTCGTCACTCAATTCATTTTCTTCAAGGTAAGCTAAGGCGGATGGTCAACTAATTACAGCTCAATTGTTTCTAGGTGGTTCTAATTTCTCTGAGGTTCTCATTGCTGACATACAAGTTTGCAAGAGAACACTGAACCGCTGAACTGTCACCTAGAGTCGTCACTCACTTGCTTCAGGTATGCTGTGGGCATTCTTTGGTTCCTTGCTTCCAGCTTTGCACAGCTGAGTTCACTGATATTAGCATTAAATCGAAGCCAAGCACCGAATCGCCAGGATGCAGCCATCGACCAAGATGAGTTTTCGTGAGAGATTCACATCTCTTCATCATTTGTTTCAAGGTCACTGGCTCTTACCAGCCAAACGTCAGTAAGTTCGTGCTGAAGGATGGTCGAATAATTGATTATGATTACCTGGAATTAAGCAACACTGCAACAACGAACCTTTTCTGAGCGATGTCCGAAGACAATGATTTCATTCTTCTTAACAAACTTCAATGATGATGATAACGTAGTCCGTTAACTGTCTAGATGAGCTTATCGATTTGGAAGGATAGGGCTCCATAAAACCGAGCCGTTCAATTCAGTAGCTGAAATTATGGCTTATTGAGTATATAAAATTTCCCGTTTCACTTAATTTTCAGCGTTGTGGGATTAATCGGGTGAACCTGAGCGTATGTATCAAGTGCGAGCACAAAGAGAACCAGAACACACAAATAAAGATGGCCGGAGAATCAAACCCTAATTCATCTTTGGGTCTTCAAAATAAAAGCTCCATAAAAAGTAAAAAAGGTGTAGGACACCCGGTGTTCCCAAGTGGTCTCCCTCCCAAGTACTGACCGGGCTCGACGTTGCTTAACTTCAGGGATCTGACGAGACCTGATGAACCAACGTGATCTGGTCCTACACGTTCGCTTAGAAACAAAATGCAAAATATACACTTTTACTTTATCTCCCTCGCAAAAGCATTATGTGCAAAATTCTTAACCAGTCATAGATTGACAAAGTTTTTAATGAATCAAGTACCGCAGCCTAATTTCAGCGCCAGTCCTATTTCGAATCAATCAGGTTTTCGAGACAACAGGGATCTGATTTCTGCTCTATAAATTTCATCATACGCAGAACTTTTTAACATGATGCTCAATAATTCTTTGATAGTACGATATTGGTGAATTTCTGACTGGCGTAATGGTTCAATTCTCGGCAGGTTTTTAGCAATGACCAAGCACATTTCAAAGAACTCGATAAAGTCCATTCCGTAATGAGCAAGTAGTAGTTGATTACGAACATTCAACCATCCAGCTTCATCGGCGGACAGTTCTTTTTTGACATCTGCAATTTCCTTCTCAACATCTTCACTTGCAGCACAAAGCTGTTCCCAGATATACAGTATGTTGCAAGCATTAAACCAGTTATGATTGATTGAGATTGTGTCTTCAACATTTATCACTTGATGCATCCAGCCGCTGGGTACAAAAACAGTCTCTCCAGCTCGTTGAAAGAACACCATCGGTTTCATTGCTTCAACAAAGTCGTCGTCATTGCAAAACTGACTCATATCGAAAGGAAGTTGACCATCTTGCGATAATTGTGACAACTCGACTCGCATATCCGGAGAAACCATTATCCACTTTTTCAGGCCGCATATATTCGATGACCAACTGAAAGAACCGTAAACATCACTGTGCACCGGAGTCCTTAGAAGTGAGATTAGTAAAGTGTAGTGTAACTACATTGACTCACGACGTGCCAGCTGGTCCTATGTAAACAAACTTATAGTCGTCTCGCTTTTCGCTTGCTTTGTGTTCCCAGTAATAGTTTAGCCAATCGTTTTTGAAAAATTCTGGAACTTGATAAGCTTCGTAGCAAGGGAAGTCTCTAACAAAGTGCCAGTCTTTCAGATACAGCAATCGTTCATCCGCGCCAACTTTACGCTGCTCCCAGTAGTCCAAGTATTCGGAGAATTTCATGTCCATGACTGGCTGACTATTATAATACTTTCCTTGGCAATCATAGACCGGCACTGTTGCACAACCGAATTCTGTTTTCAGTCTTGCCACATTTACTGCTCCACTATCGGTGACCCATTCTTTTCTACTCTTCCAGGCTCGAGTCTGTGACTCGTCGATTATACACGGTCTATTTTGACGCAGATATTTCTCATAAAACGTCTCATAGTCAGTGTCTGACGATATTCGGTCAATATTCATTGTTCAGTTGCCATAACAGCTGATCGTTTAGCGCTGAGATTTCGGGACCGTTTCAGCAAAGTTTGCAGTTTAAATTATTTCAGACGCGAACTGAATGCAGCTTCTTCAGGTTTCAGTGATACCTCACAGCTGTAGACAAGGCTGTAGATTCTGGTTCTCTTCGGGTTCGTACTTGAAACATACGCTCGAAATCCAGGAGCGAGCGTTATTTGCGAACCACAGTCCTGTGATAGTGTTGTGCGAGTGCTACTAGGTGGCGCCACGAACTAGCAGTGCGTCATAAACACTGTTCTTTCACACGTGCGGCATCAGTTGTCTGGAAGCTGGTCCATCTAATTACACCAATACAAAATGGAATACATCGAACAGGGGCTAGATGAAATCGCCAATCAAGGCAAAATGTAAGTTCTAATTGATAGAGTGTCACTTGATTAAATTTTGTTCAGTCTTTGCTGTCAGTGTGGCTCTTTGATTGATCCGAATCCAGCAAACATGTGCGTCGGTTGTCTTCGTTCTCACGTTGATATAACGGAAAACATACCGAAGCAGGTTATGCTTTATTTCTGCAAAGGATGTGAAAGGTTAGAAACTGATGGAATTAAGCATGAAACTAACTGTTCTACTCGAAATTCAGGTATCAGCAAGCACAAGGTCAATGGGTTGTCGTTGCTCTTGAGTCACGCGAACTGCTGACTCTCTGCTTGAAAAAATTGAAGGGATTGAATCAAGTTCACTTAATTGATGCTCAGTTTGTTTGGACTGAACCCCATTCAAAGCGAATCAAAGTTAAACTAGTGGTACAGAAAGAAGTTCTTGGCGGCGCTGTGCTCCAGCAAACCTTTGTCATCGAGTACGTTGTGCAGCGGTTCATGTGTGACAATTGTCATCGCATTGAAGCTAAAGATTTCTGGCGGGCTGTCACTCAAGTCAGACAAAAAGCCACTTCAAAGAAGACATTCTTCTATCTTGAGCAATTGCTTATTAAGCATGGCGCCAGTAAGAAGTGTGTCAGCATCAAGGCAGTGGCTGACGGAATAGACTTTTTCTTCGACAAGAGAGACGACGCCAGAAAGTTGGTTACGTTTTTGGAAACAGTCGTACCCTGCCGATATGTTCCTTCGCAGAGGTTGGTATCTCATGATTCACATAGCAACACGGCAGAGTTTAAGCATACGTATTCTGTTGAAATCGTGCCGATCTGCAAGGATGACATTGTTTGCCTCCCTGTTCCGTTAGCTAAATCGCTCGGAAATATCAATCAAATGTGTCTCTGTCTTCGCGTCACGAGTCAGGTTTACCTGATTGACCCCACTACACTGAGAAGTAAGTAACACATGTGAAATTTTATATACTTAACAATCCATAATTTTAGCTGCTGAACTCAACGGGTCGGTTTTCTGGCGATATCCTTTCAAGTCAATAAGTTCATCTAGACAGTTGACAGAATATGTTGTTATGAATATCGAACTTGTTGGAGAGAATGAAATCAATGTTCTGGGACATCGCTCAGAAAAGGTTCGTTGTTTCAATGTTGCTTAATGCCAAGTAATCATAATCAATTATTCGATCATCCTTCAGCACGAACTTGCTGATGTTTGGCTAGTAAGAGCCAGTGACCTTGGAACAAATGACGAAGAGATTCACACGAAAACCCATCTTGGTCGCTGGCTAAATCCTGGTGATTCTGTGCTTGGCTTTGATTTAAGGAATGCTAACATCAATGAGGTCAACTTTGAAAAGCTGGAAGCAAAGAATGCCAACAGCATACCCGAAGTTGTTCTAGTGAAGAAAGTGTTCGGAGACCGTAATGAACGGAAACGCAAGCGCCAGTGGAAGTTGCGTCGTCTTGATGTTGACGGCGCTTCGGATGGAACTACGGCCAACAATGACTTCAATGATTTCCTTGATGACATTGAAGAAGATCCACTTGCCAGGCAACATGTGAACATATACAAGGACGTTGAAAAACTGGACAGCATGATGGCCATTGATGCTGATTGACGTTGACGATGATGACGTGCCACAGGTTACCTTACAAGAAATGCTGGACGATTTAGACTTGGGGGCGTCCGACGTGGACAGTGATGATGATGAGGTAGACGCACCTGAGTGACTGCTCTAGGTGACGTTTTCAACAGTTCAGTGTTCTCTCGATCGGGCAAGCGTGATGGCATGACCTGCATAATTCAGTTTACCACATGTGTCTAGCACTTGATGTTTGTACGTACTGGTCGCTGAATGATTTAGGCACAGGGATACCCGTGGGCATGGTTCACCAAAAGTTAGACAGTGATATCATATAACTCTGTTTATTGGTGTAAAAATAACAAAAACGAGATGCGCTAAGTGTTATAGGATTTTGTTTCAACCTATGGGACAGGATGTCATCTCCCAGAGTTTAGCAGCCATTTTTCTAGCTGTCTCAACTGTGATCGATTTTTCTTGGCCAGATTTTTCTACCAACAATAATTCAAAGCAAGCAATCGATTTCTTCTCGCAACAAATACTGACCGGAGCTAGCTTGAAGATTTTCCTGATTATTTCGGTTGATGAAGTTGGAACCAACTATACTAGGATAGGACTGAAGGGTGAACTCTTTCACTTCCGGAACTAGATGTTTGCCTGACATATCTTCGAACCACATGAAGTAATTGAAATGTAATTGCTTCTGAACGATGGACCATTTTGAACTCAGATTGCCTGATGCAAGGCTCGTATAGGCGAGTTCAACGGCATCCGATAGGACATTCAAAGCGTCCTTAGTTTTCGAGGTCCTTCCGAAGGCCAACTTTCCAATGTCGTCACTTGACGCATAGATTACTTCATTCTTGACACGATCAATGTAGAGGAATGCGAGCAAATTTGGACTGACTTCCATGAACGGTTCGATTGTCATATTGCGTTCTGTTTTGACTTCGAGGTAGTCAATATAATCTCTGGTTCTTCGTTCACAATATATTCGAAGAGAATCCAAATGAGCAATTACTTCTTTGTCATCATATCGCGATAGCAGGGTTTCACGCATATTCAAATGTACAAGATTCTTGTACACATCGCGCAGAGAGGAACATGTAGAAGAACAGAGAGCTTCAATCATGGACGGCAATTCTGTCTTCTCCAATGACAACAAACACTTCTTAAAGTCAGGCTGAAGTAATCTGTCTAAAGATTTGATTAAGCTCTTGTTCTGATTGAATTTGAGGTAAGCCTTGATTTTGATGATTGCTCGCTCAAGTTTGTGAAGACTGAGAAATCCCTTGAGCTCTGACTTGAAGTATTGAATGTTATTCAGTGTTTGCAGGACCACTTGAACGGCACATGTAAAGTCAGCTACATGAAGTTCACTCAATAGAGCAAGTGTAAGTGAAGATGAGATACGAATGATGACGGCACAGTAAGGTAACAAAATATCGGAAGTTTCGCTTGCTTTCAAATAGACAACAAATGAGTTGAATGGCAGCGATAGTGAATGAGGGGACGATGATGGCGTGATAAGTCGCCGCTTAATCCTGCTACCGCTGGAGACGGTTTTGCTGTGAAGATGGTGGACTAGAGTCGTACTCTTCATCTGAGCCACTATTTTCACGGTCACCATGATAACTTTCGTGGTCAGTGCTTATGCTTTCGGAATCTGAAAAGTCAGACTCGTATTCGGTGCTTTCGTTCAGATCATTGCAGTTGACTGACTCAAGGAGCAAGATCAACTGGATCATGTTTGACTTGGTTAAACAGGGTGTCTCGGGATTCCAATGGTGAGATAAGAGCTTATCTTCGGAAAACAGCATGGCATGACAAGGGAGCTCGCCAAGTCGCCTCATTTTGTCTGAATGATTTCCTAGTACATACTGCAACAGCCTATGGAAAGTTGCATGGATGTTAAAACTGACTTGGAGTCTCTCGACTGCTTCCACCATGCTCGTAATTGACCTTCCCGTAATTAGTCCATCTTCGGAAAAGACGTTTCAATAGATTCGACTGAGCTTTGTCGTCTTTCGCCGATGAAGGGTTAGAACCAAACACGAACGCTGTTAATTGCTTGAAAAACTGTAGGCGACGCTCATGGTGCTTGAATTCTCGCGTCGAAGTGGCTTCGTACAAGTGCAAAAAATAGTGGTCATGATGCTGAATAGAACAGAACGCTTGACATTAAACACTGTCCAGTCTGAACAGAACTCGGCTTCTTACCTCAAATGTAACTAATTCTTCCGTTAGGACTGGCCCCAGCTAGAAGATTGTAAGAGGGTGACTTGTTCTTCAGTATTCTTAGTGATGCAACGTAGGGCGAGAAAAGGATGACGAGAACATTCTGAAACTGTTCAGAATTCGAAGACAATTCGTGGAACGCAGTGTCACCTGTTGATTCGAGCAAACCACGAGCGTGAGCCAATCTAGCCAGCATCCATATAAACTGCTTATTATAATTGGTGATCACGACATAATTAGTCGGATCGAATACAAGAAACGCTTCCATAATGCCAGTGAACTTGAAAGCAATTAAAGCTTACAAAGCAAACCAAGTCTTGCGGTTCTTTCCATTATTGAATGCGCAAGGGGCGTGGCTTCAGCTATCAGCTGGCTAGTCTGTTGTATTGTCACAACCACACTCAAAATTGAACATACATTACACAATATGTCTACGCCAGCCCAGGCATTGTATGCTGAATCAAAGTTGAAGATCAGTGATAGAGTCCAAGGTTCTGTCAAGGATGTTGGAACCCTTGCGAAACAAGTCGTAAAAGGTTCGAAAAGCGGAGAGGTGAGTTCAGCCCCTGCTAGTCTCCAAATATAAAACAGTTCGAATTTAGATTCTAGGACATATAGAGCATCAAACAGTTCGCTGCCCAGATTATTCAATTGAAATACTGAAATTGTAAGGAATCATTTATTGCGTCCCCATTTTGATAGTAAACCATTGAACATATAAAATTTCAGACCTGAAGAAATGTAGAACGAAAATAACCAGAACCGTATATTGAAAGCATTTTGCCTTTGTTCGGAAGATTGGAATGAGCTAAAGTATCAAGTTCTAATATAGACATCAATCGACAGTAAAAAAGCGCGGCTACTGTCTAAGCAGTTAATAAATAAGTTAGACAACTATGACACCTCCTTTGCTTTATTCGAATCGCTCAGCTGACACGCAACAACAACCGAGTAGTGACATCTGTCAGAACAAGTTGAAAGCTTGAGAACTGAAAGTGGGAACTGTAATTCGAGACGGAGCATGAAAGATCACTTGAAAAATTATATACACAAAATATCATTCTACTCTGAAGTACAATTAAATATATTTTTCCTAATCACTCTTTTCAATGGAATTGGTATTAATGTTGAATCGTAAAACCAGGAACCCTACTAACCACTAGTACTCACCCCTATTAAGCCAACACTGATGAGGCATGAACAGCTATGTACCTGACATAGATGCGGTGGGTCGTCACAATGGTCTCTCGTCAGGAGCGAATGATGGACGCGGGATGGCACCATATGAGAACGGTCTTGATTTTGCATTGACTGAGGCACATCGAGCTCGTACGATCTTGAATGAAATTATGTCATGGGCGTCCGAACACCTCGAACTCGCCAGTATGCTGCAGTATCGCCGAGATGATAGCCTGTTGTCAAGCTGATTCCTTTGACACTGAAGCATCACGCCAATCCACCGGAACCTTCACTGTCAGTCTGACGGTGATTAAATTCATTTTCGTACCGGATGAGAGGTAAGTATTCATGATTCACTTCCACAAAACGAGCTTCACAGCCGGCTAAGTTCCGTGTGAGTACCCAATCTCGTTCGTGTCGAAAGTAACAGTTCCATTATTAACCATTGCAGAAATGTAAGGATGGCCGTGATTATGACTCCATACTGTTGGCATAACTATCCAGAAATTCCAAGTCCATCAAAAAGCTCTTGATTGCCGAGTACCGGACCTGAAAATTAGGATAATTTCATAAGTACCATTCAAACCAAATGCTGTGCCTTACTCAGGACAAAAGGAGTCCTTAGACATACCTAAGTGCCATGTCCATCTCCAAACAAAATCCTTTGCCCTTCCCTGACACATGAATTCTACAACAGCTTCCCCAGTTTGGCGAATAGATCGGCTAAGAATTTAATACTCTAATCAGGATACCAGTAAACAAAAGAGAAAGTGACGTTACAACACTTGTTCCACAAAGATCCTGTTCTACATATGCTCATCGGGTGTCAGTCTAATGAAACTAGTAGTTACGAATGTGCTTCCCAAAAAAGTCCCAAATAGGAATCGTCATGCAAGCCTGTGAATGGTGATTAAGAATAACGAAATTAGTTGAAATCAGTAACTACGTACCTTGGTATGATTTTCCTAACGAATGATCCCGCTCAAAATACTGGATTTTGTGCAATGCATGACTACAAATGAGGAGCAAAGCAACGATACATAGAAAAGGGTAATATAATGGCCACAATCCTGCACTCTAGACATTTTCATCCAGGTAACTTGTTTGTTCCGTGTTTCTATCGAAAAAATAATAAAAATGTTCACCAATTAATTCACAAAGAATTTTACAGATGATTTGGCTTTAAAAACACACACAGGCAACGACTTTGCAATCCATACTCAAGCTTACGAGTCGCACTGAGCTTGGCCAAAGAAAGCGATCGCAGCGCCACTTATCACTTTCACTTCTCGCTTACGAGGCATTACTGTTTTAGAATTATCAGCGTTATTTTATCATCCGAGGAAATAAATCAGCACAACAATATGTGTGTACATCGAGTTTTCAAAGTCAAGGAGTTGGTTCTAGATGGGTTCAAGGTATAAATCAAGGGCGGTATAGCGCGAATTGCAAGCCGGGCTAATAATACTGATGGAAAGGTCCCCGAGGATTCAGAGAGAGCTGTCTCTTAGCTTTTATTTTACATTGGACATCGTGGTTACTCTGTAAGACATGTATTGACAGGCAATCAAACAAATAATGCTTCAAGGCTGTTATCTCAGAGCAAGTTCTGTCGTTCGACGAACTATGGTAAATATATCAGTCAGTCCAGTTTAACACTTATCCGCTGTCTCAACTTACAGGTGCCCTTGCTGAACTTGAGCAATGGATGCAATCGTAACCCACTGCGTACATTGCCGAGCCGTCCATCACAACACTGTCAAAATATTGCTTTCAATTTGCCGACAGCGTTCGAAAGGCGATTGGATACGGTATTGACTGTAGTGGATTTTGCATTCTCTACTTTGTTCTCATGGAGCAATCAA
>JAIUWE010000016.1:0-177679 GCA_022750525.1 Halotydeus destructor
AATCTGACCCCCGATTCATTCTGGTCACCACTGGCCTAGATATAGCTGGTTTTCCAGGTGAATTTCTGGGTAACCAAAAAACGGTTACCCAGAACTTCATGACGAGACCACTGTCATTCAACTGACTATCTACCCCTACCATTAAAGGCTGACCCCCGAATCATTCTGCTCACCACTGGTCTAGATACAGCAGGTTCTGGGAGTAAAATTCTGGGTAACCAAAAATGGTTACCCAGATCTTCGGTACGAGACCAGTGTCATTCGACGGGCCATCTACTCCTTTAACTAATGTCTGACCGCCGATTCATTCTGGTCACCACTGGTCTAGATACAGCCGGTTTTCTAGATAAAATTCTGGGTAACCAAAAAACGGTTACCCAGAACTTGATTAGGAGACCAGTGTCACTCGATAATGCATCGGTCCCTATGATCGACTTTTGAACCCAGACTCATTCTGCTGAACAGTGGTCTGGATACACAGCTCCGGAGCCTCACTCTGGGTAACCAAAAAACGGTTACCCGGAACTTCAAGGCGAGACCAGTGTCATTCAAAGGCCCATCGACCCCTATGATTGACCGCTAACCCCTGAGTCCTCTTCTGGTCACCACTGTTCTGGAGAAGAAGGAGAGATAGAAGGCTTTTGATGATCGCAATTTCAGTTTATTGTTAGCATTTACATAGTATAGTAGCTCCCGGTCATTCCGAGAAGAAAATCGCAATCAGGAGCCTCTTCAATGTGGTAGTCCATCGGGTCAATCGCAGTGTCCTCTCGCCAAGCAGCCCATGTGCCGCAATGCTGACAGCAAACTTTGCTCTGCCTATCTAACACACTGGAATCGTACAATATCCATCCTGCATCGGCCATGTCTTCAATGGGGAACTTTCCGTAAAAAGGGAGCTTCCAGTAGCTGACCACGCGCTCCGTAAGGTTCCAGTGATGACTCCTCAAGCTGTCTAAGAATCGAGACAAAGTAGTCAACTCGTCTCTCCGAACCATGAAGGGTACACTGCCCACCGTTGCGTGGGCGGCGGCTGTGACCAAGGAGTCTTCGCGGTCGCTGTCGTCTTCTTGGACCAGTGGAGTATCTGTAGGAAGGCACATTGTGGACACAGAGAGGTAAATAGGAAGGTGTTCACGGCTAAGCAAGCAGAGCAACGTGTCGAGACTGTGTTGAGTAAAGATTGGACAACTCGCTGAACTTGATTCCCTGGCAACTGCGAATGCGCCACAATTAAGAGTGAGCACTCCTGCTCTATCGGTCGCCGTGCTCACACCTGTTTTTTAGCATTTGGCCTCAAATATGAAAGTAGGTTTCTGGCTCTTATAATAAAATCAGGTTTCATGCTCGCGTGAGCGACTTCAACACCGCATTGTTTTATTGGCACAATCAGCATACATCAATATATCGATTCAAGTGACTTGATTATGACGAGCTAATGGACAGGAGAAGCACAAATTAGCAAAGTTGGGAAATTGGTCAACTCACCTGTCGCTGGCTCTGCGGGACTTGAAACGTTTTCGAGGAGTAGACGAATCTGATTCAAAGTCAGATTTATTCCTCGAAGAGTCCGAGTTGTCACTCCCGTCAGTGCTCTCGCCGTCATCGATGAAATCTTTGTCATCTACGTTCTCAGCTTCGTCAGCGGAAGACGGCGCTTCTGACGAAGGTTTCTCTTCGAATTGTTTTGCCTTCAGCAAGATGAGATTGTGACAATGGTCACATTCAAACTCAGCGATAACGGTGTAGCGAGGGCGGTCAGTGGGCTGCTTCACCAGAGGCGCGGAAGCAGAAGAAACTTTTCGATAACTACGACGAGGAGGCATCGCGGCGAACTAACAAAACACTGTTTGCTTTCAATTTGACTACTCTCGCTTTTATATTGTCTCCAATTCTCAGCTAAAGCCTGAAGACTGGAATAGCTGATCCGAATTCTTAAATGGGATACGGAGTCATCTCAGAATAACAACTCTCACTCTCATCCTAACTCGAGGTAAAAATAAAATATCCTGCTTTCTACTGAAGAGAAGCAGTGAAAGCTCGAAATAACTACACTTTCACCGTCCAATCTAAGGAGTCGACCTCATTTGCCTGCTCGAAACGGAGTAGCCTTAAGGTAACAGCTCTCCCTTTCGTTTTATTGAAGATGAGAATAACTCCCAACTTTTTAAAATAAAAGACCGGTCGTTGTCTACTTCCTGATAGGTTGAGTATAAAAACGAAATGATATTCAACAATTCCCATAAGTCAGCCAAGATGTTCTTAGCTTTCAGGTGTGTGATGCGAACCGCTGTTCCTGACTATGTGCTTCTAGCTGCTATCATAAAGAACTACGGAGAATGTTATGTTGCCTTCAGCCCATTCGAAGTGGAGCTTTCCTATGGACTCAACCTGGCATACGAGCTCTACATGTTCTGGATGCCAACAACTAGTTGGACCCCGGAGAAGTTCATTTCGAGCCAAATTGTGGTCGAACAGCTGAACGACTGGGAGCCGTTCTGCTTCGGTCGTGCATTTGGACCTCAGAACGTTCCGCCGAAGAAACGACTCGCGATGCTGGAAAAACTCAAGACTGACTTTCAACGGAAATTTTGTATTCCAGCCACGACAACTAGGGCACTCGAGCCCCTAATTTGGCTCGTTCAATTCTGGAACCATTCCTTCTTCGAAGCTACCGGATACAACACTATCAGCCAGAATGTCAGCACGCTACAAGCCCAGGTTATGAGTTCTCTAGTAGGCGACATTTTCGAAGTAGCAGTGGGCGACATCCACTGGCTGCTCCCGATGATGGACGAGAACAAAAACTCTTTGATGGCTTCGAACGATGACATGGCAGGTGTTCTGCTCCACTGGACGGTATCGAACTACGTAGAATTTCTGCGTGGCGCCTTAGGTACTGCGAAAGATTGCAACATCTTACTCGCACAATTTGCCGCCATCAGTTACACGCCGAAACAAACGCAATTCAGTACACGTGCTATTCTGATAACTACAAAAACCAACAGCGAAACATGTCCTACTGGAGGCACAGGGAAAACAGTGCTGCTGGACTGCTTCAGATGTGCTTGTCGCGGAGCCATACCGAAACAAAACTTGCTTGCCCAGGATGTGATGGCCATGGGCAGGACCCCTAGTGTGGTGAGTAAATATCAAGCTAAAGGGTTCAATGTTTTCCCTTTCGACGATCTTGCGGTCGGGCTCATCCTGGGAAAGAGCACTGCTACAACCGAAACAAAAAGGTTCTTCGATGGCCAATTCCCATTCAATGGCTGTAGGATTGTGGCAACCTCGAATGTTAGGCTATTGGCTGACGGCATCATTGGCAGTACGGAGAAGAATGTCGAGACTGCAAGAGTCGCGATGAAAGGAAGAACCATAGAAGAGAGCGATGTTCAGCCAATCATGCGCCGCTTTCAAGTGTTCAACATAGAGCGGACATCTGACGTGAGGGACATACAGTGGGTGGAAGCGTTCCAGCAGTACTACTTTCTTCGCTTGGCTTTCGCGAGCTTCCTGCGACGCCTGTATGAGCGTAAGCCTGTGCTGACGCAGCACCTCAACGCTCGTCCAGGAGACGACAGAGTTCTGCAACTGGACCTATTCCAGAAGGCGGAAACGTTTCAATGTAGACCAGCAAATCTAACCTCCTGAATTGTCCAGAAACGTTTCCTATTTCTGGTTCGACCTGTATGATTCGAACATCTATCCCAAACTATACCAATTGAATAAATGAATATTTCCTAGTGTCTATTACGTCTCAAATTAGTTCATTCTGTCAATGAGACTGGTTTTCGGGGCAAAAGTCCAGGTAACCAAAATTTGGTTACCCAGCGATTCAAGATCAAAAAAGTCTCATTGTGAGAGCCATCAACTAGTAAGGTTAACTTCTTGATCTCGGTCCATTTTGATCCTTACTCGACTTGTTAAGACCGCTTTTCGGAGCAAAAGTCCAGGTAACCAAAATTTGGTTACCCAGCAATTTACGATCAAACCAGCGTCACTCTGAGGGCTATCATCTAGTGTGGTTAACTTCTTGATTTCAGGTCATTCTGACCCTCACTCGACTTGTTAAGACAGCTTTTCGGGGCAAAAGTCCAGGTAACCAAAATTTGGTTACCCAGCAATATGAGATCTAACCAGTGTCATTGTGATGGCGATCAACTTGTATGATTAACTTCTCGATCTCAGTCCATGCTGGGCGTTACTCGACTTGTTAAGACCGCTTTTCGGAGCAAAAGTCCAGGTAACCAAAATTTGGTTACCCAGCAATTTGCGATCAAACCAGTGTCATTCTGAGGGCTATCGACTAGTATGGTTAACTGCTTGATTTCAGTCCATTCTAATCATTACGCGACTTGTTGAAACTGCTTCCGGGGCGGAAGTACAGGTAACCAAGATTTGGTTACCCAGCATTTCGAGATGAGACTAGTAGTATTCGAAAAGCCATCGAACATTATGATCAATTCTCCAGTTTCTTCCCGTTCTGAGTTTAAGGTGACCTGAGACGGCCGCTGTCAAAAGGAAAAAACCAAGTAACCAAGATAGGGTTACCCAGCATTTCGAGACAAGAGTAGTGCCAGTCGGAGAGGCATTGAACACTTTCTGCGCACTATTGTTCCCACAGGTCGTTATTGAATGATTGGCTCACTTCAATTATCTCCTCTAAACCGGCTAAACAACTTTCACTGTGCGTGGTCCTTTACGCGCTAGTACCGTTAGCTGAATTATAGGTGAAAAGCAGCATTTACCTTACATTAGTTAGAGAGAGGGAGCGTGAGATTTTTAACATAAAGTGAATCCGCCCGCCTTGGAAGGCTGGACTAGTAATAGCTGGTTGCGCATGCTCCTTCTTTTGTCAACTGGAAATGCACCTGCAGGTAGTTGCGGTCAACAGAAGGACTTGTCACATTACATCGAATTTAGATGCATCTTCAAAGATACTGACTAGTGACGCAATGAACCTTTGGCTGCATGAGACCCTTAAGATCATAGTCGGACTAGCATGTTTTTGATATCTACGGCACAGATGAATACAGTATATCTGAAGTTTGGAATTAGAGTCTCCGTCTCTCACAAACTTTGGTACTCGGACAATGTGCAACAAGCGATGCCTTTCATGAGAAATTGATTTACTGTTCCATACTGAACTATTCTAGTTCTGTATTGAAGTTCAATGTGCGGCACAGATGGATACAGTACATCTGAAGTTTGGAAGTAAAGTCTCCGTCTCTCACGAACTTTGGTACTCGGACAATGTGCAACAAGCGATGCCATTCATGAGAAATTGCTTTACTTTTCCATATTGAACTATTCTAGTTCTGTATTGAATTTCCCCTCTCCCAGATCCGGTGCTTGTCATCGTTGAAACAAAAAGCAGATTTATTTAATGGAGGGATCTTCACCGATTCTCTCCTCCAAAGCGGTCAAACAACTTTCAGCAAACGTGGTCCTTTACACGATGGTACCGTTAGCTACCTTATAGGCAGAAAACGGCATTTAGCTCACATTTGTTAGAGAGAGGGAGCGTGAGATTTTTAGCATAAAGTGAATCCGCCCGCCCTGGAAGGCTGGGCCACTAGAGCTGATCGCGCATGCTCCCCATTCTGACTAGAACTCAGCCCAGAATGGCCGCTTTTCGAAGCCAAAGTCCAGGTAACCAACATTTGGTTACCCAGCCTTTCGAAATGACAGTAGTGCCATTCGGA
This sequence comes from Halotydeus destructor, assembly GCA_022750525.1. Lineage (NCBI taxonomy): Eukaryota > Metazoa > Arthropoda > Arachnida > Trombidiformes > Penthaleidae > Halotydeus > Halotydeus destructor. The sequence goes on from JAIUWE010000016.1 coordinate 5,709, forward strand.
GAGCCATGGGATAGTATACTTACTTCTCCAGTTTCTCCTCATTTTAACTAGAAATCTGCCCAGAATGGCCACTTTTCAAAGCCAAAGTCCAGGTAACCAACATTTGGTTACCCAGCCTTTCGAGGTGAGAGTAATGCCATTGGAAGAGCCATCGAATACCGTGGTCAAATCTCCAGTATCTCTTCCTTCAGACCAGAACTTGGCCTGGAATGCCCGCTTTTCAAAGCCAAAGTCCAGGTAACCAACATTTGGTTACCCAGCCTTTCGAGATGACAGTATTGCCATTCGGAGAGCCATCGAATACTATTGTTAATTCTCCAGTTTCTCTTCGTTCTGACCAGAACTTGGTCTGGAATGGCCGCTTTTCATGGCCAAGGTCCAGGTAACCAACATTTGGTTACCCAGACTTTCGAGATGACAGTAGTGCCATTCGGAGAGCCATCGAATACCATTATTAATTCTCCAGTTTCTCCTCATTCTGACTAGAACTTAGCACGGAATGGCCGCTTTTCAAAGCCAAAGTCCAGGTAACCAACATTTGGTTACCCAGCCTTTCGAGGTGAGAGTAATGCCATTGGAAGAGCCATCGACTACCGTGGTCAAATCTCCAGTATCTCTTCCTTCAGACCAGAACTTGGCCTGGAATGACCGCTTTTCAAAGCCATAGTCCAGGTAACCAACATTTGGTTACCCAGCCTTTCGAGATGACAGTATTGCCATTCGGAGAGCCATCGAATACTATTGTTAATTCTCCAGTTTCTCTTCGTTCTGACCAGAACTTGGTCTGGAATGGCTGCTTTTCATGGCCAAAGTCCAGGTAACCAACATTTGGTTACCCAGACTTTCGAGATGACAGTAGTGCCATTCGGAGAGCCACCGGATACCATTATTAATTCTCCAGTTTCTCCTCATTCTGACTAGAACTTAGCACGGAATGGCCGCTTTTCAAAGCCAAAGTCCAGGTAACCAACATTTGGTTACCCAGCCTTTCGAGGTGAGAGTAATGCCATTGGAAGAGCCATCGACTACCGTGGTCAAATCTCCAGTATCTCTTCCTTCAGACCAGAACTTGGCCTGGAATGACCGCTTTTCAAAGCCATAGTCCAGGTAACCAACATTTGGTTACCCAGCCTTTCGAGATGACAGTATTGCCATTCGGAGAGCCATCGAATACTATTGTTAATTCTCCAGTTTCTCTTCGTTCTGACCAGAACTTGGTCTGGAATGGCCGCTTTTCATGGCCAAAGTCCAGGTAACCAACATTTGGTTACCCAGACTTTCGAGATGACAGTAGTGCCATTCGGAGAGCCACCGGATACCATTGTTAATTCTCCAGTTTCTTCTCATTCTGACTAGAACTTAGCACGGAATGGCCGCTTTTCAATGCCAAAGTCCAGGTAACCAACGTTCGGTTACCCAGCCTTTCGAGATGAGAGTAGTGCTTTTCGGAGAGCCATGGAATACCGTGCTGAGCTCTCCAGTTTCCTCTCATCCCGACCAGAACTTAGCCTGGAATGGCCGCTTTTCGCTTCTTTCAGAGCCAACTTTGAGACAAATGTCGCTCAAAAAGCTCAATATTGACATAAAGAGCACAGGCAAAGAGATTTCACTGAAGTTCGGAATGATTGTCAGCGAACGGTTCTCGGTGACTCACTTATTGAAACATGAGCAACAAGCTACGGCTGTTCCTGTGGCTCTAGTTTCATGTTTTGAATTTAATCATGCTGGTTTCAAACTTGATTTCTCGTCTGCAACGTTGAAGATACCAACTAATGACATGGAGAAAAGAACCATTTGAGCCAGCAGTATCATTGGAGTGCGTGCAGTCAAAGCTCTGATGAGTGCTCTATTTTTCACTTGGTTGAAACATCGATATGTTTTCATGGAAATACTTTCTTTCATTCATGAGCTGCTTGTGTTGCCCCCTTGTGAGCTAGCTGAGAACAGTCAACTTTCACTGCTGGAATTGAATATAGCACGGAATAAGTGTGCTACCAGGTTCTTAAATATCCAACCGACTCTGCGAGAGTGTTCGGAGCATATTAATATTGAATTTCAGATTGTCTATGACGTAAATGCGCTCGGAGTCTCTCCATCCTACGAAGCTTAGCGGGTCTGAGTTCGTTGCTAGTTCTGACGACTCCTGCCATAATACTGTTGTTTTCAGAGAAGAGAGAGAATCTATAGCATAGTAGATGCCGTATTGGCCGTTCGAAAATGAGCTATTCTTTTGAGTACTTGTGGTTGAAATCGTGAAGAGGCTCTCTCAAAAGATTCCTAGTATAAGTTTGAATGATGATGTTCGAGATTCAGATGTGCTGGTCTATATTCTCAAAATATCGTTCACTCAAATATTCCCCGCACAAGCTTTAACGCTTTGGTTTGCATCCAGCAAGTCCGATAAGAGCGTTGGTGTTATCATGCGAAGGAGCGGCTGACAGTTTATAAAGCTCAACAACAGAGACAAAACAGGCAGTAGTGACGCGTGCTGCCTCGCTGATTGCCTGTGCTTTGTGATTTAGTCTTAAACACAAACCTTTGCCGGAATGTTAGCCGTGTCGGTAAGCTAGGACAACAAGGAAAGGGATTGAATCTCAGGCCAAGCTGGTTCAGCAAGACCTCAAGTGAGATTTTCAGAAAGAGTTTCTACCGTCAGTCACGTCGCCGGGACTTCAAGCTTAAAATTAAATCGTTTAAACATGGATGGAGATGAGCGTCAGACCGAGGTGCGACGGTATGCGGAGACCCCATCGAACGACGGTTCAGATGACTCGAATGCTTGTTCGGATGATGAAGGTGAAAAACTGAAAGTTCCAGCCCAGAGCGATGAATCTGAAACAGAGGGTCTTTACGAGGCATCACCCTTTGAAGAGCAATGTTCAAGATGCATGATCACTTTCGACTCCGAAGCTCTCTACCACATTCACGCACCTTGCTCTCACGCTAACGAAAGTGTAGACAAGATTTCCTCTACGTCTGCTGAGAGACCGCTTTTACGCTGTGGAAAATGTACCAAAGCGTATAAATCCTTGGCGGAGCTGCGGCGACATTTTCAGACTCACTGCAAACGACGATTTTCATGCAAGTCTTGCACTTATGCAGCACATACTTTGTCGGACATGAAGAAACACCTTGGAGCTCACGTAGGTCAGTAACGAAGCACGAATTTCGATATATGAATAGTTCTTGTAATTTCGCAGTTCCGAGATCTGAGCACAAATGCCATCTCTGTCCACAAACCTTCAAACAGCGCGCAGCTTTGGCACAGCACGCCGAAGCTCATCAAGGACCGACACCGAACAGATGCCACTGGCGTAAATGTGGAGCGTCATTCAGTTCGTTGACGGGGCTTCACAGTCACACTCGCTGGCACAGACGTTACGATTTGAAACGACGTCAAGTAGCTGGTCAGAACTGTCTCCGTCATGGTCTACGCCAAAATTTGACAAAGGAGCGTGGGAAGCCGAGAAGATCATCGGTCGAAAAACCCGAGACGAGACAAGAAGTAGAAGTGATTCACCTATCTAGCGATAAGGTGCACACAGGTCCAGCAACAAGCGCTGATGCAGGAGCCATAATCGAGCCGTTGACCACATCTCTAGCAGGTGTGATAACGATCTCAACGAAATATCTCCTACCATTCCAGCAGTTGCGTCAAGATCGTGCACTGCGATTGACATTCACTGGAAAGTCTTCGGATCATTTTTCCGAAATGATGGAGCTAATCTGCAAGTCAAATCGTGCTATCAGCGTTGAATTCAGAGCCCTCAAAGAAGGTGACCTTGTTTTCCGAGAAACAGATGTTGAGCTAAACGTCTCCCCGGAAGACCTTCCCATCAAGGAGAGCAAGGAAGATTCTTGCAGACTCTGTGGTAAAACGTTCACAGACGACTCGTGCTACATTGCGCATCTCCCATGTTTCCTCACTAATGCGGCTCCTGTTGAAAGATCGAACCTCTAACTCGATATCAAGATCTCAGACTGAAGTTGCATAACTTCGAACGGTTCTTATTCTTGAGCTTCGACGACCTGGCAGAATACTCAACAAAAGCATAATGAATACAACCTCGAATCAATAAATGCCCCGCAGCAGTGAGGAATGTGAACACAGATTTTAAATGTTATTATTTTTTATGGTTTTTTTTTGGATTCAACGATTCAATGCAACTTGTTCTTGCTTTTAAGTTTCTTTCGTGGCTCATGGCTACCACGGAAGTCGTTTGATCCAGCTAAACGAGTATAATTCTATTACACTCCCACATTCGTTAGTTGAACCGGTTGTGCTGCAATACTCTGTCGAGCTGGTTACGCTTCAAGACAGGTTTCAACTGGTTATTCCTTCCATCTATTGACGCATAAAAGCAAATGAATTTTAGTTTTTCTCTCAGAATATTATTTCTTATAGTTCTAACTAATTATGTGCGAGTTGACTATTTCACGAGATGAAGCTGCTCATATTCTTCTCAGTTTCACGGCCGAAAATAACCGTCAGAGCGAGTCTTCAGTTGAATCGTTTTCAGGAGAAACGAACCTTTCTGTTTCTCGAAAAAGCAGCTCTGAGTCAACTCCATGCGTCTCCGAACCAGTGACGCCACCCGACGTGGCATCCGAAAGCGCTGACAATGCTACTGATGCCTCCGCGTCGTTAGGCGACTCTGAAATGTCCGACGTGGTCAAAATTTCGTCTAAGCAGCCGGTAGTACTGAACAACTCATTGAGGACATCCGGTGAGTCCAATCTGCTCATTTACAGCCTGGTTGTCAAAAAACAGCTGGCGATACTGAGAAGCGCTCTTGCCGCTCTGCCGATGAAGAAATACAGATCAAAGCTAGCATACTACGTTGAATCAATGGAGAAATTAATCGACAACGATTTGAAGTTTCTGAGTGCGTGCAGGATGGAGTGGCTCTTCTTCACGAGATATTATTCGGTTCTGCTCCGGAACTCCTATCACGGTTCTCGTGCTGCAAGTCTGATCAACATACAAGAATTAAAAGGGCTCACCGGAGGAAGTCAGGCTATAGACGTGAGACGAAGACTGAATATTTGGCAGATTGTTCTCTTTGCAAAGTTCAATTTCATGACAAGATTCTATCTGGGCATAGGTTGCGGATTTGATGACATGGCATTTGATTCACTCAGGAGGACTTCCAATGGTTCGAAACTCTGTTATTCCACCCTTACACAGCGTCAACACTTCATGTGCTGCTTGGCCAGGTCACAGAAAGACATTGTAGGCCCGAAACGAACCTATGAACGTACCAAGCAGCAACGGAGACAATCCATTGCACTGGGTGCATCGAGATTGTTACAGGTCTTGCTTGATCAGGTCCACACATGCTCAGAGTCTCAGGAACGGTGCCGGTCTGTCTGCGTTAATTTCAACGAGGCTTCTTTCGGTGATTTAGCGATTGTGCCCGTCATCAAGCGGCCACGAGCTCTATTTGCTGTCGTGTAGTGAATGTTAACAGTTTGAACTGCAATAAATCCATTGTGGACGGTGTTGGAAAGAATGCGTTTCATTTAGAGCAGTCAGTCCTATCCCGAATGACCATTAGCCCGTTCAAGGAATAGGGAAGGATAGTGGTTCCAGAACGTTACACATTCCAGGAATAGTTTGCCAAGCTAGCAAAACAGGTCATGAAGACTATTACGATACGGATTTGCTTTGTGACTATAGTGACCCGACTCGCTCTAACATCAAAAAGCCGCCTGCCCAAAAAACAATCCGTATGATGTTCAAGGCGTAGGAGAGGGAGGCAGTCCAACAAGCACAGCAGATGACGATGTAATAAAAGATCAATGGAAGTCAGTGGTCACGTGAACCAGTAGCATGCAACAGATTGAAAGTTCTCATCAGAATAGTTTGAAGGCGAAGCGTATTGGAGAAACGGTCGCTATCGTCTCAGCTCTGAGCATGACCAGCAAATCAGAATCCAGCTTGTTTCTCGATCTCACTGGTGTGTTAAGGCTCTTTCGCTACTGACCGTTCGCTAGATATGTTCGTTCAGCATGTCCTTTTTTCCGGGTCCCCCTTGCCAACAGCTGGGATATTCTCTATTGTGTCCTGAACATGTGAGTGGAGATCCAACCTCTAACCTGATTATCAACGCGGTGAAGAACATTTAGGAATAACATATCCGTCTCTCTTCACAGCTGCCGTTGGCATTCCTCAACAGGTTCACGATTCGCAACGAAAGACACTCGGCTCTCCTGCTACCGGCTCACTTGGCTGGTATGAAGAAACTGCCCTGGTCGCTGAACATATCGAATTAGTTGGCTTCCCATCTCTGCGATTCGACCTCAGAGACCCGGCATTTGGTGTGCCACCCTCGCTCTTTGGAACACCTATCACTTTCAGAGCAACACCAGGCACCGACTGGAGCAAGGCAGGAGCCCCAGGAAGGATCAGCACGAGACATTGGTGTGTGACAGCCATGGAAGAGTTCGAAACGAAATCGTTCCAAGAGCTGCGAATGGAGGATTTTTTAGCCGGCCTCACAACTGGAACACCTGCTGGATTTGGAACTGCTAGACATTTTGGCGGGGAACAAATGACGGCTACACCAGCCGTTGGAAAAGTTGCCGGGACCCATCACGTCAGACACAATCAATCAATGTTCAGAGCGTCAAACACAACAACAACATCTACTGCACTCTTCAGCGGTACTTCGGTTTCTCTGATACAGCGCACAGTGAGGGTGTTTCTATTACATTGTCTTGGGTGCGTGCCGTGCCGAGCTGGTGCCACAGCGTACGACGGCAAACAAGGGACAAACAATCAACAAACACGGGCAGTATTAGAGACATCTATTCTGCCACTCAGCATTGTCCTGAGCGGCAGAATGAAACACGCCTTCCCTGCTAGAAAAGAGATAGACTCTGTGGTGAAGAATACATGAAAAGTCACAAATGCTGATTCAATGTTATTCAGGGCTTTTACTGCCCTGCAGCCAACTTCGCGAGGCCTTCAATGACTCCCTCGTTCAATTAATTATTTAATTATTATTGTTCGAATTCTAATTGATCAAAATATCCAAAGGTGTCTTCAGGTGATGAGCTAGCGAGAGGTTTCTTCATTGATCGTTTATTATTCATTCATCTGATTCTATTCTGCTCTCACGAATCCCAGCGTTCTTGAGAGCTCTCTGAACTGATATTCGTTTCATGGCAATCAAGGATTTATCAACTTTTTCGTTGACACGGCTTCTGATTGCAGCTTTTCGGTTACACTCCGTCAAACGCGTTCTCTTCTCTAGGGCAGTTTCTGCTTTAGCTCGGCGAGCACTGCGGTTGTCAATCCGGAGAGAAAAGATGTCTTCGTCTGGGTGTTCTTGTCCGAATAAGCTCCAAGTGTCATCTTCGACACGTTTCAGAGTCAAGCCTTCGGCTTGGTAGTGCAGCTTCACCGAGGTCTTTGTCACTTCTTCAAATTTTTCTTCAAGCTCTTTCAATGTTCTTTCTGCACTCAGGTGACTGAGTTTGGCTTTAGTTTTTGAGACATCGGATGGCTTCATAACACCCCCCTTCGGATTGACCTTCCTCTCCAATCGGTGTTGGTAGATCAATTTCTTTTCTTCTGGGTTAAGACGCGTCATATTAGATTTTTTGAAGAGAATATCAGGAGTTTTTCCAGTTTTCTTTCTGAGTAGACGACGCTGGGACCCCTCCATCGCTGGCTGAGCTCCGGCAAAGCTAGGGTTCGCTGCAGGTGTGGAGGCACTCACAAGCCAAAGAAGAACCACTGGCTTAGCGGGGACAGCAAATCCATCGGATGTGATGGTTGCACAGGACAACGTTTTGTCCAACGTTTCAGTGGAACTTGCCCCAATAGTTTCCATTGGTTCAAAGTGGAGCGAGAATGGGGCCTCGTCGACACTTGAGCTCTGATTTTCGGAAACATCGGCACAATCCATCGTCTCGGGCAGGTGAGTAGATTTTTCTTCAGACAGTTGCAGCAGAAGCCAAGCAGCCTCAAGTTCTCTTTCGGAAGACATTTCACAGACTCAGAGAGCAAACTGAGTTGTGAAGCGATTGCATGTCGTTTATAAAGATTGCCAACGAAAACAACTTCAGGCTCTCGACTGAACTGGTTCCACGACATTATGATTGGAGGAGCTGTTCATCTGATTCGACAAAGCTTTCGCAATAGAATAGCTGGTTTCTAAATGGGTAAAAGTGTCAGGTTCGACTTCCGCCAGAAATATAACTGTATCTCGCAATGCAGAGTGAAACAGCTACAGCCAAAACTAGTCCGACGAGACGGTGATCTTTGAACATCTGCTCTGGTTCATGCATTGACGGAGCTACAGTCCTACTCAGTTCGAGCTTCTGCTCTCCATCGAATTCAAGGGTTTTTTGCAATTCCGGAGTCACAACTGCTGCAATAAGCTCAAAGACGTTCCGCCTACCAGTGCCTTCAGCCCCGATGAACAGCTGTTCTGAACCAGAACCTCCTTGGTTCGATACTCTGTCAAAGCGTAGCAAAATTGTTCCAAGAATTTCACCGTCGTGAACCGCACTAGTTGGTTTCCGCACTTTTCTCGAATAATAGAGTTTGGTTGATCCTATGAAACTCCTGGCTCGTATGATCACATCTTGGCGGAAAGGTAGTACGAAAAACCGCTTCTCGCCCCTGGTGAGGACATCTACTACCATGCTTTATTCGAGCATAGAAGCTTTATCATAGTCCGAGATCAGAATAATAGTTCGAATCTGTAAAGGGCACCGGCGAGAGTTCATGAATCGCATTTCGACATTTATTTCGTTCTGTTTCAACCCGGGAGGATACATGAATTTCCACTGATAGCGCTACTACACAGATCTTCTTGAAGCTTACGTGGCACGTCAGATGTGTTTACTCGAAACGGCTTCGCGGGAACAATGGCTCAGGACTACGAATGTCCTCATGACAGATGTTCCCTCCCTATCTTCGCGTCTTCGATGAATTGTTTTAAGTAATCTTTTCTCAGTCTGATCAAGATCTCCTGCATTATTTATTACTACTTATTGAAAATCGAGCTACATCACTCGTTCAGAGTGTTGTACAGTATATTTGAGACTCTTAGCTCCTCAACGTCCAGCAGTTCAAGTTTCCGCAACGCGTCTTCTGTTTGAGCGTCAGAGCGACAAAGCTGGTTGCATGCCTTCACGATACTCGGCAGGTGAGACATCCTCGACTCCGAGACTTCAGCGAGAACAACGCTGCGAGCACGGTTCGAAATCACGACCAGGTCAGCTCTCGCTGAGGTAAACTCAGTGCCGAGTAGCTGCGCAGTCTCGGGCTGATAAATGCAGAGACCGTCAGAACAGCAATACTCTCTTGTAACTGGAATCGTTCGAATAGCGGTGATGCCATTGACTACTTCTCCGTGGATGTAATGCGTCTCACTCTTGACTGTCACTTCGATCGTTTTATGATGCTTGCGCTCCGCTCCAAGAATTTCTTCGACCAGGGCAATGGACTTGCCAAGATCCTCTGGTAGGCACCAAAACGCAACTTGCACTTCATCCCAGTTGCGTGACAGGCCGAACACAACCGGCATCAAATTTACAGCCAAACCACCTTGAAGTGCAGCAGGCAGCAATCGTAATTGCTTGTGTTGTTCCTTCCGAGTGGCGAGAAGAAATCTGAGTAATGCACACGTGAAACCGCCTATTGTGTCGATCCTGATGTCTACAGTCTGTACCCGTCTTGAGCAAAGCCCAGCTAATGTGATGAGTAGTTGACGTAGGAGGTTCTTCTTATCGCGGCGTGATTTTCCTCGCAATGCGGCCTTTGTGACTTGTTGATCACGCCCTGGAAGGTCCTCCTGACCATCGAACACATCGTCGGAGTCATCCTCGCTCATTTCGCAGTCGGCGTTGAGGCACAGTTCGAGAGGCTCGTCGTAAGGCTCCATCGACTCAGAATCGTTTCTGATCTCATTCCTTCTTATCAGCGCTTTCTTCCTGAAACTAGTCTGGAAATCAGAATTTAAAGCGGGTGGTCGCTCTGTGAGCCTCGAGTGATGAGTACACGCCTTGAAGATGTTCAGCGTGAATATATCAGTGCTCATCAGCACCATGGGCAAATGCGCAAGAGTGTGAATGCACCTTATCTCCAATTGCTGTACTCCAGGTAACTTCATCATAACCAGATGGGTCAAGAAACTGTCGAAGTCCACCACTGATATTGGCTCTATTTCAAGCGCTCTGACTTGTTTGAGCTCCATCGGCTGTGGATCTCCATATAAATTGTACGTCATGGTCAACGTTAAATTTGTGGCTTCACTAGACAAAGATTTGAGCTGTCCTCTGAATGGGAGGCTTGTTGTGACTTCCAAAATTGCAGAAGCTGATCGCAAAGCTGCCCAGGTGTCTCGATAGTTTATGCTGTCGAGAAACATGTCTCTGTGGTCCATACAGACGGTTACCAATAAGTCCACGTTTTTCAATGTTTTCATCTTCTCCAGTAGCGATTTATCGAGAATTTTTGACATCGTAAACTTTGCAGTTCTGAGTTTTGGAAGTTTACCGAACAGAATGTCTTCAATCATGAGTTCGGTGAATCGAACTGGAATCAAGCTCCCTCTTGTTAGGTCGATGCTGTTCAACCTGAACAGCAAGTTGTTATACATTGTTTCGAATGTCCGCGCGTAAGGGTAGTCGTTAGACTTGTATTGATCCATGAAACTGTCAAGAATGTCCGGTGTTGGTAGAAGTTTGAGTTGACATGAGGTACTTGCTGAATATTGTTCGAGCAGAATTCTCGGGTAGGAAAGTGTATCGGGAATGTCTCCGAGTGACGGGTAGGCCAGAAGGAGAATCTCACCGAGGAATTCCGAGTCTCCTTCCAGGTTTCGAGGGAACCATGCAGGCAAAACTACGGATGAAACAGACGGGAAGTAGCCATCAAAATATTTTTCTATGAAGAGCTGAAACTGCTCATCTGTGGCGGGGCACGGACATCTCATGTCCACTGTATTCGGTGTTGAAAACTGAGCTCCACTCTCACAGATCTCTGGAATGGTAGAGCAAGACTGACAATTCATCATGTGTACTGAAGGATACAAACTGCAAAATCTTAGTATAACTGCTTCAAACGTTTAGCTAATATACAGTTTACAGATGGTATAAGCTGAGTGGCAGTTGCGCGAACGGCCTCCCACACAGAAATGTTGCGGGAAGTGCCAAACAACGTTTTTTATATGGACAAGACCAGTTCCGAAGAATAACGCTCTTGCAAGTTGGGATAAAGGCTGTTGTAGATGAAAGTGGACCATTATCTGAGCCCTTCCCGTCACTCGATTATTTACAAAATTGGGTTTATCACCCTGGTGAAGCACCGATGAATTTCATCCTCGTCTTCAGACCTGGCTTCCAACACTCTTATCAATGAATATACCTGGCCTGCACAATCAAATTTTCTGGTGAAATCATCAAAGTGTTTTGGAGTCAACAAACTCAGATCCTCTACTCCAAGCAGTTCACGGGCTACAGATTGAGCTAGTTGATCTATGGCGAGTGTAGCCGTGTGGTGTGCCTCTACCAATATGGGATCGCGAGCTGATTGAATATCAACTCCACGAAAGTGCAAACTCAAAAATTCTGACGGGAACTTCATGAACGTCAGAGGCTTACTATAATCTTTATCAACCACTGTCATACACGAGCCGTCTCTGCACTGTAAGAAAATTCTCATTTTCGTATGATACGCTCTCTCTCTTCTGAAATCTTCGAGAAACATGTCTATACAATCGCCACAGCTCATGGTTGATGCTTGAAATTTCAAAGAAACCAAATCCCAGTTACGCATCAACGCAAAAACTACGTTGCGGATGCTGACTGGAAGACCACCAACAATCACAACAGGTGTATATGTCAGGCTTATTTGCGAACGGTTACCGTGTCTGAGTAGAAACATCAGAAATTGTGTCATTGAACCGTAGTGGCACTCAAATGAAAGATGCAGGTTGTCAAGCCTGGAGCATGTCGAAAGTATACGGAAAACATCTTGTAATGAGCGCAAAAACGATTCGTCAATTCCACAATCAAAGCGGAGTTTTTGCATGTCAGTAGACACAGCTCCCAGGACCGTGACAGAGTTGATGTTTGCAGATGTTTCTGACGGGAACCAACCTGAACCACCTCCACTGGAACTAGATGTCGAAGAGTCATCGCTCCCCATATCCTCGACGTTGCTTGTTTCCGACCGACTAGTTCTCATGTTGCTCAGGCCTGGTGCTACATTCAGACCTTGACGTCTTCTGGTAGATGTTTTAGCTTCGCTGACTCTGAGTTTCAGGAAGTGTTCCCTAAATTTTGATCTCAAAGGACTTGGCCTGGCCCAAAAAATAAAATGATCGACCGGAATAGCTGTGATTGATGTCACCTGATTTCGGAAAAGAAGAATCATCCCTCTGAGAGCCTGCAAGATTGACTGCTCCTTGAACTCGACGGAAGTCAGCTTAGGAGCTTGAATCAGTGTGAGGTAGCGGTAAGCCGAGTCTGAGCGGAGGAAACTACATACTATAATTTTTTTGAGTAGTGGAAACACGAATGATTCCGGTTTTCCCAGGTCAGGTTTCAACAGAATCGCGAAAAGTTCGAATTCATCTGCTGAGCTCAGAAACGACCTGTACTTTTTCAATAGCGGTAGGTCGATTCGAATCCTGACAATTTTACTCTGGCACTTCCACAATCTGATGGTACGATTCCATTCAGCAACGATATTGTCGCTGTAGCTTCCGCTATAGAACCTGAGGAATTCTAGACTGGCGGAAACATACAATTTCTCTGCTTTCGACACTTGGAGACGGATCAGGTCTAGAGTTCCCTGGATAGCTTTGAAATTATTGAAGTTGAACCCGATCGACAGGGCGTTCTCGAAAACCCGTTCCTGCAACAGTAGATCCCAGTTCAGTGAATTATACCTATCGAAAGGACGGAGATCGATGTGTTCAAATTTTTTTGTTCTAAGAAACGTTTCCATCAGTTGCACGAAATCAACGTTTTGGAGCAGTTGGCCGTCAGAATCGCGAACAACAGCAAGCCGGCTGGGTAGTTCTATCAGGTCACAATCAGGCGTAACATAGTCTTGAAGGCTCGCCAAGCGATAACACAGGCCTGCTGGAAGTCGGATCAAACAAGGATAAGACATGAGTAGAATGTCAGCCAGGAAAGAGCTATCTTCAGGTAGGATACTATTAGTCCAATCAGGAAGTATCACTTCTCTGACATACGGATATGAGTGAGAGAAGAACCTCTCGACGAAACTCTCAAATTCGTCAGACGTTCCAGGCGAGCAGCTTGAGAGATCTTTAGTAGTGTTCAAGCGGACCGGCTGGATTTGTCGATTTATAACATGTTTGACTAAACAGAACTCTCCGTACCGAGAAGTCATCTTTATTAGTTGGGCGACTTCATTATTGTAGACCCCCGAGGCTTTGGCAAACTACTTCTGAAATCCAGGATGAGCAGGATATCCTGACTGTGGAACCGGTATTCACCTTGCTCTCTTCAGATAAGTATAAAATCTACTCTCAAGTCAGATATGTGAGCAGTAGTATTTCTCTCTCTATCTCTCTACCTCGAGTCTTGTTACGTCTTGACGATGTATCGTCTACCTGAAGTTTGTTTCAGTGATCTCAAAGTGTCTGACTGTTCTATTGAATCCGGGAGATTTGGTACGTTTTACAAGTGCGAAAGAATCTTTGATCGCAAAACGTTCATTTTGAAGTCAGCTGGAGCCTTCGAGAATCCTGGCCAATCTCATGAGTTGATGGTACATGCAGATTTGCGGCGATCAGAATCACATGACCTGCACAACGCTGCCGAGTTCTTCACCACGATCACCTATGGTGTGCGACTCATTGCGTTTCCGGAAACGATGTGCAGCCTAAACGATTACGTTCAAACTCTACCTGACCACCGTGTTACCGAGCGAGAAGGTATATTCATGTGGCTACAAGTCAGCAACGCTCTAAACTTTCTCCATGTCGTAAATGGTCTGGTGCACTTCGATGTAAATCCTGAAAACCTGTGCATTCGCAGCGATGGTAACGTCTTACTGGGAGGCTTCAGCAAAGCTCACAGGACAGCTTCCGACGGCAAGTTCTCTGTTCCGAGAAGAATTCCGCCAGCCATATACAAACACCCAATGATGAACATGCAAAACTACTTAAAACTAGATGGGAGAGTCGATTTTTGGTCTCTCATGATGTCCGTCTATCGTCTGGTGGCTGGCACAGAAGCTGAGGAATTCTCGATAGACAGTTTGGATGCTTACGAGTTACTCAAAAGACTCGGCCCCCTGCACAGAGAGAACATCAGTTCGGAATTCCGTTCCTGGATTCATCAGTACGTTTCGGACAGTGATGAAGACTTCAGGCAAGTTTACCACTTAACCACAGAAGGGGCAGTTCATCTACCGCCGGTGAACGACGTGGATTACACTTTGATGTATCATGGAAAATGCGTGACTTTTTCAGAGAGGATGGCAAACAGGACGTCAGAAAGAGGATAAAGTTTCGTCTTGCTCTGATACGAAATGCAAATGAGGTCATCCTCTATGTTTGCAAATCAACCTACTTTTTGAGAGGTTGTTGATGATTTAGCGAGAGATTCAATGATAGTTTAATAAAAACAAAACTCAATCAAACCTGACGGATACAAGAAGTTTCATTCAAACCAGTCCACAGCTGAAACTCATGACTCGCCTACCCTCGTAAGAAGCCGACAGGAGTTTGAATCCAGGTGGAACAAGCTGTGAAATCTGTTCGGTAGGCGTCACATTTCGCTTGTCGCAATGAAGTCTAGACGATTTCAGCATGCGAATGTTAGGACAAGACTCAAGAACACGAGCGAGGAAACTAGCCGTAAGTCTCTCAGAACGGAACTCTAAGAATCGTATTTGATTTCCTCGTAGGCCAAGCATCTTTAGTAGTAGAGCTCGCTGATACCATGTTCGGAAAGTCGCTGATAATGTTAACTGTGTTAGAGCTTCACCAAATGCTCCGATCAAGTGGAAAATTTGTTTCGATTCAGCTTCACTAATAGGCAAGTCCAGCTCTGCAAGATGTGGCAGAGCTGCAGGTAACCAGTATTCAGTGTTGAGACTTGGAATGTCAGGCTGGAACCTGAACACCCGTAGGCATGAGCACTTTCGCGGCCAAGTGTTAAGAGTGTAGGGTTCTATCACTTCAAAGGGACGAGCCACAATGATCACCAATCGTCGCAATTCCGTAAATTTAGAGATACAGTTGAAATGTGCGAGAGAATCGCATCTGTAAATAGCGAGTTTCTTCACCTGCGGCAGTGCAAAATAGAGCGGTAACGTCAGCACCGGCTCGAACGAATACAGTGCCAAGTCAATACTCTGTATCCTTTTTGGGTGGTGGTCGAGAAGTTCTCTCAGGTACTGGGGGAGGATTGGCCTCTCAATAATGAGCCATTCCAGTTCACCCTTCTTTATGGTGCGAAGAAATTTACAAACGAGTTGTATTTCTTCAATCAGGAGGAAGCAGGAAAGAGATAGAAAAATCTTGATGTAGACGTCAGTGGACTCCAAATAAGACATAAGTTCCTCCAGCATAGAAGAAAAATCTTCAGGGAATGCCAGACGCTGTGTGAACAACAATTTTAAGGAGAGAGTTTGTGCACGAGGGAAGAGCTTCATCAAACTGGAAACTTTCTGAGCGTCCGGAAGCGACTTCACATGAAATTGAAAATGCGTTTGCGTTGACGGAATGAATTTCAATATGTCGGAAATGCTTTCCAAGCTTGGACATGGAGAAATGCTCAGGAGGTTTGGCAAAGATGCTGCAAGTTTCTGGACGACATACTTGTATATATCCTTGTCAGCCACGCACATGTTGAATCGAGCATACCGAATCGAAGTTGGCAGTTGGGCAATCATGCGATCGACATCTGCAGCACAATCAAAGCTCCAATTTTTCGGCTCGTCCATCGTTGCCATGTGATGGTGGTAGTCATCTATGAGCTCATAGAGGGTGAGAGATGACAGACGAACACGGTTTCGAGTCTCAAGAGAGAGATTTGAGAATATTTTCGCGTAAACGACAAGAGGAAGCGTTTCCAACGACATTGCAAATGAGCAACAAACCTTGGCAACTCACGAATTGGTATTCAGAGAACCAGACATTCTCAGAGCCTCCACTGGTCGAATTCAGTTTCCCATCATGCCACCAGATCGGGATTCTCGGAACAAGTCTAATCGAATCTGACGATCTGATGACAAACGGCTTTCGGCACAGTGTATCCGTTTGAGCTAGAGTAGAAGTGAAACTGGTGAATTCTCGTGCTTTACTCATGGAGGGATCTCTCGTAGTGCTGGAACAGTGCAACAGTTTGCAGTTCACCGATCCACAGCAATGTCAAGATGTGTTATCTCACTCTATTGACCTTGGTCTTTCAAATCAGACCACAGTGAAAGGGATGAACCTGGAGCCCGGAGTAGTTCATAGGTGATAAGATTTTGAAACCAACTGGAACTAATCTCTCTATTTGGGCTGCTGGTTCCACGTTCGACGAGTCGCAATGAATGGACGAAGCCTCCACCAAGAGTAAGTTAGGACAAAATCTCAGAACACGTTTGAAAAATCCAATCGGTATACCCTGCGATGAAAGCGAAAGATATGTAAGCTGATTTCCTCGTTTCCTGAGAATGTTCAGCAAAGCATGCTGTTCTGCAGGTAGAAGTGGAGGCAGGAGCAATTTCAGTCTAGCGAGTTTGACACCATGTAATTCAATCGAATGAAACACATGCTTTACCTCGCTGTCATGAATGGGCACCAGCAAATCCATTAGATACGGCATGATTCTAGGAAACCAACTTTGGCAATTGAGATTCTGAATTCCGCGATGGTAGTATATCTTGAGAGTTGAGCATTCGGCTGGCCAGTCTTTGACACAATTTGCAGAGTCGTCCAGAGTGGAATCGAATGTAATGTTGAGATGTTTGAGCTTCGGGAAACAAGAGATAGCAGCAAGTTGAGAATGCGACTGACAATATTGAATTGACAGTTGGTCAACCAGCGGAAATTGTATCCCGGCTTGTTGTAGCAGAAGAGGTTCAACAGTTGTGATGGACAGACTGATGCGACGTAGATTCCGTCTAGAGTATGAAAGCAGTGGCTCAACGAATTTAGAGCAGATCTGTCTTCCCAAATTCAGCCATTTCAGTTCACCTTTTGGAATCGAATTCAGGAAAGAAATTATGGGAGCCATGTCTGTAGCGGCAAAGTTGCGCGATAGGGATAGCGAGATTCGAATATACAGGTTTGTCGACAACACGAAACGAGTCAGTTCTTCCATCATCCGAGCGAAGCAGGGAGAGAGGACTGGATCGCTGAACAGGAAATTGAGAGTAAGATTCCTAACCTCAGGGAAAAACTTCATCGACTGCGACATCTTTTTAGCATCATCCAAAGTTTCTAACGTAAACTCGAATTGTCGCTGACTCTTAGGCAGCCATGCCATCAACGATTGAACTTTGTTCAAGCAGGGAGAGGGATAAATGCTGACCAACTTGGGCAGAGTTTGAGCTAATTTTCGAACAACGTATTCGTAAACGTCCGGCCTGACAAGCCGCTTGTCGAAATTAGCGAACCTTATAGTTTTTGGTAGACTGTCAATAACGCGATCCACTTCGCTCCGGCTGTAGAAGTTTTTCTTACAAGTGTCCATGATCTGCAAATGAGCGTGATAGTCATCGATGATCTGACACAGCTTTGAAGACGTGAGTCGTATTCGGTTACGCGTCTCAAGTGATAGCTTGTCCAGGATGGTTGGATACACAACAATGGGCAGCGACTCAAACGACATCTCGAGAAACTTTATTAGAAAAAGTTTTACGGAAGAGGGGGGGGGAAGACTTATTCCAAGACGCTCACGGTACGCAGCATGACGTTACGGTCATTGGTTCACGATTTCCCGAGTTCGACCACTTTTTGCGTTAGTCGTTGGATTCTGTAATCTTGCCGAGCCATTCGCTGACTCCAAGCTAGCCTCCATCTTCTGCTTCGGCGAGCGTTCTCTGAGGCTCTAGTTCTCAAAGTTGCTAGCTCAATCTCGCGTAGCTTCAAGATGGTGTGCAGTGCCTGTATTGCATGATGATCATCGGAGTCTCGATCTGTATAACGAAAATAAGGATTCATGTTGATTGATTTTGAAATAATTTCATGTCGCTTTTGCTGTTCCAGAAGCGACACCTGTTTGGCTTGCAGTCTGTCTTGCTGAGTCACGTTTCCTCATTTTTGACTCACTCGTTGTTCCCAAACTCTGAGGTCCATCCAACTGGGCTTTCTCCAGAAGAGGAACTATAACGTGCTTGAAGTGTTCCATCGCCATGTGACACAGATCGTCAAAATTTGTCTTGACCTCTTCCATCGCGTTGGCGTCCGTTGTTTGCTTACTCATGGCGCTCAAGCGCTGGACTTCATCTAATATCTGATCAAGAAGATTCGAGGTTAAGCTAATGATACAACTGCTTGTTCGCCATACTGCGCCTGGGATGAAGCAACACTGTTGTTTCGCAATGTAAGACGCGTAAGTCGAGTCAAGTAACCAAAGCTTATTTTTGACAGAGGACACAATCCGATACTGTTGATAAGCGGGATGACTAGATCTTAACGAAAGTCTTCGTGGTATTCGGCTTTTAAGCTCTTTCTTTGTTTGCTTATAGTGCTGACGAGTTGAATTGAACACTCGATTCAGAGTTCGCGAACAGCAATGGTCGAAACTGCGGCAAACCTAAGACAAAATACGTTGCACTACAAATATACATGCTAATTATTGGACTTACGACTCTTAGCTCAGCAATCCGGTCATATGTCAGTTTGGTTAAGATAATTTCGAGCACATCTGCTGGTAAGTCCAGCAGGCTAGCAACTCTCCATGTCTCCATACGTCGTTGAACCACGCGGCTCGGTCTCATGTTCACCATTGACTGAAGGTAAACTCAAACCTGGGAAACTGTGGCACATCGGTGCATGCGCGGTTCTTCAGGTTTTCTCAGTGGCGCCTTCCGGTGTACGAAAAGAAGACGGTGAAATCAAGTTTCGACATTTTGATATGTTTTTATTCTTTTTAAAATGTTTTGGAATTAATTATGAATTATCGAGTAAATGTTCATTCATCAAACGCATTAAATATTCGAGCGCGGCTGCCTCCAAGTTTTTGGGATTTTCCTTCCAACCATGTGATCAATCCAATGAACAGCTTCTTGATGTCTTTTCACCTCAGCCTTTGTGTGGAACGGAAACTCGCAATCTGGACACTTGAGACTTCTGCGGTTATTGTGGCGGTCAACATGAAGTTCGAGTTGCTTTTTGGAGCTGAAAGCTCTGCTGCAGTTCTCTTCCTGGCACGCATATGGAGTCTTCGGTTTCCTGCGCGCTTTCTTGGTTGTTAGCGGTTGCACAGTATCAGGTGCCATCTAAGCCAGCACAGAGAACTTCAACATGAAATGGTGTGAACACTCCAAGCTGAGACAGTCAACTACGTTACTTTGTTTCATCAGGGTCCTTTTATACTCGATTTGCTTTTTTCTTCTAACCTCGGACAAGCTTAACCGGTCCAGCTCCTCCTGCTCAGTTCGAAACGCGGTTGGAACCAGTAGCAAACTCACGTCAGTAAATCCTATCTGGATTTGATCGCGAATGTAAACTGAAAGCTTGTACATTATATCTTGTGAATAGCTGAAGATATCTCTCAGCTGGTTTTGGAGGAAGCTGATGTCATTCGACTTCGGGCAGCACTCTCCAGATGTAAACTTTCCTAATGTACGCGGCATTGTCGGTCACATAACTCACGTTACTACGATAAAATCCTCTCTTTCGCTGGACTATTACTCTCTCTCTCTCTCGTCTTCAGCCCCTCCTCTCAGCCAGAATATTATTAGAAAACTATAGTCATATCCCCTTTCTCTCTCTCTCTTCCAATTCTCGCAGCTGAAATATGTTTAATAATATACTCATATAACTCATATAATATAGTTACTCTTCTTAACTAAAGTTTGAGAATGTAGACCAGACAAGCACAATAGATATTCACAAGAGCCGTAATGGTATTCAACTACGGAGATAAGTAGCAAGTTGCGTGACCTCAATGTCTGGCAGTTCAAGCTCAACTAGCACTGTACATGCGTTGGTAACGAGACAAAAGCAAAAGTCTACATGAGCAGAAATACAGTCATGCATGAATCGTTTCTGTTGGTGACAATTCCGTCCCGCATACTCAACGCTTAATACCTGTATTCCTCACACTTTTCATTGCTCTCAATCAAGTTGAACCAAAGTATGCTATCGAAACTATACAATATCTTCTGTTTCGTGTTCCAAATCAAGAGTTTGTGTTCTGTCTGGAATTGGTCAGGGTTTCTTTTTGTCCACTAGAGTTTCTGTGTTTGAGTACCACAAATTCCTCGTTCATCTGGACCGGATCCGAAAACAAAAAAGTCCAAATCTTTGTCAGATTTCCTGTGCATTCAGTAATGATTCCGTGTGCATGAATCGGGATATTTGTCTGGTTTCCTGTGCTTCCAGTCATGTTTCTGTGTTCAACAAGCTAGCATATCATGCCTGAATCTGGATTATTGTCGGCTCGCCTGTGCATTCAGTCACATTTCCGCACGGGATCAGACAATCTCTCTTCAACTGCTAGAATAGCAAAATTCTGTAGTAATCAAGACTGAATACAAGTGTTTGTAATGATAAAAGAGCAGAATTCCACTTGAGCACAACTACAGACAGGCATGAACTGTTTTCGTGGACGAGACCGAGACAATCTCCAAAAGCCAGAACCGAGGTTCCATATCTGCATCGAGATTTTTGTTTCCTGGGGGGGGGGGTTTCCTGGGCTTTCAGTCATTTTTCTGTATGGAACTAGTAAAATCCTGTGTCCAATGTGTCAGAATACTACGACTAAATCTAGATTTTTGTCAGGTTTTCCGTGCATTCTGTCATACTTCCGTTTGGGACTTGCATGAATTCCGTGTTGAATGTGCCTGAATAGCATGCCCGAAACAAAATTTTGTCAGGTTTCCTGTGCTTTTAGTCATGTTCTGTTCACCAGCTAGATAATTCGATGATTCATGCAGAGAAGAGCTGGTCGCTCACTCTGGAATTTTTTTTCATGGATCCTGTTTCCTGTGTCAATCTTCCACTCAACTCTGCCGCTGTCGTATTCCTGGGAACAACCGAAGTTGGCTTTCCCGATTGTTTCTGTCGCTCACCTAAGATGTAGATTTGCACTGTTGACCATTACCAGTTTTCCATGCTTTTGGAACTTAACCTAACCGATCGCTGTGTCGATTTCTTTCCGTTGGGTTTGCTGCATCGCCTATGTCGGCTCACTGTCACCGGAGAGCAGACCACTTGGAAATGGAGAAACGAACAGGTTTCAATGGCTCATATACGAATGATCTTCCGGGTCTTGCTCCGCTATCCCTGGGCACCTTCAATGTGCACGCTGTCATGTTTATTCCGTCACTTTGTACCACGCTCTGTTTAAACGACACTACCAAACTTGTTCTTGCCATCAACGCTCGGAAGAAATAAGCCGTCGATTCGTGTTTGTCCATGCTGCCTCTGGGCTTGCAGGTTCTGGCAAAACTTATCCCGCCTGATTTGCGGAAACCGGATGAGAACTGTTCGGAAACCACAAGCTGTGCTTGGACGCATCATGATCCATATAAAACGGCTTAGCTGCAAGGGATTCAATTCAGTTCGTTCCAGCTTGAATCGGGAGTAAAACGTCATGCAACATGTGCAGCCCATTGTGATGGACATGAGATGTCCACTGCCTGAGAGTAAAACAGATCTGTTGAATTTTTTAAAGACTTTTCTCACTGTTCGGTCTCCTCAAGTCACTTCAGTGATTCTTCCCAGCTGGTTGAAATCGATGAGCGAGACAGCTTTGGGTGCATTTGGGGAAGTGTTACTGCTACTCTATCCGAATCTCTCCCGTCTTCCTCACTTTTTGAAGTATCCTAAACGATCACTGGTACAGTACACTGCCAGCAAACTGTGCAACCTCAAAAAACTTCCAACCCCGGAGTGTGTTCTGGTTTATCTCGATCAGGAGGAAAACGATGATTTTCCATTCAGGAAGTTATATGATCGCATAATTGGAAACATACAATGCAAACTGATGAAGGTCAATCTTACTGTTTCTTCCACGTTATCGGAAGTGTTCACAGCTAATGTTCTAGATCGCGTTGACTCGGGACAGATGCCAAATTTGAACCACTTGGAACTGAGGCTTGATGACTGTTCGGACGATATGCTCAAACTCCAGCTGAAGAAAATTTTGATGGTCAACACGAAGCTCCATATACTTATTCATTATAGAGAAGAATCAATTGACAGCACTCTAGCTAGGCGCAAGCTGGAATATTTGGCATGTCTCAACCATGAGAATATCCATCTCGTTTTCGATGGACAACTGCCTCTACACGAGAAGTACAGAAGTTTTTTGTCAAGATTCACCGTGCGCCTATTTCTCCATGCGCGCGCTAGCGAACGGGATGTAACAAACCTTACCTGTCGAAGAGTCAGAGAACTTTTCATTGGTAACATAGGGAAGAACGAGTTTGAAGTTTTTGTCGAAAATTTCACGTATTTGACAATGCCACTACTTGAGCGAATCGAGATATTTAGTCTCCGCATACTACAACAGTTTCCACTGCTTGTTGAAAGCACGGGAAGTAGTGGATTGAAGACACTCGTTGCGCAGCAGCACTCGTTTGAGATTCTGAAAAATATGGACATTCAATGTGGTGCAGAGGTTCTTCAGTTCCTGAGCAACGCGAGACAACAGTCGTTAGCATCGAAACAACTTTTGCCGAGCTCGAGAGAGGTTTTCCGTCACATTGCGCACTCAAGTGAAGAAACTGACGAGATTTGGGGAAAAGATCTGCCTGATATCACGAAAGATATGCTGAAACAAGATTCGTCAAGTAAGCACGGTAAACTGCTCATGAGAAAAGTGCTCGAAGCAATCACAAAGAGATTTCAAGACACTATCGTCACGCTAAAATTAGCAGTTGACAATGTCGGTGGTTTTGCGGCTGCACTTATCATTTTCCTTCTCGGTGCTCAAAAGACTCAGAGAAGTAGATTGCGCATACAAGCCGTATCGCTAGAAGGTGGAATTTTCTTGAACTTAATGCCAGTGATTGCCGGTCTTTCAAGAAATTGGGACAATGTGAATCTGCTTTTCTGGTGTCCGTCCGACTTCAGGGACGGCGCACTCACCATGGTTCACGAAACGCTTGACTCTGAGAAATCTCATCACACTAAGATTGATTTGATTGTGAACTGCGAGGATTGCGTGATTCATGGACGCAGTGTGAAAGGTGTCGTTAGAATCCGTGTTTTGAACGGATTAGCAGGTTCTTTCTGTTTTGGCAGACTCGGGATTCATCCGCGGATGACTGCCAGCCTCCTGGGGGCACCGTTCGATTCAGCAGTCAGGAAAATGATGGGAATTTCTACTTTAATGCTGCGTACGATTGCCGAGTATCCCGATGGTGTGGCAGCGTTGAGCGTTGCAGACGTCGCCAACGCGAGCGACCATAGGCGATCTGAAAACGTCAAGCTTGATGCTTTAATCCATAAGATGAGAGAAATCGATGCGCTTGAACTCGATGTTTCAAAAATCATTATCGCCATTCTCCAGAAAGAATGTTGAGAAGTTAATCTGTTAAAAAGCTGCTTTCCGCAAACCTCGTTTGCGTTCTAAAGGAGGACAAGAAGCCGACTCTTGTGGAATAAGAATTATTATCAATAGTTGATTGTGTCTCAATCTCTCTAGTTGCTAGGTTGGGCGTTGATTACAGGAAGGGTCTGGTTGCTGATAGGACGCATCAGTTGCTAGCCATAAAGTCTAAGCTGTGATAAGGAAATAATTTTCCTGTTACACGACTTTCTGCTCAGTAACGAAGAAAATCTCGAGATAAGAAGTTGCTATATAGTTGTGTGGTTAAGCTGATACTGGTTGTCTATTGGAGGTTTCCGCAAATTGATTTTGAACGGAACAAATTGCGCTGACCTCCAGTAGATGACTTGGAATTGAACTGCTCAACGAATTCCTCCATGAAGCTTCTGAATGTGAACCGGTTCCATCATCGCAACCTTAGGATCGGAAAGTAGGTTCTCCTTGTATATACGTCAAGACAGGTGTTGCTCCTCCCTTGTTCATCCTCGCCGATGTTGGGTATAAATGCGGGAGCTCTCTATATTTCCATCAGTTCACTTCTAGCAGTTCAAGCATCCTGCTCACTTTTCAAAGCTAATATAAAGTGTATAAGTTATCAAACCAATTCGTTCAAGTTTTTCAGCTCCTGATACAACTCTACTCTTTTCGATTTCTTGAACACGTGATGAGCGTAAGAAACATGGCACCAGTTGACAACTTGGAGGAGTCGTCAGAACAGGTGGGGGCACCAATAGTCCGAGACGTAAGATGCCCGTGCCCGGACACTGCTGCAGAGTTTGAGAAGTTCATCGAAGATCATCTAACGAGTTACGACGATCGAGTCTCACGTCTCACCCTACCAGAGTGGCTGTTGGACCTCCAAGATCACGACGAAGATTCGTTCATCGGTGAAACGGTACTACTCTGCTACCCGTCACTGTCCAGCGTTCCACCCGACCTAACATATCCCAGACTACTGCTGGAGCAGTATAGCGCAGCCGAAAGCTGCAATTGGACGGATTTTGAAATGCCTGGTTGCATCGGACACAATGCGTCATCCTTTGAACAGTTTGGTTATCCATTCTCCCTGACCGGCAGAGTCCTTCTGAACAATGTTGCCGCGAAATTGACCAAGATTAATCTCGCGTTTCCGAGTGATTTTTGCGAGGACTACGCCGAAACCTTTCTGGAAAAAATAGCCAGTGGCCAGACGCCTGAGCTGCAGACACTGGAATTGAATCTGGAAGGATTTGCAAATGAGGAGACGACCGATAAAATAAAAGACATGCGCCACAACCTGGACATCGTTGGCCATCTCCTGTATTACGAATTGAAAGATGTTCCTGTTTTCGACGGGGTTTGGGCAAGTTGGCCAGCACACCGTTCAAGCCTTACGGTCCATTGCGAACCGCCTCTGGACGAAGAGGTTGTGGACTTTGTTACCAGGTTTGCAACTAAGCTGATTGTCGAGGCGGATTTAGTTCACAGCAAAGAAGAGGAGAGCTTGATTCAGAAATTACTGCCAAGTACACCAGAAACTAGCAAACTTAAACGCAAAGTGTTCGAATTGGTCAAAGAGCTTGAGATTCCGCAGATAACAAATCCAAATATTGATATGCTCATGCTTCACCTTGGAACAATGGAAATGCCGAATCTGGAAGAAATTGAAATATCATGTTTGGCGACATTGCCAGAGTTACCGAAAATTCTGCTTACTTCACATTGTAAACCGTTGCTCCGTTTCAAAGCTCATCAAATTCGAGGCTTGACGAGCAGGAAACCACCTGCACTGACAGAGCATTTCAAGAATAAGATCCGGAGTATGATGCTGACGAAAAGTCAGGAAAAAGGACAGAACTTCGTGGATTGGGAAGAGCCATTCGATCTGGACCCGAATTTCGCGCATGACGCCGATGGGTTTTTCACGAACGATGGAATCTCGGCATCAACACAACCCAGCATTCCACCTCGCATGACCAGAAGGAAGTTGAGGGAGGATTCGGCAACCCAAAACTCTAAACTGCTCTTGCGGAACACTTTATGGTGCTTGGCCGAGACGGGCGCTGAATCTCTCGTGACAGCCGAACTGTCGTTCTACAACATTGGGGGTTTCACGTCGGCAATTTGCAAATTCTTGCTGGTCATGTTGAAGCGTAGTTGTGACTCTCTGAAGGTTCTACCGGTTTCACTTGAGGGTGGTCTCCATATACAGATGATGCCTGTTGTTTTTGCTCTCTGCCGTAACTGGGATAAAGTCGCGTTTAGTTTCTGGTGTCCTTTCGAATCGTTTGAAGACGCGATGGAAATCACGAGGAAGACAATCTCACTCGAGGCAGACAAGCACAGTGCAATTGAAATCATCGTAGATTGTGAAGAAGCAACCGTTTTTGGCGAGGTGGTAAACGGCCTGAAGAAATTAGTATTGCGAAAAGGAGAAGACAATCGATTCACATTTGGCGAGACGAAGATACCACGCAAAATCACAGCAACACTGTTACGTCCCACCATCCCTTTCGTACAGCGACGGTCTATCGAAATCGCGGAAATGGTGAAGAAGGAAATAGCTGGTTTGGCTGGACTGTTTTCAGATTTCACTTGTGAGAATTTGCACAATGCTTGCGACCTCAGGAAATTTTCGGACGAAACTATCTCGAGGCTTGTAAAACGTATGGCTTATTTCGACTCTTTAGAACAGGATGTTGCTGATCGCATTTTGACTGTACTTCGGCAATGAAAATATCAATAAACTACGAAATAGTATTGCTATGTGCCGCAACTTGGCTACAGCTCCAGTGTTTCGTTCGAAATCAGTTTAGTACCTTGAAGTTGAATGCGGTTGTGTCACACTGAGATGGCGTACAAACATCGACAGGAATGAGGCGTTTGGTATTACAAATAGTGTGACAAGCAATCGTCTCTGGTCAGGCTAACAAAGGATTTGAACGTATCCCAACGGGTAGCAAACTTGATACCTGTCGAAAAATGGCCATCAGAGCTATCCTCGAATAGGGACTTCCCTTTGACCGTTGTCGTATGAACGCCTGAGGCGATTTCAGCGTTTAAACAGGAATTTTTCCGCTTTCTTTCTGCGCAGCCGTAGTGCAACGGGAAATGAACTATACAATGAAACTGAACCGCAATGCACTGTGTAGTGTCATTCCACTTTTGTCTGCCAACTCCACAAGTACGAAAGTCGATGTTTTGTGTGGAATTTCTCGCATTGCGCATGAAGGCTTTGGTTTTTCGATAACCTGGCTTCGAATTCGCCGTGGATACTTCGAAATTGTGGTGAATCAGGTCAGATAAAGAAACAACGCCTCAAGTCGACGTTCGACAGTAACGGTAAGGAATGAACCTTTGGTCGAATAACCTAGATGATGACCGTGATCGTTTCGTAGTCTGCCTGAACAAAGATGGCCACAAGCAGTAAGCGGACGTACGACAAAATGTGCGCCGACGAGAAATTAGTAGATTTGGATGCTATTAGATTGAATATTATGAGCGAAGTTACAAAGAAGAGACGGACGCAACTACCGTTGACTGACGACGAGGTGAAACTCGATAAAATAATAGGACGTAGGCGAGAACGCAGACGTCGATGGAATTTACGTTACTTGGAGAGGACGGGTAGAAGAATCACGATGATGGCCGTCGATCGTGTGAAACGAATGAAATCCGAAAATGATGAGTTGGACACAAATCTGGAGCACATGCTCACTACAGTCAAGCAATTGAAGGAAAAATTCTTGAACAAGTTGGCTGTTCGAGAGAAGGAGCTCCTAGAGGGTCTGATAGATCCTGACGAGCCCATTGGGAAAGAACATGCGCGGCAAATGCGTCAATGGTTACTGGTTGTCCCCACGTTATTACGGCACTACGAACAGAAAGAAGTCGCAGATATTAGTGCTGATCGTGATCTGAAT
Source organism: Halotydeus destructor (assembly GCA_022750525.1). NCBI lineage: Eukaryota > Metazoa > Arthropoda > Arachnida > Trombidiformes > Penthaleidae > Halotydeus > Halotydeus destructor. Next base: position 33,332 of record JAIUWE010000016.1, read on the forward strand.
AATTTGACAACAGTGTTCAACTACATTGACCAGGGAAACAATACAGGAGCCTCTGGGGCACTTCCCGTCCCCATACGGGTTCTACCAGCTGTCGTTGAGCCAGCTGCTGAATTCGACGTAATTGACAGTGATGAAGAAGACTCTGAAGATGAAGAAAACAGCGAGGATGAAGACGTGGACTCTGATGACGATTATTCAAATGATTCATCAAGTGATTCTGAAGACGAATGAATCAGCTCTTCATCAAAAATGAGACTGTATGTATTTCTAAGCGAGCAGAAACAACGATACTGAGTTCCATAAAATGAAAAAAAGTCAATGTGTTAACATAGTGAATTGATGCTGAGTAGAGGTAGGCACGGATGGTTAGTAGTCGGATACCCGACTATACTATCCGACGGATATCGATTGCGGTCGGATACGGATAGTACTGAACGGATACGGGTATCACTATACTCGGTTATCCGCACCAGTTGTAGAAAGCACGAGGCTTTCCAACCGAAAAATAATAGTGACAGCAAAGATTTACTGAGACGATAGCTTAATGAGTTTATACTGTAAGCAGGAATTCGTTTTAGCAGCTCCAGTATTCTCAGTTAAAATGGGCGGCAATTTTGAATTATTGTATTTTTCCCGCTAGTCGGCAGAGAACAAAGGAATTTTTCGGATAACCGTTGTCGGATATCTTCCGGTTATCCGCGGTCGGATACTCTTTTTTCAAATCGGTTACGGTCGGTTACGGTTACGATTTTACTAACCGTGCCTATCTCTAATGCTGAGTGCCTATCATCACTGCCATCTAGCATGTGTGATGATTCGACACTTTTAAACTTGTATGATATTATACGGCCTTAGAGTTACGAAGCAAAGACTCAAAAATAAACTGAGTCCGACAAGTAGGATACGTAGAGGACGATTATATGAAGAAGCCATCTTGAACATTTTTAATGAATTACGGTTTAGAATTCTATGCAGATATTGCTACCGAACCACAAGCATCAATTAAGTGTGTTTGGAGAGGTCTCACTCGATAACAGCTGCAGTGGCGAAGGTTCACTGGAATATCCGATGCTAGATTAATATCGAGAAATGGCCAACCGGAAGGAGAGACGTCGCGAATTTCACACGAATTTCTCTCCCATTCCAGCGTTCACTGAAACTGCATTACAATGGACAAACACGCGTTGTCTCGAAAGACCCAGTGGCAGTGCACCTCTGAATAGCTCTACTTTGTCGTTCGCGTTCTCCGGGAAAGAAACTTGTGAGATGAAGAGCTTTTCCAGAGAGTGGCTGGATGAAAGCATTTCTTCGACCTCTCCCAGGTTGAGTGAAAGTTCCAAGATTGACAGTCGTTTTAGTTTCCGACAGCTTCGAACCATAGTTTGAAATGCTCTCCTCGAGTCTTGATCATCAGTTTCAAGGTGGCCTCCGATCTCCAAGACAATAAGTTCGGAAGCAGAGATCAAGCGGAAAAGTGTTCTGCAGTCTTGAGAGAAAAAACTGATTGAAAGGCTTCTCAGGTGGGTCAATGCTGTCTCAAGATAGTTTGGCATCGCGGAATAGAATGGTCGTCGAGGTAGTCGTAGAGCGAGGGATTTACAGGAGGGGATCCAGGATTCTCCACTGAACCGTAGAACACCAAATAGTTCCAACTTCTGGATTTTCGAAAACATACACAGTATCGGATCGATTGGCACTCGCACTATGCTGTGACATCGGTACACAATGAGCTTGGTTACATTATTGAAGGAAAGACCTCTTCCGAGATTTCTCCGAATGCAGTTGAACGTAAGACAAGCTTCAATCTTCGTCATTGCAGCACATGATCGTAGCAGGTCTAGAGCATTGTCTTCGTATGACTTGAATTTCAGTTGATAGAACTGTGTGGAACTGAGAAACTGGCAAAGTTGAGCGTGGTCATCGTTGCTAACAGGCTCATGGTCGAATTTGCAGCAGAACAAAATATTTCTGTGAGCTGACAGAAGCTCGCTCAGCGTTGCCAGAAAGTCTGGAGCTATACGTTCCGTACTAATTTGCACCTGAACTAGCTCAAGACTAACAACGATTTCCAAAACTGACTTCAAACATCCAAGGTCACTTCCAGAAGTCACTTTGACTTTCAACTTGTGCAGCCTCCCGGGCATGTATTCTTTCAATCTGCTCAAAGAATGTGCAGATCGCGGCAATGGCGAGAACTGCTCAAGGTTAGGGCATCTGTCTTTCAGGAGCTTCAAGAAAACCTTGTAGTCAGGGTGCAAAAGGAATTGTTTGCTCAACGTCAACGTAAGCAATCCTGATGGTAGATTTCTGAGAAAAACAGAGTTGACACCACGAGGCAAATCAAACTTAGGCCGCTCAAGATGTCGTAGCCCTACATGTTTCGTAAACTGCCAGCAGTGGTGGACGGAGTGATTCAAACTTTTGTTAACAAGACGCAAGTCCATCCAATTTTGAAACGGCAGAAATAACAGCACAAGGTATAGAACATGCAGTGGCAGCTCCGGAAGACTGATCATAATAACAATTGTTAGCCAAAGGATGTAAAGTTTAGGACAGTTTGGCAAAGGAATTTAATGAGCCTCACTGGAAGAGGATACCGTCTTTTTATACAGAATGAGCCAGCTGCTGTTTACTGTTAGCTGCTGTTACTTTCCACAAGGTGTTCGAACTGCTAAATCAGTTCATAATCACTGAACTTTGGATTCGCAGCTATGACTGCATCTCGCTTTGAACCCTGTGTTTCAAGCAGTTTCGAAGCATTAATCATGTGACCCTTGAACCACAAGTAAAAAGAGGGAAAACGTAATAAATTTCACATTTATTGAACATTTAAACAACATTGAAAACAATTTATCCTCAGGTATTTGTCGCTTTCACTCTAGTTTCTCCTCGTATTCGACGAGCTAATCGCATGTCTTTCGGCATAATGGTTACTCGTTTGGCATGGATTGCACACAAGTTGGTATCTTCGAACAAACCGACTAGATATGACTCACTAGCTTCCTGTGAGCGAAAACGGCAAATAAACTTATGTATCATATCAGACATTGACAACTGTGAACAAACCTGTAGAGCACCAATGGCTGCCGACTGGAACCGCAAGTCATCTCGATAAGCCTGTGCGATTTCACGAACCAAACGCTGAAACGGGAGTTTTCGAATCAAGGGTCCTGTTGTTTTCTGGTAAAGACGAATTTCTCGCAGAGCGACAGTACCCGGACGGTAACGATGTGGTTTCTTCACTCCTCCAGTAGATGGCGCATTTCGGAAAACTTTGGTCTTGAGCTCTTTCCGAGGAGCGTTGGGATTGGGGAATTTTCTTTGACGTGCTGTGAGCTTAGTACGAGCCATGTTAACTTTCTCGAGACTGGAGTTCAACTGAGGCATGATGTTCATGAGCACTCTATTTGAGGACCTCTCCTGGAGGAACCAGATGGAACCGGTTCAGATAAGTAACTGTAGGGAGCTCAAAATAACCATAACAACGAGCCGGATTCCCATACCAACTGCAATCAGCGAGGCAAGTGGGGTTTCTAGGTACTTGTTGAATAACGCCTATCACACTTCCAGATCGCGATGCGCCGGGATAACCTGTTTGCATCACCATCAGTAGTGGAACGACTGGTTTCCAGTTGGCCGCTTTGACGGATAAAAGCTAAAGAGGAACGTTTGCGATGAACAGTTGTTGCTCGCATGTGAAGTTTGTAGCTTATTTTCAAGATGTCAGATGGAATAATTTCTGCTGCAGATGCAGCTCACATTTTGATGGCTTTCAGTCTGAATCAGCAAACTGAAACAGCTGACACTGCCATGTGTTGGGGGAGTGCCGACCTCACTAGTGCTTCGTTCATCGCTGAGACTGCGCAGTTCGACGATTCATCACAAGGCAATCTGATCATCGATGAGACAAACTACGAGTGCTCTGACATTCCCAATGAGAGCGGCGAAAATGTGCCTACAGCTCGTCGGAAATATGTCGACAGTGCTGCAGTGGAAGATCTAAAAAAAGAAGACTTATACTCGAACGATCTTCTGTTTCACGGGGAAGACAATCCAGGTCGTCAGATTCACGGAGGTGGAACAGACGCATTGTTTGCCGCGACAACAAGCAGTGCGTCTTCCTTCTCCAAAACAGATGAAGCCATATCCAATTGCTGCCATGTGGATCGAATGGAGCGAAGTCAAGGCAAGGAATCACAAAAAGGATATTTTGTTACTTTGGCTGAACCTGTGAAAGCAAGTTCGTGCTCCGACAGACGTGGGGTTCTCGAGCCCGCTTGCACCAGTAGCCCTAGATCAGTGGTGACGTCCATCATCTCATCCGATGAAAATGTGGTATCACACGTTACCTCCCAAGGCGGTACGCAAGACTCAAGTCTGTTGCAGAGTGAAAACACCTCTTATAGCTCGAGGGATATTCATTTGTTAAGTCCCGCAAGCTTAGTGACTGAGTCAGCCCATCGGTCGAGTACGTCACGTTCGCAGAATATCCTCATGGATGACGCAAACGTTGAAGGAAGAAACAGCACGACTTGTGAGCCGATAACAAATCAAACAGTGTGTGAATCGGATCTGCCCTATGACGAAATTCCTTTCCACAGGCGATGCTCAAAATGCCAGGTACTCTTTCACGCTGAGGCAAGCTATCACATTCATCGACCGTGCTTCCAAGCGGAAAACAGCAATACTTCAATTCGATCGGATTCAATAAATGGGAAGCGTTTCAAGTGTAGCAAATGTACGATGGCATTTGTGCAAATAGACGGGTTGCGCCGACACTTTAGACTGCATTGTCCATTCGCCTTTTCATGCAAATCTTGCGATTTTAAATCTCATCGTCTCCATGAAATGAGAAGACACCTTTCGGTTCATACTGCAGGCAATGTGTACAGGTGTCATCTATGTCCGAAGAAATTCCGAAAAGACACCACTTACAGTGAGCACATGAACCATCATAACAAAGTGAAGCCGTTCATGTGCCATTCGCCAAACTGTCGCTCGTCGTTCGCCTCTAAGAAGGCATTGAACGCTCACTTCAGACGGCACAAAAAAAAGCTGATTGCGAAATGTCGAGTCTGCTGCGAAAGGTTACCTGAAGACTTGGATCTTGAGAAACACTTGTGCAAGATTTACCCTAGGAGAGCAATTGAGCAAGAGATTGTCCCTGCTTCGAATCGAACTAAGGAAAGTGATATAGAAGTGATTGATTTAATCAGTGACTCTGAAGAAACGGCTCCATTTCCGGAAATTACCATTCCAACTCAAAAACCCATTTCTTCTCCGGAAGTAATTACCATCACACCAGGCATCCTGGTATCTAGAGCCCAAAGTCAACAAACAAAACGATTTCGTATCATAGTGACTGGCAAGTCTTTGAAGGACCAGGCTGAGAGTTTTGAGGTCATAAGTAAGAAGAATACTGCTATCAGTGTTGAGTATCGCTCGATTGGAAGTACCGAAAATATCGAGCTGGAACAGTCCGCTGACCACACTGGACGCGACATCTCTATGACCGGGAGCGCCACCACTGTGTGTGGGCTTTGTAGGGGTGTTTACGCAAATGTATCACCTTTCACGTGAATCTTATTTTTTCACTAAGATCGACTCTGTTGCTTGTTCGGACAGCCAGAAAACCAGGAAGACTGCCGATCCCTGCCTTACAAATTAATGCACTGTAGATATCGTTGATAAAGACTTTAATTCATGTGACGCTGTGTTGTTAATCGGTACAGCAACATGACGCCCTCCGCCCCCCATTGATGTTTGACGGAACAGACTCGAAAACTCAAAGTAGTCGGCACAGGACGCAAGTTCCATTTTCATCACAAATTCTTCCACAATTTGACTGCAATGTGCCATTTGCCTCTATGCTACCAATCGTAAACAGCAAATAGTTACCAAACTGCTAAAGTTCTTGCAGAAGCGTTGCTGCCTCTCTATCTCTCTCTCTCTCTCTCTGGTCCGTCACGTAATGTCGCAAAATTTCTGTTCGCCGACAGACGCTGCTCTTTGCAGGAACCACCTCATCAATCAAGATCGGCGAGATTTTGGTTCGGCGTTTGATGGAGTTGACGTTTCGTATACCATTGTTTTCGAGCCAATGACCCCCTCTGAAGTAAAGATGGAAGATGCTGAAATCGGCTCTGCAACAGATAACAACTCCAAAATCTCAGCTGTGATTGAATCCGCATTGATGGAAGATTCAAACGCGACAACAGCTGGTTCAAGTGGTTTCGATGAAATGAAACACAGCTCGCTCATCAAAAAGGAGCTACGCATTATGCGACTAGCACTCGATCGTTTGCCGTTCAGAAGTTACAGGAAAAATCTTCTCTGTTATGTTCAACACATGGAGAAATTGGTCGATCAAAACAAGGATGAGTTTTTCAGTGCCTGCAGGCTGGAATCGGTGTTTTTCGTTTCTTACTACTCGGCTCTGCTTGGTAACGCTTACCACCAAACTCGTGCCAGTACTTCGAGCTCAAACGAGATTAACAAAATTAACAATCTCATGGGAGATGCGAAACTTGAAGTGAGCTCATCTTTGAATTCTCAGTTGTGGCCAATTGTTCTCCTCATTAAACACAATTTTATGACCAAATTCTATCTGGGAATCGAATGTGGGTTCAACGAAATGCTGTTTGATTCCTTCAGCAAGATTAACCTTGATTCGAAAATTTGCTACTCAAGTCTGACTCAGCGTCAACACTTTATGTGTTGCTTGGCGCGGTCTCAAAAAGATATCTTGGGCCCCAAGCGAACCTTTGAAAGGAGCAAGCAGCTGAGAAACGAGGCAGCCGAGCTGGGAGCAGCGAGGTTTTCCGAAATGTTGATGATGAAACTGCAAGCCTTTAAAGAATCGGATAATCACCGCAACATTTCACCTTCTGACATTTATTTCAGAGCAGAATGGTTCAAAGATTTAGCAACTGTTCCAATCCTTGAGCGACCAGTAGGTCTGGTCGCTCTACTATAATTCCACCACGATGCGACAAGATATAGTAACGACGAATATTTGTCCATCGTGATAAATGAAATTAATAAAATTTTATTGATCGAAGGAAGGTCAAAACACTGTCTTATCGTATGGGTCAAAATCGGATGACGAATCTCCGTCTTCAAATTGGTTTTCCGAAGCACAGTCATCAGGGTCTATGCTAGCCACATACTTGCTTTTCTCGGTAGCCGCAGTTAACGCTGCTTTCCGATGGATCTTCAACTGGTCACGTTCAACCACATTGCAGCCAGGATATATAAACTCAAACAACTCAGTCACGTCACGCAGGTCAACGACGTCATCTGGCCCACAAAGATTAACACCTGCTCTTTCGTACTCCTTCATCATGTCTTCGACGAACAAAAGCCAACCTCGCATGAACCTCGCTTTTTCAGTAGCAACATTGTCAACTATCCCGAGTTTCAAATCTTCTTCACGCAATGCGAGCAACCTCTGGTACTCAGCTTGTCGCCGTTTTACAGCTCTGATGAAGTGATGAACATTCTTGTTTATCATTTCAGTTTCTGGGCTCATTTTACCTTCCGCAAACAACTCGTTGATGTTAAATCTTGATCGAGACCACGGAGAGGGGCGGAAGTATTTAACATCTGGTTGTTTTTGTCGAAATCGTTGGTTGTTGAGAGCGGCAGGTCGTAACAAAAAACATCGGCTCCAGTATCTGCCCTGAACCGGCATCCGCTGAACCCTGGGTTTGTAGTTCGGTTGGTTTCGCAGCCGCAAGGCTGGCCCCCGCCTTCCCGTCTTATTAGGTTCCATGGCACGAAGCGTTGTTGATGATTGAGATTGAGGTTGAGGATACGGTAGCTTTGACCAACTTCACTGCACCACAAAACATGAATGAGACATTCCGCTGCATCTGCATCCACGCCTGTGCTTTAATACCGGAGCACGACTGAAAATTTTCAATGACACTATGGCACTACTGTCAGGATTCTGAAGAAACACTCAAGAACATGCGCAGTCGTAACTGTAGATACCACTGTAAAGCTTTGACATGGTGTTCCTTCCGTCAGTGCTTATTCAGCGATATAAATAATAAATTCACCGCTAGTTGAAAATACCGCTTTAGAATTTTAAAAATCCAGAGAATTTGCAAAAAATAAAGAGAAATACAACAGGTTAACTTGATAAAAGCTAGCTTCTAACCGTCAGCAAAATGTATCTTACTGATTGGGGGTGTCTTCGCGATTCGCTGATACAGCGGGATCATTCGTCTTCCGAATTAGTGTCCGAGTCTTCGCCTGATGATTCATATTCTGAATAGCTATCTTCTTCATCGTCATTTCCAGATTCGTCTTCTGAAAGACTCGAGTCATCTTCTGCATCTGATTCGAGCATCTCCTCTTCATTTTCGAGCTCGTCGACATGTTCGTCCAGCAAAAGACTTGGTTCATCGCCATTGGTCGGTTCGAGTACGCGAATGGAAGCGGGAGCAGCTCCTAAGGTTCCGGTCATTTTGATTTGGCGGAGATGATTCTCGGCGCTTTCCCAGTCTTTGAACTCTAGCAAACCTGTTTCAGAATCCGCTTTGCACTCACGTTCAATCAGCTGCTGGCACTGATCCAGCCAGAGTCGCTGCTTCTTACTTCGTTCGACCCCTGCTTGCTCATCTGCATCAACTTTGCCATTCTTCAAACCTTCTTCGCGGATGGATAACTCGAGCAGAAATTTGTCTCGCAGTTCTTCCAAAGTCTGAAAGACGGTGACTTTGTACGAGTCAAAATGGTCATTTTCAGCAGCCAATCTTTTCACGTGGTCGATCGCGCACATAGTTATTCGTCGCCCAGTACGCTCGACGTATTTCTTGTTCCAACGAACGCGAGCCAGCCGCTTGCGGTTAACAGCAGCCTCCAATTTAAACTCAGCGTCGTTTTGCGCAGGTTTCAGCCGCTTACCAAGCAAACACTTGAGTATTTGTCGCTTCACGTCATCAATTGGAGCTACCTGGGGTGTAATAGAACTTCCAAGAGAGCTCAACGGAGCACGAGAGAACTCTCCATGAGTCCGTTTCACGGACATTCACGATTGTCGTTATATTTCGAGAGCACTATTCACAGGCACGTCGCTTGTTAGACTGGCCTTTCGAAACATTTTTATTCACCTTTTAAAGACTGAACAATATCAGACTGGTTTGGTTCCAGCAGTGAAACTGGTTGACGAAAAGAAACTCGTTCTCACTTACAGTCCTAAATTCTCGCATTTTGGAACATTTGCGCTCGGCAAATTCGGCAATGACGCTCACTCGCTGTCGGACTCCAACTCGATGAAAGATCTTTCGTTACCGTAGACTGTTCGATATTCATGCAGGTTTCTGTCCAGTTCAGATTCCAGATTCTGCAGAGCTGCGCTTTCGATCTTTTTTGAAATTGCGTTCCACGTTCCGGTATGAAGTTTCTCCGTCTCCACATTTATCAGATACACAAGCGAAGCGGTGAAAAAACGGCGCCGAGCACCTTTTTTGGACCTGTCGGTGCACTGATTGATACTGAAAAGACCCGCTGGCAATGGTTGTTTGCCGAAACTGTTGCTCCAAAGTCTTCGCTGAGCTTCCATGCTGATAACTATTTTGCTTTCCTGGATAAGAAAGCTCCAAAATTCGGCCACCGATGCAGTTGGCAAACACTCTGCAAAAGCAGTATTGTAGTCAAGGTTGTCTGCTGTATCTGGGTTGAGGGAATGCAAAACCAGCCAAGCAATGGAACCAAAGCCGTGAATAAGTGAAGTGATGAAATCCTCCCGCAGAGCCAGAACGTTTTTCTTATAATCAGTTTCGTAGAGTGATGCGATTCGAGTTCTCACTATAACTTCAGCATCGTGACGGCATCTTACAGTGACAGGCCAGTGGGTTAGTATCAATGAACCGACACTACTTACACTGTGATGTTGGAAATACTGACACTTGAGATAATCCTCCTCGGTGAACTCAGCATGCTCGTTTTGCAGGCGAGTCACAAACTCCAATACTGTCCGCCTGTTCATAGCACGAGAGGTAAGTGGGAGGAAGTATGAGAATCGTTCAGACACAATTCGAATCAGAATGAAGCAGTAGGTTAGGCTAGTGCGCAACCATGCTTGCGCAGCGCTAATGCGCATCTGCAGAGACGCGAGAAAGGTTCTACTCTCGCTAGTAGACAATGCGCAATGCTTCTGCGCATCCTTTTTAATGACCTCAGCCAACCAAAGGGTGGGGGGAGTTTAAGTCCGGCTAACAGTTAGTTTCCGAAACCTGGACGTCAGTGATAAACCATTATCTTCAATTAGTCTTCAGTTGAATCCTATCACTGTCTTAAATGCCCCCCCCCCCGAAGCGATTATCACTCCTCAGCACCTAAATCTCAGTCTGGGAATAAGTTTACGGTGAAAGAACCTGTACACATTTCAATGGGATGAAAGATAAAGGCTAATTAATAGGTTGTTCCCCATATCGTAAAACCGTTCGAACATGGGAGCTCAGGACTAAAACCATTCCGAACCAACGGGAAGGGGCTGGTCTGATAGTGTTCAGAGTTGCTCCAGAACCTAAGTATAAAAGGAGGAGAAACGTTACGCTCTGTCAGTTCTTTAACAGCGGTCGACAGTACGAGTTGACAAGCATCATGCCAAAACGACGACATGACACGTTCCTTCGCGCTCAACCCTATCAACAAAATGTGGCTTCGTCCTCAATTCCTTCAGCGGTCAGCTCTACAAAGATACACGCTGCGCTCCAATCTGAGTTGCAATGTCCAATCTGCCACGATATGGTTAAACGGACTTACATCACACCTTGCTCTCACATTTTCTGCAAGAGCTGTATCATGAAATGGTTGAAGCAAACTCCCACCTGTCCAACATGTCGGAAGTTCACCCTAGTGGCACAGACACATCGTGTGGTGCAGTTGGACAGTGTGGTCAAGAGTCTTTTGAACCAACCAGGTGGATCGTCAGACAAATTTAGGGAACTACCAGCATCAGTGGTCAACCCGGAACTCAATCTGGAATCAGTAATCAGCCAATTCTCTCTGGTTAACATACATCAAGAAGCGGATCAGTTTCCTGAACAATCCGCAGTTCCATGTCGTACAAGTGTCTTACCCCAGTTGCCAACGAACAAGTCAAGTAAAGACATTGCTCTTAGAAATGAAATCGACGGACTCAAGATAGCCATGGTCAAACTCTCGGACCTGCTGAATAATCTTTCCCGACGCACAAAACAAGAACGGCCCCGTTTTCCATATTCTAACGAGAATTCTCACGTTTGATGATCTAATATTGATTGATATTTGTAGTATGATTCTGATTTTATTGTTGAATAATATGTTTGTTTCGATTCTTCGAATCTTTAACAAGAACTGAGAATAAAAACTTTCATGAGCTTACATTAGAAATTACAGATGGTAGATAGCATCTCTATGAACCGAAAACTTGTACAGGCAAACCTGTCGAACGAACGGTTTGGCTCCACAAGTCATCGATTCACATGGAAGCTGAATTGTTGAATTGAACAATTGACCTACCTTCCAACAAGTCCCATCGAACAACTGGATAAGAGATGTCAACACTACGGCTTTATATTCCCGGATTTAGATCGCTTTCTCTTGCCGGGGAGCAAATTTCTTTAGCAAGAGAGACTCAAAGTTATAGGCTTTCAGACTACGGTTACCTGTTCATTATTTATTCAGATAGAGTTGAAGAACGACTCACAAATGTGTTTCTCGAATAACGATTCAGATTCGACAAATTTGTTCAAAGATCTCATGTAAGATGGGAGTTTCAAATTATGCAAACAGTTGGAGACGTGTACGGCTGTCAATGGGTCACCGCTTGGAAAAACCTTGTCAAATATGCGGAAAGTGAGTCTTGAAATCTCAACCAATGCAGTACTTCGGGCTCTGGTGAACTTCCAAGGAGCTCGTTCCATTCTGGCCATGTCAAAATCTGCATACTGTTTTCGACATGTCGAGTCAGCTAGAAGAACTTCCAGCTGTATGCTCTGGCGCTGACATCGCGCCACGTAAGTGACGTCAGGAAACTGGTAGGTAACGTTCATTTTGCAGTGGTATTCTGCCTCTCCTAGTAGAAGATTTCGGAAGCACCTCTCGCTTGTTGCCGTACTTTGGTTGTCGGAGACAAATGTGATTTCAATAGAATTCCAGTCTCTGAGAAGCAAAAGAATGAATGGTGAAAGCCTCACTGGCAGGTCTGAGAGAAGAACGACGGGATGGTAGTTGAATTCAATTTTCGAGTCTCCAAAATTGATCAGAAGAAATTTTATCAAGCCTGTCAGCGAGCCACACGGTAGTTCGACATTCAGATGGACACTCTCTAGGTGCTCACAGGATGAAAGGGCGATGAATATGTCATGACAAACTAATTTGTCGCGTGTTTCCAGCAGTCGATGAGACAAAGTTCCAAACGGATGGCTTCTGTGAGGGCATGCCGTTCCTCTACGACACCAGGATAGGTAAGTTTGCTCCGAAATGTCCGAGTAATCGCTGTCATCCGACAATGCGTATTCTTCGTCCATGTTGTAGCTCATTTCTTCGAGTGTTTTCCATCGCAATGGATTCCTTCTTCGGAATCGACTGCATTCTCGCCGACGTTTCTCGAGGAATTCTGTCTTGAACTTGGTCGAGAATTTTAGCGCTTCGACATGATCCTTGAAAACACTGGTCCCTGAAATTTTTAAAGTTCTCAAGGTATCTCTGAATATATGAATCACTGAGGCCACAGAAGACGTCATCGCAAGCCCAAATTCAAGCGACACTAAATTGGGAGCTTGCCATCGACGTAAATACTCGTGCAGGTTCTTCCAGTTTTTGATATATAGAATTTCCAGTGAGACCAAATTTTCGAAACGATAGCGAGGAGCTGATCGAAAATAGCTCCCGACACTGATGACTCTCATTTCTTGAGCCTCCAGTACAAGTGGAAGCATATCGTTCATCAGAGGGAGCTCGATGCAGACGCTGAGACGCCGCTTCTGACATGGTAAGGATGTGATAAACTGTGTCAGAAACGCGACAGCAGCTGGTTTCCGAGCCAGGGTGACAATATTGAGCTTTGCGTGAAATTCAGTGGTCGGTAGTAGCTTTTCACGGATATTGAGCAGTGAGTTCAGTTCGTCAATGTACTGCGTCAGGTCTAAACCGAGAAATCTCAACTTTGGGAACCAATTGGCTCTGAACAGGTGATCTAGAACGGACGTCAAATATGTCCGAATCTGAACTGTTGGGCGCATATCGATCACCTCTATGATTTGACGCCCTGGGCTGATGAGGTTACGAATGGTCCGTGCGTAGCTGCAGTACAGAGAAAATCCTCTGGATTGTAAATCCATGCATCGATCAAGATTGCATGGTGTAGGAAGTTTCGTCAAAGCACACGCATCGTCCGAAACATAATTTTCCAGACTGTCTGGAGGCAATTGCAGAAAACTTGGCAAAATTGAGAGTGACGGAAAGGCGAGAAGGACTATTTCACCGACGAAAAGCTGATCGTCCGTAGACAGTCGTTCGAACCATTCCGGGAGATCCAATTTTTCGAAGTACGGATAATAACCGTTGAAATGGCGTTCAATTAGGTCTTGCATCTCTTCAACAGTCTGCGGTTGAACTTCGTGGATTGTTTTGATTGACCTTATCCTGCTTGGAGTGACTTCACGCGAGAGCACCTGTCGCATCATGGCCGGAGCGTCGCTGCTGAAACGAACTCGTTGGAAGTTACAATCAGAATGAAGCTTGATCCAATATCGTCGTGGTCAAAACTGCAACAGATTGATCGCCCGATGCAAGAGCATGAATTCCGAGATTGATAGGCTAGAAACCTTCCGAGGCTGGTCGTCGCAATTTTCGGTCCACGCTCACTGGCTTGTGCTGGCTTTCATGCTTTCAGTGGGCATCATGGCATCAAATGTGCTTCCTGCGACTTGAACATCTCCGGCTTGCTTTTGACAATATCTCATCCAAGGCCATTCTGGCTTGACGCTGATGAGCTCTTACCCAAAAGATTTCATCAATTGCATTCCCGATGCATCGAATACATTGTTTCGGATTTGGGTGACCAATAAAAGTGTGTCATTCTTCTATCAAGTTCATCTTTTTCAGTTGCCACGAATATCACAGTTTTCGCTGCGCTAGTTATCCGTACTGGAAGTTTCGCAGCTTCCTACGCAGAATTCACTTTGACTTCACGGCTGAATTGGCACAGGCGAGATCATCCTTGAAACCGAACATGATCACAAACGACAGGACAAAGGAGGAACGACATGCCTGCACTAGAGATCTTTTCCTAAACTGGCGAACTGGCTATACGACAATGAAGTTTTTGAAATAAGAAAGAAAATTAGTACTACGTAGTGGCAGTAGGTATTTCTGAATGGAACAGTAGCTGCTGAATCATTAGAAATGCTCAGTATCCGTTTCAAACAGTTGAGTGACTTAAGAGACTGTTTTGAGCACGAGCAAGACCGTTTTCTTCCTCTAGACTGCAACAACTACCTGGAATCACCTGATCGCCAACACGAATGCTTGTCATCGTCAGTGATTCGGCTGCCACAAAAGCTTCTGTGGTTCAAACGATCAGGTCTCGAGAGATTTTTTCAGAAAGCTGTTGAAAACTTTCGACGAAACAGCCTGTGATAAAGTCTGGCAGAATATTTCTCATGATGAAATACAATCGTCAGGAGCAAGTATCGTGAGAGCATCGGATATCATGGATTTGACTGAGGAACCAGACGAAAATGCTCGAAATATCTGGAAGAACATTTATTCATGATATGTTGTCAAATACAATCTAACATATCGACTCCTGTGTGGAGACTGATCGACACTAGCGCACCGGATGAGACATATAATTCTTTTGCAGCTAAAGCTTCGATCAGGTCTCTCATGAGACAAACCTTCAAATGACATCTTGTCCTTTCATATGCAAGATTGCTCAATTCTGCAGGAGATATTGCGTTGAGCGAAACTGGTCCCACCACGATATCCAGAATTTCTCTGGCAAAAGCACGATTCAGCTCGACTGAGTATCTGTACGCTGTTCCAGCCAGGTAATCAGGGACATCCAACAAGCTAACTTGTGCGAATAACATGTTCGACGGCACGCTGTTCTCGACATGTATGATCACACGGTCACTGCATGCCTCAGCTCGCACTAGGTTCACGTCACACAGCACAATCAACTGCAGTTGCTCATGGAACTGCTTCTCACATGACATCATTTCACTCAGCAACTTGACAACGGTGGAAGCATTTTCGAGCGGAGCCCTGAATCTCAGGGACACTCGCTTCCAATTGCGGACAAGACCAAGCACTATTGGCATCAGCAGTAGCGGCATATCTCCCACAAGACAAACCGGTATATATGACAAATAATCTCTCGGGGAGCTAGTGGAGTCGAGTATGTACAGCATGAATTCACAAAACAGCGCTGCAGGTGTATCGAATTCAATTTCGAGTGTCTTGAGGTTCGGGCAATAACGTCTCAGAGCCGGAAAAAGATACGCTAGGGCGTATTTCGTCAACGGTTGTTCTACCTGCTCATTCAAAAATGAGTGGTCTGCTGGAGCTTCTAGAATTGTTTTCAGAATCTCCAGATCCAGCTGCTGTAGCTCCCCAGGTAACTGTTCTCTTCCCAGATCGTCTGACACATTGGTTAACTCCAGCATCAGCTCCGGGGCAAACTTCAGTTTCGTCGTTTCGCCGAACGGAGCAGGTACCCAAGTGTTCAGTGAGATTGTTCTTACGCACAACCGCGAAAGGTTCTTTCCGTGGCCGACCAGGAAGCCGCTGAGACTCTGTAGTATGTCTGTATCCTCTAGCTCCAATTCGCAAAATTTTGGCATTGTGATATCCGTAAGAGCTTTCACGAGTTGGCCGTAGTGTATTTCATTGAAACGTTTCGTTGGTTTCTTGATGCGGATGGTTGCTAGCTTCGGCAGGTCTTTACATCTGAATTCCGTTATTTCTCCCGGGGTGAAGGTTATAACTGTTGAGTAATTCCGGATCATCGGCCACCAATTATTGTGTAACGGAAAGTGCATCACTACCTCAACAGCAACATCCTCGATATCAAAAAGTTGGCTAGCATTCAAAAATCCGCACAATTCCTGGCATCGCTGCTCATGAATTAGATGAGAATCAAGCTCACCATGTATTTTGAGCTTCCATACTGGAATCTTCTCGAGCAAAATTTGCATGACCCTGGGCGTCAGCCATCTCAAATCTAACGACGCCAGTATTTTTCTATCAAATTCGAGTTGGAAAATGTTCTCCACTGTAATTAATTCAGCACCATCGCCAGTGACAGCTAGCTCCAGAAGGTCGATCTCTTCAACAAATTCAGATGCTGCTGGTGCTATAACGTGATTCAGATTGACAGACGACGATGAGTTCTTTACTGTTTTGACATACTTAACACAGTTCAGAACACTGTTGCTTGTGGCCGCGAACATGTTGAGACTACCGATAGGGTAAATCAATCCCCCGGGGATTTTTTTCAGCGACGTAAATGTACGTAGTACCAGGTGGCCCAGAAAAACTTTCTCGTAGTCGTCTAGTAGTCGCACCCAGTGGGGAAAATTTATCTCTTCAATGAGATGATTATGATGATCAGAGAAAAAAGTTTTTAAAAACTGTTCTGAATCGTCTTCAGTCATCGGAGAAGGATAACACATGTCCAAAACACAGCGATTGTTATGAACCGACATGTCAATCGTTAATCAGCTGCGTTGGCTGGGTACGGAGCAAAACAATGTTTAACCCCGGTTCAAGCGTTTGAATGCGGCGCACAGTTGGACGAGGAACCGGTTAAAGTGACTTGGATGAGGTTTTGGATGAAACAACTACCGAGACGGTCTTGAGTTATTTATTTTCGCAATGAAATGGCGTTCCTCAAAGCTCAACTGACTGATTGTGTGTTACATGAACTGTTGGCGGGTTAGTCTGCGCTAACATATGTCTAATGGGTCGAGACAGTGTTGAATGACGACTGCGCAATACAACTGGTGTTCCGTTATCAACAGTTGAGCATCTGTCCAGACAAAGCAGTTTTTTTAAAGCATTACGGAATTCTCTATAGTGAAAAGCATAAATAATTGGATTAAAAGCTGAATGACAGAAAGAGGCAAATCCGGCCAGTGCAACGATCAGGTTTGGGAAGTGGATTCTCACAGCCAATCTACTGCTGAGGTCAATCAGTTTAATGGGCAACCAACAGACCACAAAGACTGCGATGACCAACAAGACTGTGCGATTGGCTCTCACCTCACGCCGGTGGACGTACGCCGATGTAGAATCTTTTTTAGAGATCCTAAGGTGTGAGGATATTCTAATATAACAATAAATCAAGGAAACTAGTGGCAGGTAAAATCCTATAGTGAGTAAACACAATGCAAATATGTCGTGCTTCACGTCGCACTCAACTTGCAAGTCCGTCAAAGCTGTGCAATCATCCAGGAAAACGACCGGTGATGCTGAAAAGATAGAGAAGACCCAAACACCGGCAATGTCTTTGGCTGCCCTCCGTGAGTGGTTCTCGTGTTGATAAGAGAGAGAATGGAACAATGCTCTATAGCGCTTCACAGCGATGGCAAGTAGATGGAAAATCGAGCTCACAGAAAACAGTATGTCACCAAACATCTTCATTCGGAACCCCATATAACCGACATCATGTATCTGGTCTTTGAAGGGTTCGGTCAGTTCACATGGCATCACGAAGATTCCAAAACAAAGATCCGCGCATGCAAGGGATGCTACGTAGTAGTTGAAGGGACTTCTTAGGCTGCTGAACGCGATGAAAGATATTATGACCAGCAGGTTCAGAAACACAGTAGCACAAATAATAAACGTAATGGCAATGTGGACCAAAGTATTTGCACACTCGTTGAATTCCGACTGTCGCTCAAGTATCGTTTCATCCCCAAATAAAGGTTTGCCAGTTGAATTCATGACGGCTTGTTTAGTGCAGACTTTTAGAGAATGACTGACGCTTCTCCTTTTTTTCCTTTGTCTTCCCAGCCTTCCTGTTGATCAACATCGTTCATATGACAAAAAGTTATTCAGTTTTATTCGCTCATTTTTAGTTAGCTCCAGGGTTGAGTATGATCCCAAAACGTCGGAAAGATCGTTCATCACGATATCCTTGATGTGAAACAGAGCAACTGAGCAGCGATGTCGGAACATTGTGCCAAATCATGACCTGAACGGTAAAAACTCGATTGCGAGATTACCGACACAAAAGCTTGCAAAAGCATTTTGTCGTTTTTTTAAGTCTAATTTCCCAGTTCCTGGGTAGTTTGCCATGACTCGACAATGGAGATTTGGAATTTGTGTCAGCAGGATGATTTTGTTTCGAATTTTATGGTGCATCCTGCATCCGTTTGACAGCTCTTTCTCGTTGCTGTACTCTCGCCGGATGTGATTTCCGCCTCGTGTTGATCAACTCGATGCCAATCATCTGATTCAGTCGAAGCCATAGCGTAGATCACCTTTCGGGGAATTTCCCGCGAACGTTATTCGTAACGATGGCAGATTATTTTGATTTCAATTTTATTCGTTCATTTCTACTCGGATTCTGGGTTGAGCATGACCTGAGAAATCACGGAAAAATCTGTCAACAGGATGTCCTTGTTCATTAAACAGAGCAACCAAGCATCGGTTTCTGTCCCAAATGATTAACTTAACGGTAGTAACTCTTTTATGGGACAACCGACGCAAACTTGTATATTATATATAGCTAAAGACTGTTCACCAAAGCTCAGATACGGAAATTCGGAATTTGGTTTTTAGCTTAATGAGCAGCTCACTATTCATACCAGCACATGATACTGTTTCAAAATCGGTGGTAGATCCCAGTAGCCGTTTCGCGGCTCCTGATCGTTCTATCATTTTGCATGATGTGATCAAAGCCTCATGGTCATCATGAATGTGTTTCTTACCGATGAGGAATATCAATGTTCATTCAAATAACCAGTCTTCCAATCAAAAGTGAAAATGAGGGACAAGTTGATTGGTTACCAACTTGAGAGAAGCGAAACAGTTTCAATATAATTCAGCACCATCTAGCGATTGGAGTCTAGCGCATAGCACCCAGGTATCGAAGTCCATGTTGGCCCGACGGTTTTTCGGGATTTTTTGATACGCTGAAAGGACGCACGCCGTAGCAGCGGACAATTTTTCATTTGCATCCGCTCCCCAGCGGTGAATCTTGAAGTAGAGTAAGCAGCGTGGTACCAGATAATCTGCCCAAACGAAGCCGGTTCTCGGAGCAACTTTTTGTGTTAATGTATCCTTCATGACATCGAGAAATTTTGTATTTCTTGTCAATAACAAGCTGCGAATCGAGTGGAGTTTCGACCACTTGGATTGCGAATCATTGATGACAAAAAAGTAGTTCTCAAAGAGAGAGTGATAAGCGTATGCATCTGGAGGCAGGTGATCTTTCTGCTCCAGCAACAGCAGCAGTTCTTGAGCCGAGCCTATTGAACCAAATGTCTGAATATAGTGTGCTTCCGACAGGCTGTTGAACAAGTTTCGAAGCTCTGTGATACCTTCGATTGTTCGCGCCGTGCTATAATAATGAAGTAAGAGAGCATAGTTTCCAGTCAGCTGATGACTCTTTTTCATTGCACTCAGAAAAGACAACCGCAATAGTACCATGACGTGGAGACTGAAACAACGAGTGATTTTGAAGAGCTCTATGATGCGATTGGCACTGGCCCAGTTCCGGTTTTTGACAAACTGTCTGAAAAGCGTGAACTGTTGGTATTCGTAGCTTGACCTATTTCCATATTTTTTCCACTCGTTGTATGATATCTTGAGTCGGATAGCGGTAAAGATTAGATTGAGACTTAGAAGAGGATTTACGCTCACCTTTTCTTCTTCTTCATTTTTCCTTCCTAACATCATTATTTGCCGTTCGAAAAATGAAGTTTCAATCAAAGATTCGACGTTGCAATTCATACCTATCGTGGCAGACAAAGTATAGAGATTAACAGTGGTCATGCCTTTCGCCATACACGCGAAAGCTCGTGCGGCATGTATCGTGCTTTTCAAGCGAGCATCCAAGGTCAGATGACTCTGTCCCATGAGCACGGCACACACAGCGGCCTCTTTGTGCAGGGTGATGTGTTTCAGTATGTGCTGTAAGATCTCGAAACCATCACTCGTCTGTCTTGCCGTCAGAAAATCTTCTTTGGCGATGTGATAGGCAAACTGAATACTCTTGTAAGCTATCCTCATTGATCCGTCGTCTTCAAGATCAGCTTTCAGGATCACATTGATGAGGCCGCGAAAAGCTTTGAAATATTCCGATCTTTGAAACAACTCCGAAACAGCTACAAAGTCTTCCTCGAGGGAACGCATGACACGATAAATATGATTCACCGATAAAACCAAGTGGAAAAGCAAAGTTGATAGAACAGGCTCACGAGTTCAACTCGTTCTCCGAGACTCATTAAGTCTCATTTAAGAGCGGTCTCCACTTATCGATGAAGAATGCACTACTGCGACTGCGTGTCTCACTCGCGGGAGGGGGACATTCTCTTTATCTATCTCCTGGAGTTCAAGCGACAAACAATTGAACCAGATTACCGTGCATTTGCATTCGAATCTTTGGAGCTCTATCCATGACACATCTCAACTTGACAAATGAAACTTCTTACGGCACACTGCTGTACTGGACACAAGAAGCAAACGAGCAACATTTTCGCAGCATTTGTAGTTCAAAAGACATTTTTTGGTTTAATCCTTTTGTAATTCATAAAGTTTTCATTTTCGTTCTTCTGGCACCAAACGGTCTTTTTCGCTACTGGCCAAGATTTGAAGACTGTTGATGAGGTTTCCTCCGGTATGACGTGAAATTCCGATGAGAATAGCCAGCTTGAGCACGTCCACCATTGCGCGGTGACGAGCATTTTCCAAGTCGTCGTCCACTCGCATTACCGTTGGTGTACCGCATGTGACGAGATGTGATACTCGAGTGACGAAATACTTGTTGCTGGACGTCTTAACTTGAATCTCTTCGTAGAAGTAAAGGTTCACCAAATCGTTGAGTGTCTTGAGTTTTGTCTCACTGAAACCATGCATCTTGAAATGTTACTAGACTGTGGCCAGCGATACTCCAAGGATGAATGAAAAGGATCTCCAGCATCAGTAATAAACTTTCCGGGATAGAAAGAGGATGTCTATAGCGCCGATGCAAAAACAACAGCCAGCCTCTGATTCATCGAATTTTCCTCATTCTCGAGGCTCTCGAGTCTGCTATCCAGGTTGTTCCATTCTTCTTCACTGAGCTTCGTCACATCGGGTGAGATGTAAGCCAATTCTTGATTGCGGAGAAGAACCCAGCGACTGAGTCTCGCAACGCAAGAGGCGGCTCGATACTGTAGCTCCAGAATGCAACGCCGGAGTTTGACGTATTTCCGTTTCTCTCTATCGGGCAAGAGGAATTGACGTCGTGGTTTAGTTCTCCGCCGAATTTCGTGAGTACCATTGTACTGTTGCTCAATCCATTGCGACGTCTCGGTCGTGATAATGAACTCTGCGTATCCGCTGTGCTGAGACAGCCATCGAGATGGCTCGCATGCCATACGCTTGTCGGAAGTCGAGAAAGAGATCGAGAGATATTCGCTATGCTTTACCAAACCACAAACAAACCCTAGCAACTCCAACGGAATGAAGATATCATCGGCTGTCTCTGGCCGATAATCGAACATTTCCAATCTGCAGCTACGGCGTTCCTGTGACAGCAACAGACGCACCAGTGCGCAAAACGAAATCGTTGGAACCGTAAGCGTGAGCGAAAGGCAGTTCACTCGCGGTACCCACCGACGGATACTTGCCAATACGCTCTGATCAGTACTCATATAGCGCATGTTTTTCGGCAAATAACCCCCGAAATCGCATTTGCTTAACAGCTCACTCGACCCCACATCATCGTTCGAAAGACGAAACTCATCGTTCGGAAAAAGACGAGAGTTGAAATCCAGCGATTTCACATTTTGCCCGTTTCTCGCTAGGAAATCCTCTATTTTCAAGAATAACGCGGGTGTGAGATGTAGCCTTAGTTTTGACAAACGAGTGAGATTGATTTCACAAAGGTTCTTGAAGACGGCCGTTCCATTGGCTGTTTGGTTGATGTAAAATAAATGAGTTAAAGACACAGCAGAGGATAGATTTGGTGGAGTGAGCTCAGTTTCTCCGGTGTCCATCAGTTTTAGTTTCTGAACATGTGGCATCATTTTTACTGCGTCTTCATACATGTAGTCGTTCAAAGAGGCATCTATGGATTTCAGTTTACAGCCCAGCACTTGAACAAAATTCAAAGTTTTCTGCACCTCGGCCTCTACATCTAATAGACTATCATGGAGCTTCGTGGTACCACGGAATTTGATCACCACCTGGCACCGCTCCGGCAAAACTTGAGCGAGTTCTTGGAGTTTAATAGGCTTGAATCGGTGTGGAATGATGAACAACTCTTTCAGGTTGGAGAAAAAACCAGCGTTCCGCTTGTGCACAAGTTTGTCAACTATGAGCGATCCGTCATTCTCCAGTGAAGGATTAGCTAAATCCAGAGCTGACACTCCATGAGCGTGGTCCAGTGAGTTGAGAAAATATTCCACTTCTGAAGTCGGACATGGTGACGATCCACGTATCTTTAGCTCTTGCAGGTTGGAAGAGACTCGAGCATAATGTGACAGAGTTTTCCAGTCAAGCCGCAGAGGATAAGGGAGTTTCTTTAGACTGCGGAAGGTATCCAGAAATTTTAACTTCAAACCAGTTTCGGCCTCGAAGACTTCGTCAAACCAATATGGTAGTTCAATATAATGTGAGTGGTGTAAGAACACAAAGTCAATGATGGCCTCGAGAGCTTTAGCCGCAGTGTAGAAGGAGTCTGGTTTCGCCATGATGAAATTTTGTTCGAACCTTCCTTCTAGCGCGTTTTCAGCCATTGCTCGATAGCGATCGTCAAACACTCTCAGTTTGACCAGAGCTATACTGGGCACGTCTCTGAAGATTATGCCGCCGAAAATCGGGCTCAAAGAAGAAGGAGACAGCGGTCTAACAGTCGTTGTCCGTGGCATGATGGTTACTGGTCAGAAATTCCAGCGAGCAACTCTACTTAGCCGAGCTTGCTACAACGTCACGTCCTCCTGAAAGCAGGACAGGTTTCCCGGTCGCCTTGTTTTTACTCACTTTATCCTGTTGTAATGGTGAACAGGTTTGAATCCCTGAATTGAGTTGCCGAATAATAAAAGTCTTCTGATATCCTATACAATGGAGTGCAGTTTCAAAGCAGCCGTCATCCATTGTAGACCATTGCGAAAATGATTCACCTGTTCTCAGTTAAAGTTGAAACGCGCCTCTCTGACTTGGACCTTGTTTGTTACGTCCAGCACGAAGTATTTCAGAAAAGTTTGGTTGCCATCAGTCCAGTTGTCGTGGAGCCTCAGACAGCAGGGCATCAAGCTTTGCAATTATTCATCTTCAGTTTTCAAAGTGCATTTGACTTTGGCTCACGACGGGACAGTCGACTCCATGTATTGAGCCAGCTAAGAGAGGTAGTGCCCGTCCTAATTTCAGAGCGACAAATCAGTCTTTTGGAAGTTCAGCGTGACATGTGCCTGGCTAAGTACCAGATTCCTGGCAACAGCAACCTGTCAAGCGAGAGGAATATCTCGCTCATGAAATACTGGTTGAATGTCTTTGAATTCACTCGTCGTCGGCTTAAACTCCAGTTTAATCTTTGGAAAATGATTGCTCCTACGATAGAGTACATGGTGTGCGTCATCTTCGATTATAAGGAATCGCTGAGAAAGTTGATCTTTGAAGATCTCTGGAGCGCAGCTAAGACCAGTCTGTCGATGGAAAAGTGTCTCAACATCCCGGTTGATGCGGAAACCCAAGCGTACATTGAAATTCACCGCCACATCATGGAGCAGAAGAACGAAGATCAAACGAAAAAGTTTTATCAACACGCAGCGAAACTGTTATTTGCTCCCGAAAATGAGTATATCATGCCGATTCTCATGTGTTCGTACTCGAGCAACTCGGAAAGAAGCCCTGCAGGTGTCGGCAAAACAACTTTTTTGGACATAATGCATGAAGCGGTGAAAACCCAGAGTAACCGAATAGAGGCTATTGACATTACTGACCGCAAGACATTGACTGGTATGATTTCGTCCGCTCCCAGATTAACGTTTGTTGATGACATGACCATGGAGCTTCTATTTGGTAGACCGACTGTGCAAGATCTGATTAAAAAGTTCCTCGAGGGTTCCGAGCCATTCCGAGGGATGAGAACTGTAATGACGGCAAATGTCAATCTATTGGCAAGCAATGTGGACGGAGCCGAAGAACATAATGAAAAAGTTCTGGCAGCGATTTCGAGTCGCAGACAATCGGCCAGCTGTCATATTCTGGCCATACATCGGCGTTTTACGATCTACAACTTCAAGAAAATCCTCCCCTCCATGAAAGAGCAACGAATCATTGATGAAATGCGGTTCATGCCTTCTCGGCGATTACGTTTCGCGGGCTTCTTGAAACGTCTTTATCTCGATACAGCGCCAGAAAGTGTACTAACCCCGAAATGGAACTATGACCCTGAACTGGCCCCGAGGCAACTGCCGGCCAAGCGAAAACTAGCCATCACAAGCAGTCCGAATCCATGTGCAAGTTTGGAGTTTGTCCAATCAACGGCATGCGCAATGCAACTAACAAAAATGGGACAAGATATACAATCTATTGCCAACAAGTTGAACGTGATTTACACCGAATTGTGTGAACTCAGAAACAGCGTCCACCGCACGCATGGGTCAGGTACCGACGACTCAAAAAGCCGACAATCGCAACAACGATTGAAATTGCCAAGATTAGTAACAGAAGTGAGGCCGAACCATGCCCGATGTGAAACATCGCTCAACATGCACGAAGAGTTTGATTCAGAAAAAATTGACATTGACTCGTTTCTGGTATCTCTGGCACAGCCTAAATCATGAACGTACCGATGAGCTAACTTAATATAATTTTTAAAACTTTAATTCTGAGCCACAATTGTATCTGAATAGTAAACAAGATTCACCGGAGTTACATATTCATTGTAGTGGAGAGGCTCGTAGTCGTTCGCAGCTGGAGGAGTGTCCGAATTGTGAGGAATAGTTGCTAAGCCAACAGAATCCAGGGGGTCAATCCTTGTCATCTCGTTCCCCATCGAAGCTGTTTCTGCCAACGTTTTACACTTCCGCAGAGCGCTGAATGCTAGAACACCGGCAACAAAAGATATCACCAACATCAGAATACTTAACGAAGCCATAATCGACTTCTCGAGAGCGTTTGGTGCAGAACATTCGATACCAGACACTATCACATCAAAACTCCAATCTCCGATAAGCAACCTGCCAGCATCATTTTTATACATTTGATTCTCATTGCAGTCAGGCCTTAGACACAGGAATCTCAAATGGTCACTGGCCTCACTTCGCAGTAGGCAGGATTGGTTGGCCATCTTGAACGTTTGAGTAACGCCACCTTCAAGGTTTTCCCCGAAGACGTCAACGAACGCCTTCTCTTCATTGTATTCAGTAGCAGACGCACTTCCAACCGAAACTTGGCGAGTAGAAATCGCTTTGAGAAAAAGGTACTCTATGGTTGTATCGTACGCTATTAGAAAACTTATCTGCATATCCAATTCCTGTTCTGACCAGGAAGCTTCAGCCAGCTGGCAGCTCGTGGAACCTTTTTCAGGAAGAAGTGGCATATCAACCTTGTAACACTCAACTCCATTCAACTGTATTGTCTTCTCGTACACGTGTTCTGAAAATCCGAGAGCATGGAACGATATCACAGGATGCGTACCTATCTGAATGGTCTTCGGCCGAAAGCCATAAATGGTCGGAAACGTCACTTTGCACCCTCGGAAGAGAAGATTCCTGATTTTGGTCTGTGTGGTCAATACTAATTTTCTGGGGCTAAGCATCGAGATTCGATACCCCGAGTTTTTGACTCGCATAATGACCTGAGGCCTCGTAGCTTCGAACTGCAGAAGATATCTTGTTGTCGAAACAAAAACGAAGCCCCCAGCCGCAGCGATTCCGGTTGCTAGACCACTCATGTGGAGCAACTGACGAGCTTTCAACGTTTGATTCTTTGAAAGTGAACCCCATCTCAGCTCCCGAGTAGGTATCTGGCATACCGTGAGTCTGTTTCCCATATTTTCATACAGTAGAATCAACATCGGTTCAGCCAAAATGACCTGCTGAACATGTTTGTGCACGCCACATGTTAAATCACCGAAGGAGGTCAAGTCGTCGTAGAGTGACCAACCCAGTATTAAGAGACTGCGCTCGCCATTGAACAAGGCTAACACAAATGAACGGTCGACTTGTAATGCCGAGAGGAAATCGGCGGGAATATGCTTGCTATTGACGGACCGGACGAATAATGTTTGATTCTCAAATTCTGCGCGGAGCGTTCTCTTCTCTGCTGGGAGGAATTGAGAAATCAGGTCTCCACCAACGGTGTCAAACTGATGTATCAGACCCTGTATCAGTGTTTTTTCAGATGCAGGACTCAGAAACAGTTGATTTCCAGTCGTATCAAATGCGAGACATTCAAGGTGGAGCTCACATACAACAGTCGCATTGAGTTGGACAGAAAACACTTGGAAGGAGTAGATTTGAGCATTGGAGTAACGTCGGCCTGTCGGTAGAGAAGCGAGAAAATCAAGATCATGATTGAAAAGGCTGAAGCTCTTTTGCTGTCGGACAAGAATTTTGGATCTAGTGATGTGAGTGTCCAGAGCTGCATGAGGATAGGGAATATCTTGATGCTCAGTAGCACAGTACTTCCATCCTTCAATCAATGACACACAAGGTAGAAATATTTCGAAGCAACACCACAGTAATGCCAACAGCTTCGCCATCTGCATGAGGCGAATCGTGGGAGCGAGATAGTGAAGCTCAACGTCAACTGAACCTTCGATTGGCAAGTTATTCTATTAATATGTGTCTCTGTTCAATTACCGTAAATAAGTTCGCAGCCTGTCAGACCAGATGATCACTCAATAAAGATAAAAAAAACAAACTACTCCTTTGAGAAAATAGAATATTAATCAACGTTGAATTAGCAAACGTCAAGTTAATGATCAAGAACGTTGACATAAATGTTTGAATACAGCACAGGCTCCTCTTCGATTGGAGTATCTCTATCATGACAGGTAGCATAGTCATCCATGAGCAACGCCATGGCTGAGTACTCTCCTTGAGCTTCGTTTCGCCGTTGGTCGTAAAAAACAGACAGAATGTCTTCTATAGCTGGTCTTTCAGCTGGTGTTACATTCCAGCAACAGTCCATGAGTTCCATCAGCCAGTCGGGAACTCCAAACGGCTGCCTGTTCTGGTTTCCATCCTGGATGTGTTCAATGATGTCGTCATCTCCAACTTCTGGATAAGGCATCCTTCCCCTTGAGAAGACTTCCCACATGATTATTCCGAACGACCATATATCAGCTGCCGCAGTGTACTTCTTGTCTGTGAAACATTCTATGGCCAACCATCTGATGGCAACTTTGATGTTTTTCAACGATGCAGTACCATCAGACTCGAGGTTCGATGCTAGGCCGAAGTCTGCTATTTTCGCTCCCAATGCATCTGTCAGGAGAATGTTCCTAGCAGCTAGGTCACGGTGTACCACACCTCGAGCTGAAAGGTATGAGACACCTTTGGCAATATCAATGAAAACTTTGAGTGCAAAACCGATAGTTGGAGGGTATCTGTTAACGAAGGATCTCAAATCACCATTCTTGAAGAGAGGCATTATCAACAGTTCTGGCTTCCTGTTGAGCATGCTCAGACCAATGCATTCGACGATGTTGGGGTGGTCTAAACAAGCCATCATTTCAGCCTCCGCTCTCAGCTCTTCGTGACACTCTGAGTTCTTCAACTGTTTCATAGCCACAGCCATCGATGTTCCCTTCCGTAATTGGAGTGTGCCTTCATAAATCGTTCCATGAAATCCTTGTTTCAGTGGTTGCTTTCTCTGCAAGGCGCGCTCATCGTAGATATCCATCTCAATGCTGTTCCAAAGCCGTCTCATTGAGAAACTTGATAGCATGGAACGCTCTCTCAAACCGAAACAGGCTACTTTCTTGAACCTAAAAACAAGGGTGAACAATACTGCTAGGCAGACGCAACTGATGGCTAAGATGAGAACAGAGTCATTATCGGGCGTCCCACCGACACAGACCACGCCGGAGACGTTCACGAAAGTTTCGAAGTCGCCAATGCGGAGATATCCCTGGAAAACGTGGTATGGTTCATCCTCCCAACAGTCTGGTTTTGAACACCTAAACTTCAGTTCCGTTGGCGTTTCATGCAAAAGATCGCAATTCCCATCCAATTCGAAAATTTGCTCAGCGCCGACCAGGTACCTTCCAGTCACCGAAACCAACAACTCGAGGTCGTTGATCGCCTCAGCACTTGATGTCTGTAGAACAATATTCCTTGCTTTGATTCTTTTCTTGAATACAACGGATGAGACTTGCAGCTGGGAATAGAACACCTTGATCACGAAATCTAGGTCACGTGCATAAGTGAAAGGTTCAGCCAGTTCACAGCTAAATTCCGTATCGTGACTGCTTCTTTCAAGTTTTTGTGGCATGCACTTAGTTTTGTCAATGTAGACCATCGAGTGGTAGCCAAGCGGGGTAACGTCACGAGCGTAATAAGTTATGTTCCGGACCGTGCCTACTTGCAGAATGTCAGGGCGTACGCCTGTCACTAACGGTAACGACGATTCCTCGCATTTTGCATAGCTGAGCCTGGTGAGACTGAAAGGCTTCACAACTATCAGTGAATCTTGACTGCCGAAGAGCGCCACTGTGTTTCCAGTGGATAACATTTTCACAATCATTTCGGCTTTCCGAGGTTTGAACTGGACGATTTGAGTCATGGTGGTTATAAACAATACATCGTGAACAGCAGCAGCATGAACTGGTTGCCCGTTGATGGACAGAATGCTTTTCGCTTCCCATGAACGGTGCCCTGTAGGGCAACCTTTATCGAGAGACTTTGTATGTAAAGTACAAACTGCGAAACTCCCGGCAGAAGCTTCATAAATCAGTACCAAGTGCTGCTCAACCAGCAGAGTGACGTGTAATAATCGGTTCGACCCACAAGTTATTTTGTGAGCTGTGACAAGGTTGGTCGAGAACTGCATGCAGGTGAGACTCTGGATCTCGGAAAAATGTTCGAACAGAGACGCCCATCCTATTCCCTTTTCTAGCTGAAAAGAGGAGAGCAGGTTTCCTCTGGCAGCGTCAAGTAGTTCTTCGACGAGGACCGAAATCCGTCTGTTGGTCAGAAGCAATTTGAGGTTGCGCCTTCCAGCGGCCAAGAATTGTACGAGTTGTTGACTGGTTTCTGTTTTGTAATTCACAGTGCGTCCACGGCGTAGAGTTTGTCTCGAGCTCTCCGACAGAGTGACATTTCTCGCTTTTGAGTCTATGGCGTAACAATCGCTGTCCAGTTCGCAAAGTATGGTGACGTTCATTTCTTCGAAGGCGTAATCTATTGTGTAAAGTTCAGATTCAGACCACGTGGTGTTTGATGGGAAGGAACCTAAGTTCTTGAGCACCGAGTTCGTTATGTGGATGAAATTGGTATCGCGTAGAAAAATAAACCTGTTTGAGGTTTCTGCTTTCACTATTTCTGTCCTTGAGAGGGAAGTGTTGCCACCACAGGCATAGAGAAGATCAGAAATTTTTACCGATCGCACAAGAGCGAAAACGGCAAATAGTACGACAGAAAAGATCACTTTCGACATGCCTGCAATGAGGAAGCCGAGTACACAAGAAGTCAGTTGCGGTCATGCTATTTATGCTTTGGGCTTATCTCTTTGCCACCCTGCTTAAGCAAAGATAACCAATCGCGTGCAAATGCTTTTTGTTGCTTGCGCTGGTTTCCTGTGTGCAGCAACGATATGCTTTCTGCTACTGACTGCCTACTGCATCAAATCTACGGCTGCAATCTTCAAAAAACTCACGAGCATCCTCACCGACAAGGAACTACAGCGCCAGACGTTGATTTCGCTCACAGAGGCAGCTAATGATGTTATGGATGGAGAGAGTACAAGACCAGCTAATCAGTCGGTAGGGCGATTGTTGAAACGTATCGCCCGGAGTGAGGCACGCAAATATCTGAAAAACAAAGAGATGATAACGAACCTGTTGAATAAGTCAGACTTTCCCCTCAAACGTTTTTGGACCGCAGCCGCAACGGATTTTATTTACGACGCCGTGTACAGTTCCGTTGATGATCCCCCATCTCCAACTAATACAGCCGTTCCAGATATATAAAGGCTGATTTTGCATAGAATTCTTCTTCGAGCCATTTCCAGTAGGTTTTCCGCTAGTTTGTGACCCTCAGTTGGTTTGTGACGGAAGTCGAAATCGTCAGCGTTCTGGAGCCTACGTGCGTTCTCACCGATTAAAATAGTTCTCAGTCGTGCGATGAACACGTTGTACTTTTTGACTGCATTTTCCATGGCGTGCTGGAAACGAACATCTGCAATACGAGTTGCCAGCAGATTACCACTGACGTAACCTTTGTCCAGGAGTGCTGGTCGAGAGGTTGAGAAACTACGAAATATTCCATTCACCAAAAGTCCACATTCAGATGAGCCGTTTGAATAAATTTCATACTGAAACTCCCTGAGACATATTTCTCGTTTCACGTAGTTACTGATGCCTGTCAAGACCATTTTCTCTGTTTGCGTTGAGTTTTCAAATCCTATGACTAACTTTTTCAATCCACGACTCAGACCAAGGACCACTGGCAGGAGGAAACAAGGTATGCTGTAGAGATTACTATACTCAAAAGCGTCGAGCGGAGCACAATTGAGTTGATTCTTGAGAAAAAACCAGAATACTATAATTATAGAGTGAAATGGTTGGCCGAAGTAAATTTTCAAACTACGCATAGGACTTGTTCGAGATGCTATGCTACTAAAGAATGCACGATCGGCCGTCTGCATTCCAGCGTATTGAACCGTGATTTTTGCATTCTCGATGGATGTAGCATCGTTGGCAATGAAACGACAGAGCTGATCGATATCGTTATCGAAAATCATGCAATCGAGATCGGTCAAGCCCACTGGCGGGTTAGCGGATACGCTCGGCCAGAAAGAACTGAAGTCTGACGATAGCGAGTAGTAACGCAATGCGCGCAGGTTCCGGAAGCCGGTGGCCCAAAAGTCATCATCGTAGCCATCCTCGTATTCTACATATTCATTTTGGCCTGTTGTGAGGCTTATGGCAAACACATTGTCTCTGAAACTATCGAGCAGTCCATCATCCGAATTGAACAGCACTATCTCGATTCCGAAGGTAACTTGGTTCTTCTGACAAGAGTTTCTTATCCGAGTCAAGTTCAATACAGGTACCTTGTCGACGACATTCAGTATAAGTGTGCAATTCACAATACCTCGAGTAGAGCAGTAGTCGTCGACGTAATTGTAGAGATTGGTCGATCCACTCTCGACAATCAACCGGAGCATACTCAATTTCGGGAAAAAGCAAAACGATGCCTCGAGCTTCAGCTGCTTCGAGCACATTTTCCCAGTGAGACCTTCCAAACTTGAATCTATGCCACTGGATCTGCACAAATCCAGCAGATCACTCAGTGTTCTGTCAGGGGAATGAACAATCTTCAGTTTCGGGAACAGCTGGATGTATTCAGCCACGTGGATGTTGAGTTCATGTATTTGTAAAGGTACCATGAACAAACCAGGGAACTGTTTCAGTGTAGCTAGTAGATATTCTCTGGGCTCACTAAACCGAATCGGTAGCACGAGTTCTTGCACTTTGGGTAATACCTGCTTTTGGATAAACTTCAGAAAGCTTTTGCTGTCTCTCGGGCTCAACAGTGGGGCTCGCAGATCAAGAATTTTCCGACTCCATAGTTCTTGTGAAGCTACACACCCAGCGATCTTACAGGTCCTGCTGAACATCAACACTTCGACAACGGTACAGTAGGAAAGCAGAACATGTTGCACAGAAAACATAAGTTCCTCCGTAAGCTCGAATGGGTCCGTCATTATCGATACGAAACGGGTCCTTTCCCTGCCTTTCCTAACACAAGTCTGCCACCAAGACACACGCTCGCTCGTTCCTAAATTCAGGACAATCGGAAAGACTGATCTAGATACAGAATTGACTTTGCCATGTTTTATTTTCTTTTACAACTTTTGTTTCATCAACAAAAAAGGTGGATTCCAGCTCGTTCGGTAAAAGTTAGAGAACCTTTTCGGCTGTAGTACGGGTTACAGATTCACAACCTGGCGAATATTTCTCATGAACGTAGCGAGGCATTTCTTGATGGCCGACAGGCCACTCTAAACCCAGATGGCACGATGTGCACACCACGTACTCATGTTCCAAGCTTCTTTCGCGGAGGACACGGATGAATCCAGCATCGATGAAAAACCTTGGCTCTACGACAGCTTTCCATCCCTCGAACAACTTAGGCAATCCCTCCAATTCGGCTAGTCGCTTCAGCGCGTCCGCACCAGCCGGATTGGAGTTTGGCTGCTTGAAAACGAACAAAGCTTTTTCACTCATTCGGGACTTTTTTTAACTGAACTATCATTGCTTTGAGTTTGGACCTTTTTATGGGTAGAAGTGTCATCCAGAAGTAAAGCCGGTTCCAAAATGATCCTTATTGCTTTGAGCATTTGTTGTATCCTGTTTTACTTGTTCTTGTGCTACACGTCCGCTCGTCGTTCTGCCCAAAAACAAGTTTTGAGAGCAGATTATTCCGCTGAAATGGAAGGATTGAGCAACTCACTGAAATTCTCGCTCGATATCACCTCCGATCGAGCCACGATACCTGACTTGAAGGTTGGGCACTTGGAGAACCGTGCTTGGCCATTGGACCGACTTTTACTTGAAGAAGGAGTTATCACTCTTTCATTCAGCACTGATCTACCCTTGACAGACGTTGTCTACGACTATGTTTCGCCCTACTCCGCATATGCTGCCGATCGGAAGTGGCTTGATTCCAGGACACTGGAAGTTTTTCTGTCCGGAGGTTCAATGCTGTTGCTCGATTTAACAAGTGTTTCAGCTCCAGCTCAGCCAGCGTACTCAGGCGTTTTTAAGAAATCAGGAATATCCGGGTTGACGAAAGATCTGGCTGTCAGAGTAGCTCCAGAGTCTTTGCTCCAGCCTCCTCACGCGATCAGATCACTCAAACCTTCAGAGATCAAATCATGGCATTCGAGGCCAGCGTTTTTCATTTGGATACGACTACTGAACGTTCTTTTCAGAGTTGACTCCTTTAATGTTCCGGGTATCGACAGAGAAGATCAGATCATCACAGTTTCCTTACTAAGCAAGGCAGTGGATTATTGTTTGTTCCTCAGCTACGACAAAATTGAATATTACAGTTCCGTTTATTTGATGGCTTTCCAGGCTCTTTTCATACCGAATCGAACTTCAGGGCTGGAACATTTCACTTTCGCCAGAGACACTCTTTCATCACACTTATTCAAAAACTGTGCTTCGGGTAAAGCAATACTAGCGGCACATTTGATTCTTCAGCCGCTGTTAACCGGTTCCAAACTTACCAAAATCAAAGACTCAACTAGGAAAGGACTTTCACAGCTTCTGGAGTCTCACAGGGACATGCAATTCGATTCGGTACCCCCTGCAATCCGCATTTCGTGCCTCGGTGTATTCATTCATGATATACTCATGACAATGCCAAAGCCAGGTGCTTACCTGATGAATCAGCTAATTCAGCTGGACAAACTATCGAGAAGTATCAACGACGGAGGTCTTATAACTCATGATTTGCGAGAGCTCAGCGGGATCATCGTGAGTCAGTGTGTGAAAGATTATGACGCAGCGTTACTTTATCCCGGACAGGTTTTGAGGATCGCGGACTACCCAAACTGGCTGTTGGATGCCAGCCAAGATCATGTGAGGCTTAGCAAACTGCCTGAATTTCGCTGCGGGAACCTGTGAACTGAGTCAATAAAACTTTGCATTAAGCCCTTTCTCAGTTCGTTTCACTCTCAATCAATACGAGTCAACAAGACTGTACCAGATTTCAAGTACAAGGCCCTGTTCTCGCCTGGTAATCATAAAGTCTGCTCGATGTCCTGTTACGACGTGATTTGAGAATGACGTGGATCAATTTAAAGAAATTTGGTTTCGAAATTAGTTGTGCTTTTCCGATTGGTCGAAAAGAATTCACTGAATGATAGGAGGTTAATGACCGCCATTAGGATCAATTTTTTGGTTTCGTTGACCCTAATTCATAGCGGAGAGACACTAATCTTCCTCTGCCGACTGATTGGCCAGATTAGGTTTGCTCTGAAGAATTCTGTCTTTCCGATTGGCGTTTCTACAATAAAGAATAAGTTCTAGTAATGGACCGACGACGAAGGGATAAGCAGCGTATCTACACCAAAAAAGATGTGATAAAAATTGTCCGTGACGTTTTGGCAACCAAAACTGGTAGAGGTTCAAAAGGAGTTAAAGTTGAGAGCATTGGAAAAAAGACGGTTGTTCCGTCGTTGTTCCTGTCGGTCTTTGAATCATTACTGAACCTGACTCGCAGTCGGAAACTCACCCTTGAAGACGCTTCAAACGACCCACATTCTGTGGATAGCTTGGTGCAAGCAGCTCTGGGCTTTGCAGCCATTCATTGCAGGAAGCATCAACAAAAATTGGACTTCTGGGCGATGTTTAATGAAAATTTCAAATTCGATCTCTTGCTCAATTCAGAAACAAAAGTCCAGTCCAGCATCCTTAATCGCGAAATCATCTACGCAATGTTCACGAAAACATTTGTTGGTCATGATGACTACTGTGTCGAGGACAAAACAGTGACACGTAAGCGATACGCTTGCATTATCGTCAACCAGGATCGATTGGCCAGCGTTCTGAGGCAGTATATGGAACTAGTTGCTACTACAGGGAACCAAGTGGACTCTGGAGTGTTTGACATGACTCGTCTAAACGAAAACTCCACCCCGTCTCAGCTAGATTCACCAGAATTCAGCACTTTACTGCTTATCATAGCCTACTATTCCGTTCATTGCTTGGGTCACATAGATTTGTACTTCAGAAACAGCTTCTGTTTCTACGAGAATCATGCTGCATCTTCGGCATTCTTTAACTCCTTAGGCATTAATTGTGACTGACGAGAGGGCATTGAGGCTACCAGACAGAAGTTTCCTGCTTGATAGACACGGTTTATGCAAAATCAAACGCTTTTTACCAGCTTATTCTCATGGACAAAAATGATTCACAAAGTCTCATACTTCTATCAGAAGCACCTCATCCGGCTGATGGAAGTGACCCTCGACGGGTGTTATCGCCGGAAGTGAAATCAACATAGGACAGTCATGCGTGTCCGGCTTGATTTGCTCACGAATAAACATAAAGCGTTGATACACATCCCTTTATGGTTTTCGAAATGTGTGTAGGATTTTATTACTGTGACCCAAATTGAGCTGTAATTCATGCTGTTCGTGGCTTCCACCCACATACTGTATAAACTCGCTCTAGACAAGATTTTCTATGTTCCTACATTAGCTTTTTCGATCTTTCACCAGGAAACGATTTTGGCAACGAATCCTGGCTTCCGTGCATTCCGTGGCTGGCGGGATTTTCATGTGGCAAACATATCAAACAGGATGCTTGATGCTCGTCCAGGATCCCAGAAGCCACAAACGCCCGCAGTAGAGCATAAGCTAACTGAGGATTTTGTAAAAGCATGTTTCGTGTTTCAGACCACCGGTATTTCACACAACTCCTCATTTCCTGTAAACACTTCCATATGTCTTTGCTGGGTAGAGAATCAATAATTTTAGCTATAACATTCGGATCTCTTGCCTCGACAAGGAAATTGTCGCAGGGATCGTAGGCGGGCACAGCCGCAATCACGAGTTGATGTGGCTCACTTTCTGTCCGTACAGCGTTTGACTTCCGTCGCTTCACAGTGAGCTTTCTGCCATTGAAATATTCATTGTTCAAATTCCTTATAGCGCACTCAGCTTCATTGGCATCACTGAATTCACAAAACCCAAATCCTCTGGGCTTGCCGGTCAATGAATCGTACACAAGCCTACAGAAAGACCAAATTAGCTAACATGCACAAATCCTCAAATATTATCACCTGAAATCAACTACTTTACCAGCCATTCCAAACCATTCGATCAATCTATCTTCGGTGACGTCGTATGAAATATTGCCAACTCCGGAAAATAAAACGAGTCTATGATTGCTTGTCTGAGACCACTACTTACCGAAAACTGATTTTGAGTTCTGAACCGAGCTCATGCTGGAAGGTTGTTTTGACCGGAGCTATCTTGAAAATAGTGTCAAGGAAGGACAATATTCTTTATTTGATAGAAACTTCGAACTCGTGAGAGACCCGTGTATACAATGTTTTTCTGATAACAATTCGGCTTTTGTAGTCCGGTGAAGTCAAAATGAACGTAATCGTTCACCGTTTGTCCCTGTACTTTGTGAACGGTAGTAGCAAAACCAAGTTCAATCGGAAAAAAGCTGAGTGTGTAGATTCCATTACTTGGAGCAGCTGGCAAAAAACGATTGATCACAGATTGAAAGCATTCAAGGGATTCACGCTCCTTGAAACTGATCCGCTGGCTTATTCGTCTGATGGTGATCATCTCACCATTTGTGCGCCGCAAATTCAGCTCTTGCTGGTCTGCACTCAGTGAGCCGAATGTGAACACTTCTCCGTTACAGCAATTATTCAAGTTTCGGATAACGCGAATTTTACAGCCTTCTGGTAATCTCAACAGGTAGTGTATGCTCACACCACGCAGAATGCGCTCGATTATTTTAGGCAAACGTTCGATAACATTCAGGAGACTACCGTTCACTATGGGGTAAATTGCTGTTAACGCTGCGCTACTGGTGGCCTGGAACTGGTTGTAAAACGCAACTCTATCATTTTGGAAGCAGATAAAAACGTCAGAACGGCTCACATCCGATATTCCGTCATAGTCAGCCACAATTCTATCGCTTAGCTCGGACTTTTTGAGGTGGTCTTTCAGAGATGAATAGGAAAAGAGGTGTGTTGTCCTTAGAGTCTCGATGAAGAGCTTGAAGTCTTCATCGAACCTGTGGTTCACTTCACGTCCTATCTGGTAAGATTTGGAGCAAAGGAGCGTTGATTCGAAACCATGGTCAAAAACGGAGTCTCGCCATTCGATAGGTTTGGTTTGGTTTGGATCACCGAACAGAACGAGCAAATGCAGCGGAGTAGAGGACTTTTCGAATGTCGATCGAAGAAGGAAGCTGTTCAACGATTTCATGAACCAGTCGGGTATCATGGACACTTCGTCAACGATTGTTACTGTGACCAACTTCTCCGTCAATTCCGGATTATTCGCATTGGAAAAAGGAGCCAGAGATGATTTCTTGATGAAATTCTCGACCAGTGAATCTTTTTCAGGGCCACCAAGATCGCGGAGTTTGTGACATATTCGACCTAAACCAGTGATTACGCGATTTGCCTCTGTAGTCGGACCAAGACTAGATTCCAGTATGCTGTTCTCATCCATTTTCCGTTTCGCTGTGAACACTGTCAGATTAAATGCTTTGTAGATTGTACATCCGTGAACCTGCCTCGAAGCCATGTTTGTTGGAGCACAAGTGTTGACGTAGACTTGCGATTCCGGTGAATTCAATTCGCGAAGCAAGGCACACAGTTTCGAAATTAAGAATGTTTTTCCAGCACCGGGACCACCTCGACAGATGAAGTTTTTCACAATCGCACCTTCGACTGGTGGCTTCTCGCACGCAAAGTAAGCTCTACATTCTTGAAGAATATCATACGCTAGTGCTGCTTGTGCTGAATCGAGGTCTTCCATCTTGTGAACTCCAAGCAGAACGGAAAACTGACTTTCCAGTCACCTAATGTCAAACCCTATATATGCAGTGGGGTTCAGCACGAAGGTTTCAGTGATATGTTGATAGTTATCGTCGTTCCGGTTTCACCTGTCCATGAACTTCTTACCTCTTACAGTTGCTGGTGTTGAAAGCTTGAATCACTACTGCAGAACCAGTATATCTCTTAGCCATCCTTCTGCAGTCTTCTGCCTGCAAGCGGGCGCTGTTCAATATCGCAAGTCCGAGAAAATCTTTTGCAAACTTCCGTCTGCGTTATTTAACTGTCTGCGGCTACTTTACGCTTACGGAATAACAGCTTCAACAGTGAGCCCGACTGTTGACTGTGACGTTCTTGCCGATTTGTCCTCATTTGACAAGTTCAACACGGACTTACTTGTTCTCCTGGGCTGGAACGGATCAGACTCGATTCTGTTGGAAAGCGAAGCCGGCCGTTGTCTGATCAAAGCTAACACCTATCGCGAGGCCTCAGAATGTCTTCAATCGCAGATGATGAATCCTTAGGAGGTGAGCGGTCGAGTAGTTTCATGAGAATACTGTTGTCAGTTGAAGTGATAAGAGTACAACTGGAAGGAGAACTTCCGAAAATTCAAAAGAAAAATGCTTTCAGATCGTACGTTGACATTTCTCAGTCTACTGCCGATGTCATACAACAAGTGAAGAGAATGAATCAAAACAACGATCTTGATGAGATTGCCTTCGAGGTCAGCAAGAACGGTCACGCCAAACAAGTAAAGGTGCTTTATCCGAGACATTTTCCTGAAACTCTACTGTGCATGGGCACCCTGAAAATGAAGCCACAGCACACTGATTTTGACTACAAAGAAGCACTGCAGTTGGAAGACACGGCCGGTAACATAGACCGATATTTCCGAAACGTTCGAAGATGTTCCTATCAAGGAGAGCCAAAAAACTACATGAGCGTTCTTCTGGGCGACAGCTGTAAAGAATGTACCGTGCAAAGAGTCATGCGGAGGTTTACACTTCCGGAATTAGTGGAAACAATCTCCACTGCCTGCTATCACAAGATGTTCTTCGTGGCACTAGACGAAAATAGAGTCCAAATTAAAGCGGTTAAAGGAGAAGAACAGCTTGCCGTTGTCAGGGCACTCAACAATATTCTGTGTTTCATGATGGTTCCCAGCCTGTGCATAATTCCATGTCCAGGAAAACAGTTCAAGTACGGTCTCAACCCTCAGTGCATCTACATGATTGAGCCTTCGCTTGAAGCGAAAATAAGGACTTTCATTGTCGCGGCACCGGGCGGAACTTTCGACGAATACATTGGATACCGACCTGGAACCAAACGCAAACTCGAAGAGAGTTTTGGTTCAGAAATCGAGAACCACAAATGATAAGGCTAGCATGTCACCTTGAAGTGAATGCCTGGACATGTTATTTGAAATATGGTGCATGAGCTCACCTCCGCTTTCCTGGCATTTCACGTCAAACCGGTTTTTCTGTTTTGTCGATCTCCCAAATAAAACTTGTTTTCGAGAGTAGACTGAACCTGTTTCGGTCAGCAGCAGTTTCAGTTCAGTATTTAACCTGCCGTTATCACATTTTTGACTACAGTTTGTGATTCCGAAGAGGATTGATTTGACTTGTTCCACAATGAACTGCTCAAGGTTTCCAGTGAGTAGTCATAGTTTTGAATTTCATGGTACCTTTGCTCGAGATGACAAGAATGAGGTTGTTTCAGACGGTCTTGCTGTACGCAGGCTCGATAAAACAGGTGACCAGGTTTACATCAAGTACTACTCTGAAGGACGCCCCAAACATCCTACTGAGAAGAATACAGAGAGCACGATGTGTTTAGCTGAACTGAACATTTATCAACGAATCCAAGCCGCGTATGCTAAGACGAACATTGGAGAAGATAAACATCCGCTTTTCTACGAGCTGCTGGGTGGTTGCCAGATCAGGGGCAGCTACAGGCCAGTATTATCTTACCCCCTGCAAAGAATAACAGAAACGTTCATTAACGAAGACCCACGTTTTGATTTGTTATTGAAAGGTAACGAACAAGATTTGGTTGAAAAATTCGCCAGCATGTACGCAGCCTTGCATTATTTGCATGTGACTGTAGGAGCTCTACACTGCAACATTTCTCTAGAGGCAATTTACGTGGACGCGCATAACGAATTCAGGCTTGGAGACTTCCAAAACTGCCAAAACATCGAAAATATAAGTTCACCAAACGGCGGACTCAGAATAAACCCGAGTCTCATTCCGAATGGCTATGAGACTATCGAGATTTTAACAGCGAAGAACAATCAATATGACTCGATTCTAACAACAGTGGAAAGTGACTTTTACGCACTCGTGGTGGCATTCATTTTCATGACCACACGGATACATCCTTTCATCGATACCCTGAGCAGAAGGAAGCCCAACGGTCCAGTACTTGGCAAAACCAACAACAAATTTTTGATACTCCTCTACAAGCTACTCAAAACAAAACCGCTGTTGAGTGTAGACGTTCTGCTCAGAAGTCGAGAGAGAGATTACACCAAGAACAAGAAACCTTTTGTGGATCATTTAGTCTTGACTTTCCGTAAGATTGGTCTCGAAGAGCTCGTCCCTCAAACGAGTCGGAGAGCGAAGTACTTGAGAAAGAAGAAACGCTGTTTTGATAATTCAGAGGAAACTTGCCTCACTAACAAGCGAGCTTCGGCCAATCACTTTCAGCTGCAAAGGACATTGGGGGCTGACGAGAACGAACCGAACAACGAGTCTGATCCACTTGACTCTTACACAGCGAATGATAGTTTATCATTGAGTTGTGGATCTTCAGACGCAGATGATGGATCAAGGAATGAAGCGCTCTCAGGAGAAAATGAATTTGATGACATTTCCACCGTCACCGAGCGTCCTGATAACTACTTCGACAACAATTCTCTACAAACTCCTCGGCCACAAATATTAGACGAAGGCATTTTCATTCGCCCGAGGCTTGTGTCGCAAAGGCAGGTTGAAAGAAATATCGAGCCGGAAATTCCTCTAGGAAACCATCACTACACTCTGAGTGAAACTACTACTATGAACGTCACAACTGACTGTTCTCTTCTGGAAACTTGTGGTGACGGCTCGACGGAGTATATTCCTTCGACGCATGTTCCAAGCGATTCTTCGGCTCTCGCTCCACATCTACTGGAAGCCGCTCAGAGCTATGCTCGACATATCAACGAGAGAGATATTGGAGGTAGTGCGAACATGTCCCAGTCTAACGAGGATTTGAATGATTCGGCTTCTTTTCTCCAAGAAGCTCCAAACAATCAATTCTGTGGAGATATTCTGGAAAAAGCCTTGGCTTCTGCGAGGAAAACTCTTCCGGAGGCTCAGCCACCAACTGTGAATGAACCGGAAATCCCGTGCCACACTAGCACTGGGAGGGATTTTCAAGAAGCAAATACTCCACCACTTCAAATCAATATACAAGAACATCCGAACGATACGACCGGGATCCGATCTTTACTTGCGGCATTGCCAACGTTCAGCCTCCTGGCGCCAGAAATCGCACAAAAGATTGAACTCGAATACGAGCTACACCCAGATGGCTCTGTTGTAATTGTGAGACATGCGGTTTCCCGTTTATAATAAACTAAGTTTAATTGAGCTATTAGAATATAGATATCAGAAAGAGCCAGCACCACGAGGTATTTGCTCACCAAAGAGCAAGCAAGATGAAACGTCGTTTACCAAGACTTGGCGCGGCTGATTTGATTCTTTCACATAAGCTTGTTTTGGGGCTTCAAAGCAAACGCGGAAAAATGGACTTTTGTTCCCATTCATACCGATGCCTGATCTGTGGAAGCTTGACTGAGGACAGAAACTGAGGTTATACTGTGTAGCTAAATTCGTCATGGTGAGAGCATGATGCGTGGTTCCTCGAAACAACGTCACTGTGTTGAGGAGTTTTTTGCCGTAAAGATTGCTGAGCATTTGAAAGACAATCTCGTGGTTATTATTAGAATAAGGTTTGGAGTAGAGCAATAAAATTTCCGCATCATTGCATAGTGCGTAGAGACGAGACACGGGTATGTGTTTCTTGCTGTCTTTGGTGAAAAGAAACATCGTGTTCTGGCCTCCGTTGACCACACTGATATGTTGGAGCTGATGCGTAAACCTATACAGCTTGAAGAGGTCTTGACATTTATGAATATAAACCACAGCCAAGAGTTTCTCGAAACAAAGATCTTCAGTTATGATTCGCTTGTCGTATTTAATCATCTGGCTCTTCCGATTGAACGACTGCTGAACTTTGTCACTGGTGGCGCGGAGTGTGTGCAGCAAAAGTGCCGATGATCCAATTGAAAACCGGTTTCGATTGAAAATAGATAGAACATTCTGTATGAAGCGCGTCCATTCTGGCTGTTTCCACTCTTTACACGGCAACAATGATATTCTGTTGGACTCCAAACTCCTGCAGAGAAGCATAAGAGCTTGGCCCATATGCTCACCAGTCGATTCTGATCCTATCAGCACGAGTACTTCTCGAATAATCTCCTGGATCAAGTGAAACAATTCGTCGGAGGAGGACATGTTTCACCCCGACAGCAGGCCTGCAGCACTCTGACACGTGTGTTAGGGAAGATACGATCTGGTCTACTCTTCAAGGGCTGAACGCCAACTGAATCACTTGCAGGATTGCGACATTCTAGGATATCGTGAAGTTGAAAGTTCGATTCCGTGAGGCATGACTTGTAGACATTCCCATCAAAATCTGACAGAGTAGAGCCATCACTACTTGTACAGCGTAGTTCAAAGGTGTCACAGATCTTGAAGCGACTATACTGTAAGCCAGCTGGGTTTTCTCTGATGATTATCGTTCCGTCCGATTTATTCATTCCCTCCACGACAAGATGTGGAGAGTCGAAGTATTGTTGGCTTGAAAACTTGAGTGGTATCGGTTCGTTGTTCAGGGACACGTAGTTGACAGAATTTTGGAATTTAGCCATGAAAGCAGGCCACTCTTCGAGGTAGAAATACAAAGATTTCTGAACGACTACCTTGTCGACGCTGAGGAGGTCAATGATGATCAGGTTCCTTTCGACCAGCTCAACTTGAAACACCATGTCACGCTGTTCGAGCAACGACTCCGTGTCACTCACGGCGAAGCAAAAAAATGACATGTCATCGAAATATAGCGATGATTTGAAAAGGTTCTGTCCACAGCTTGAGAGATGGAGCTGTCCAGAAATTCCGTCGTGCTTTGTCGCGAAAGCGCATCGCCCAGAGACCAGTAGCCTTTGTAAGCAGATCATCGTGATTGATTGCACTTTTGGGTTCAGATTGCTGCTGAACTTGTTGCTAACAGTGGGGAATGTTCTTTTGAGTCTTTGCAGTGATGTAAGTTCGAATCGCAACATCGATTTAAGAGGTCGCAGTTTTTTCAAGAGTGGCAGTATGTCTCTGATTAGAACATTGAAGATCTTGTTTTGCATTGTAACAGCAGGCACGAAGAAGCCCAAAGGATATTCGTGTTCGAATTCCAAATGAATGGTCGTCATGTCTGCACCACTGACAGTCAAAGCAAGCCGAGCGTCTCCGTCACTAGCAAAAATGTATCTGGTCTCAGTGCGACCACCATGTAACAGAGCTTCAATTTGGTATTCGCGCCAACGTCGTTTCGTCCAACAGGTAGACAGAGTTTCGGCAGACTGGATCAGATTCATGGGCACACTTCGTAACATCACTGATGTTTTATGAAGAACCTTTTTCCGTAGGAGAATGTTGTCTTTGAACCGAACTCCGCTACGGTAATAATAGGCGTGACTCAACAGGTCTTCCGAAACATCAGGATCAATGAACGTTTTTAATTCACTCAAAAGTGTAGACAGGTGAGAAAAATCTCGCGGAATTTTGAATCTATATCTGACCTCGAGTTCAATCATGCCTCAACAGCAGCAAGTGTTCAACTAATGATTCCTTGGTGTCAAACACCATAAAAGAGTCTTTCCATTTGGTGGAACAAATGACCGACTGGTCGTCAAAACAAGTTACTGTGGATCCAAACCTTCCACAGTACCCGAAAAAACGGTTGTTTGTGTTCAAACACCAAACAGGCAAGATTCGCTCATGCTGGCACAATGTTAGCGTTGATTCGATTCCCTTGCTCTTCGAAACTGTCTGGTATTCCACAACAACGGACTCCATGAACTGCAAAGCTTCTGGTCGACTTGGCTTTATGATGAGAAGCACACTAGCAATATCCACGGGATGGAAACTGTCTTGCTCTGTAACTGTCAGAAGACTGGCTTCAGCGACGCGTCGGTAGCGTGTCCACATCGCCTGTGTCATTTTAGCCCAGTTGAAGACAATTTAATAGTCGTGTGGCAAGCGACGTACATCCGGCGGCTCTGGGTATTCCTAGGTGTTGCTCCATCCCTTTATCAGAGTTATGAGTCCGCCGTGCTGGATAGCTGCTCACTTGACGGAAACGTCTCCGAGTTATCAGCCACGAGTCAAGATGAGCGCAGTGTACGAGAGAGACGCTAGATACAAGCTCATAGTTGCAACACAGTTCTACGCAGCTCTACTTCCTTGCCGAGACCTTCGAAAACTAACCGCTATGCCCAACGACA
The DNA here is from genome assembly GCA_022750525.1 of Halotydeus destructor. NCBI lineage: Eukaryota > Metazoa > Arthropoda > Arachnida > Trombidiformes > Penthaleidae > Halotydeus > Halotydeus destructor. Next base: position 77,867 of record JAIUWE010000016.1, read on the forward strand.
TGAACATCATTGAAAAATTGATACAAGCAACCAATGTTATTTTCAAAGACGAAATTCAGCAATACATGGAGGTTGACTATTCTATTTGAATATATAACTGATTGTGAAATGTCGTGTTTTGTTGTCAATAAATACGAATCCTGTCAGTTTATTTTTTGTCGTATTGCTCCAAAATTGCTCAGTACACCGTTCGCGTCTTGCAGTAGCGTAGTGAAACCTTCCAATGCATTGACACCTCCCAGTTTTCAAGCAGGTTCTGGCATCAAACTTTCGGCATACGTCAACAAACTTAAGATGCCGGTACCTTGGACTTGTGATGAAACCTTCCTCTGGCTCACAAGGTTTTTCACATTTCTCCCGGGAGCCGAGCAAGTGCTGCAATGTGACTTTCATATCATCTCTTTTTTACTGCAGAGTTCGTCTGAGTCGAATTTCGCGATTCCTAGCCATTCGGCGGACACGATGGGCTTGAAGTCTAGATCGCAAGTAGTACTCTGTGATGTCATCTTTGAAGTAAATCGCAATCAACGCAGCAATGTCAGCTAGTAGTATGAGTAGCAGAAACGAGGGGAAACATGTGGCCACTACGACGGTAGAGAACAACAGAACAAAAAGGAAGGTTACCAGAAGAAGAGACATGTTGACTAACAATTCGCCTTTTTTAACTTCAAAGAATCCGGAAAACATTGCACTTCATGCTTGAGCTTGTGCTGAAATAATCGTATGAGTTGTTCAACAACTTCTAGAGAAACAGGCGTCGGCATCATGCATTTTGCTAAGATTCTTTTTTCTGGCTCCGTGAAACCGAAAGCTTTGGCGACTGATTCGAAGAAAGCATGTCGATTCTGTGAGTTTTCTGCTCTGATGATGTCTAGCTTGTGCTGTAAACTTGGCATGGCACTGACAACGGGCTCTTGGGACGGAGTTTGTATGACACATTCCCAGCAGAGCAGGCGATTCTTCAATATTGCTTTGTCACCGAAATACCGTAATTTGCTTTCAAGACTATTATTCCGAAATGTGTCCCAACTGTTCTGGTAATACAGTTTTTCGTAACGATTCATCGATCGGAGAAAAGAACAAGGAACCAATTAGGCTATCTAGACTTTATTCAATTCGCCTTCGAATGCAACAAGCGCCTCATTCAGTGCACCGGAACTGAATTCGCGTGCATTCTCCAGGAACGACCATATCGACAAGTTTGGCGCATCGCAGTAAACACGATGCAAGAGCACTGGGCACGCTTCTGGGTCAGAAAAGAGACATAATACATTTTTGTCGGAGTGTCTACATGGGACTTTTGTGCGGAAGCCTCGCAAACGTTTTCGAGAACACGGTCCATCTGAAACATCCGGAATAACGTTCGAATTCGGTGGGAATGCGAATAACTCTTTTCTGAAAAGTTTGTACCCTAGGCGTAGAGCAGGACTGCTAGAGAGGGACCGATTCATAACCATTCTCAATCGGGCAGCATCGTGAGACCGATGTGGCCTCTTTATATATTTTCTAAATTTGTTGAGAACATGTCTCAAGTCGACTGAATTTCGATCCGAAGATGTCAAAGCGAACTGATATTCGGAAGACTCTTTGTCACGTCTTGCCCCGCTGTAACCCGATTCAATGAGAATAGCAAGACAAAGCTTCTGTGGGAAGCTTAAGAAAACGACTTCGTTGAACTTAATTAGCACATTCCATTGAGAGACACCTATATCATTCTCAGAAAGGAAAGCATACTGTTGCTGCAAAAGCAAATTCAGCACAACCGATTTGGCAACTACTTCCAGTAGCAAGGAGGGCAAGTCTTTCGGTGGCGTTTTACCAATCTCCAATTGTTGAACAGTGATTTCACCGGTCGGGCCTGGTAAAGATGTTCCAAGTAGGTGATTCGAGAAGAAGGACGATGTACGACTGCTGTTCTTCAAAGTGTCTATGGCGAAGAGCGTGACAGCCTGACGTTGATTACCGGAGCCAGTCCGGCAGTAATATGGACGCCAGCTAACCAACATATGGCTCCAGCTACCATTACAATCTGGATCCGTGGCGATCATGCGGCAGTGACATGGGTAAGAGTGTCGTGCATTACAAGGCACCACATGCATGCTGAATTCTGACAAACAGAAATTATCCAGAGCTCTTTTATCCATCATGATGACAAGTTTTGCTCATGCTGCATCTAGCTCGGAAATTACTTTTTTAATCTCGACAAAAACACATGGAACGTCGCCCGAATTCGGTTGTCACTTTTGTAAGGCTACATCAAGTTGAGTTCCCAGCGATTTTATTCCCCGACGGTGCGAAAACCATGTCGCTGAAACTAATACGTTTCTCGAAATCATCCCGTTGTGAAGAGAGAGAACAACTGGTGCTCCTCAATTTGCGCTGTATCTTCATGTCAGGGTCCGAGGCGTCACTCAAAGTAAAAACTGTCTCTTTGAGATTCACATTATGCCAGGCAGCAAAGTCAGACTGGATGAAATGATATAATTCTTGAGAGTTTAAGTTTTCCAGGTATTCAAGGCCAATGAGATGTTCTTTGTATCGTTTGACAAACTCATTGAATAGGTAAGCTTCTTGTCCTGGTATTTTCGAAGTCTTACAGAAATCGGTGATTTTTTTCTTGACTTCATCCAAGCTCAAACGTTCTCCTGGTGAATCTTGCCGGTTGCTGTTCTTCAAGAACGTTCGAAAGCTGCTACAGTACGCCCTGAACTTCTGGGTCGCCCTACGGACCAATTCAGGTTTTTCAGGTAGAAGAACTACTCCTTTCTCACGGCAAAAATGTTCTCGAAGGTTCATCATCATGGCCAAAAGTAGGTAAGGTGGCATCACTTTTTCTGTTGTATCGCTGGCCGCATAAGTATTTTCAGCCACCTGCTTCGCGATCGAGAGTGGAACTTTATCTAACGCGTAGGTAGAGTCGAATGGCAGGCTGACGATGCGTTCCAGAGCTGCCCCATCCAGAAGAGTACTCGGATGATTGTTTGTGGCTGCAACAAAAGTACAGACAATTCTTCCTTTCGTTTTTGCTGCGTAGATTCCACGAACTTCCACCTCTCCTTTGCTCAATTTGGCTTTGAACACATTACTCTTGATGCCATCTACTTCATCTGTAAACATCAACATTCCGCTGAAGTAGACATGACTGGCAGCGTCATCGAACGATGGGACTTTCTTGAAAATATCGGTTTCTCCCGCTCTCATGTAGCTGTCCAGTACCGCGCCCAACATGTTCATGAGACACGTTTTGCCATTGCGACCGGTGCCACTGAGGAAATAACATTCACGACCACTCGAGCCTTTCACCAGGAGAGATGCCAGCCATCTCATGATGAAATTCAGGTAGTTCCCGTCGATGCAGAATATCTGTGCCAGAACAATATAGATTCGCAAAACCCCATCCAGATGAGGTTGAGGGAGGGTTTCGTCTGCAACCTCAAGGTGTAGCGCACCGTAGAGATCTGGCTGCAAATCTTTAAGAAGTTCTTTGACGTAGTTGACATACAACGTCATGAACACCTCGTAACCAGGATTGTCTACATTGCCTGTTTTCTTCGTGAGTGAGTCACGCAGCTTGTCCGTGAATTCCGCTGAGAATAAAACCTCGAAAAGCCTGATGACGTTGTGCGACAGCATGAGTTGCATGAGTTCGTCGATATGCCATCCTAAATTGAGTTTGCGGAAGCCACTCAATCGATGATCCATGGAAGGCGATGAGAACCCACCTTGCAAAACGTCATACACGAAGTTAGAATTAGACAAGTCTCGTACCAAGATGAAAAACGGGCACAGGTCCATGTCACTCTCGGAGAACTTGCAATTCTTGTCTCTTGGATTGTTTGTTAGATTCATTGTTATCTTGTGAATCATTTCCTGTTTTTCCGCATCTTGAAGCTCCACGGCAACATCAATGAGCCCTGTTTTCAGTGTCTCAAACATTTGACTGGCAAGATCTGAAGGTTCTGGACACCAGTCACGGCTTGTCTCATTGAAAATCAGTGGCACACCGGGTTTTGATTGACCGACTTTCATTCGGGGGAAGAAATTCTCCAGCAGGTTCAAAAGTGCACCCTGAACGGCCAGTTTACACCGTGAACGGTCTTGCGAATGGATTCGACTCATGTAGAATTGTTTCAACATTTCCACCGGCAAACGCATCTCTCCCGGAGCAATGCCAAAACTATTATTATCATCTGAACTATAGGTATCGCGGAAATACTGCACAAAAATCGAATCATAGCTGAAGTTCTGGCAGACGTGACTAGCAAGTGTGGGATTGGTTTTAGCCAGTGTTGTCAACAACTCCAGAACATGCTCATCTTCGTGTATTTCTAGCAAGTCAACCAGAGCCTTACGTAAGAACAGACACAGCTGCTTGAAGGTTATTTTTCTAGAATCTTTGGTTTTTGAGAATTCACCAAATATTCCATAGACGATGAGGTTCAAATACTTCGACGTGTCATTGGCTAGATACCACAGCAATGGGTGCGGCTTTCTAGCCGCAGAGTCGGAAAAATATTTCAAGCGTCCAAGCAACAAATTGTGAATGTCAGAAAGTTCGTACGGCTCCTGGTGGATTAAGTAGTACAAATGCTGCGAATGTTCATCTGCGTGCATTTGTAGCCACTCTCTCCCAGGAAACCATTCTAGTTCAGCATTCAACTTCGTTTTCGTAACATCCACATAATTTGCCAGTGCGTAGTAAAACTGATAGCACGCAGTATTCTTTGAGATGTAGTCTTCCCAGGTGAAATTGAGACTGTCGTGATTCACGAGAAAGGTACTGGACCCGCGGATCGATTTGACTATGTACTTGTGTCTTTTTCCCCCGTCAAGTTCAGTCTCACCGAGACCTTGCTTGAGAAGAACCATTAAGCAGTAACGTGGCTGCTCCAGGGCCCCAGGACTGTCAGCGAAAACATTGCCACATCTCCAGTGCTGGTATTCGATGTAGTCGCAAGCTGGTATGGGCACCATGAGCTGAACAAGCAATTGCTCTAATTCCAGCTCCAGATAGCCGTCACCTGAACTCAAGAGCTTGTACAAATGTGCCCCAAGGACGGATGAGCTTTTCTTCATAGTGTGCGCTAAAGCTGTTAATTCTTTCAGCTCTTTTTCGGTGCTGGACATGAGCTCGAGCTTGCATACTTTGATGCTCTGGCGCATCAGAACGCCTACTCCCAGGGGCAAGTAAGTAACAACATTGTGAGGTTCAATGGCGAGTGGAAACAGGAATTCTTTCGGGCTTTTCACCAGGATCAAACTTTTCAAGCGCGTTTCCATACTGAGTTTCAATGCTGACACCAGGAAACAATAAGAGTCAGCGTCCAGAATGAGTTCCGGGAATTGCAGCAGTAAATGGTTTGATTCGCCAAGAACAGAAACAATGAAGAACAACGGCGGTAGTTTCTTTCTTTTCGCTTTAGCGGGCTCCAGTAGGCTTCCCACAAGTACAGCAATCTCTTCGCCTAGTCGCATTTTCTCGTCTTCACCAATTTGCTGAGAATTCTTTTGTACTTCAAGGTAGAAGCTAGCTGCTATCAGGATATTTTCAGTCAACGGCACCGAGAAACCTTGTCTCAGTCCATTCTTCGAGAAGATATCTTTGAAATTACCGCGTACACCCAGTCGAGATTTGCAGGAGCCGAAAAAAGTATTGATGATATTTTTGCAAAACAACGGAAACTTGATCCTCGGTGTTCGATGCATGGCGCCGTAGAGATTCTTCACTGAGACGTAAGCAGGATCAAGACCGTTGTCTTCGTTGGAGCTACCAAGCATTTTTGTTATTTCTGGATTCAGTGCAGAAGCTGACGCAGGCAAAACAATTGCTACATCTTCCATGCCGACAAGAATGAAATCAAACTGATGCCAGTTCGGACCTGTTCCAGCGGAAACAAGATAGGCAAATGACAGTTCATGATCGGGAGTTGAACCTTTTTAACATTTTCACGTCAACCTCAAGGCTTTGAGCCTCCTAACATAGCGCCCAAGGATCGTGACAATGTCATTGAAAACTTCTGCACAGACAAGTAGAATAATTCTGGCTAGATATTCTTTTTCAGCCCAGTTCATTGTTGTCTACTGAAAGATACACATCGTTCATCTCTTATTCGGCAGCAAGTTTGAACTGTTCAGCATGAAAAACGCTGATCCTCCTACACCAGCTCCCAGGAAGTCACGTGAGTACATGCTATTGTGACCTAACTGTGATCCGATTCATATATTCCAGGTCAGAATCAGCAAGTTAATAGCATCTCTTACTGTTTGATTCTGTTGTGTACCTATTCGTTCGTCATGAACGTGGCTCTGATTGGTGTCATCTGCTCATTTGTGGACTGGCTTATCCCGAACAAATGTTTGTTCCTTATTTTCATTTGCGTCTTGGCTATTCGTATATTTTATTTCTACTTTTGGTAGTTTACGTTGGTTTTAATTTCAATTGGCATGCATTAATATCGCTTGAATAAACACTAATCATATTTCCGTTTCCATATGAGGTCCTACAACTATATAAGACAGGAGCTCTTTTTTTGCTTCGACTGAAAGGTTTCTCAGAATGATGGGCAACAGAAATTTCTCGTCCAAACGGCTCTTTTGTTCCTGTTCGACGTTGGTGGGTCGAAGGTGCAGTACATCGGACAGGATATCGCTGACCGAAGTGATCAAACCAACAACTAGGCATAGCCAACAGTAGAGATATATTTTGTCGAACATGTTGTTGAGCGGCAAGACGCACATGGTATCATTCCGCACGACGTCTCCACTCGGTCCGAAGTGGAGAACTCGGCACTTTGCCATTCGGGGAAAATACTTGATCATGGGATCTAGTTCATTTGCGGCATACCCCATATGGTACCAAAGGTGAGACCAGCCGTACGTAAAAAACGTGAAACTGACTATTGATTCAGCTATCGCTGCTGTGATTAAGAGTGCTACTAAATGGAGCAGTTTAGCTCGAATCAAGCCAAACGCTCGTCCTTTTGAACCACGGAGTCTGTTCCAGAAGATTTCGTAAGAAAGGTTCTTTGGTTTTTCCGAACTGAGGTCTTCCAGTGCCAATTTCACAATGTTTTTTTCAAGGGATTTCCAGTATCCTCGTGGACAGTAGAGTACTAACGCTGAAAAGTACAAGAACAGTGGTGTCCATTGGTAGTATGTGTGATAGACCAAGGAACCTCCATCCGTCCTGTCGACTCCCGGGTAAGGTATCTCCGGTCCTACCAATTTGTTGAAGGCATTTTCACTACTGGACGTGGCGTGAATCCAGCAGAATAGATTCACCATCAAAGGTGGAAGTTTTATTTCACTGGTGGAACAGACAATCGTATCACCGGTGAGCTGACGCATGCTGCAAATTGACGCCAAAACAGTTAAGGTAAAAGGCACTAGTTTAGTCTGCAGTTCGAACGTCAGGTTACAGATGTGGGGCTTAGATGAATTGAAACTCTTGAAAGCCGACAGACGCAGCAGATCCATCTCACCCGCTTTCCGTCAATGATGCTTTATTCGTTTCGTCTTTTGTACTGCATCAGATTCAGCAAGAGAATCAAGCAAGGAATCCCACCTGTCTTGAAACTCCACTTTGAATTGTCCTAGTGGGTATTCCTGGAAGGCGGAACTGTCTTTCCGTGAATTTATTCTGTTGTGCATGGCATGCAACCACCCTACGAGCCCGTTGACAACTATGCTCTGGATTGTTTTATCCAAAGATCCGTGAAATGTTATTTCGTCACTACAAAGCTCGGCCCAATGATTCGCACAATGATGGCATGGAATGAAGCTTTGCAAATCACTTAGAAAAAAATCTGTAACTGAAGTGACCATATTCAACCGTTCGGCCACGATTGACAAAAAATGTAGCGTGTCCCAAGCGATTGGACCGAAAATTTCTCTGTCTTCCTCCATCTGGGTGACGAAAAGGATTGACATCTGCTTTCCATCTTCTCTACTGAACTTGATTTCATTCTGGCAAACGTTCAGAGCATCGATCACTTTCACACCACGATGGCCGGGATTCATGAAAACATAAGGGTCGATCGGTTGCCAAGGACCATTCACTAACTTTGCCATGAACTCATTCATGAATTTTGCCCCTTTCAGAGCTGTCAACATGGCATCATGACTATAACCACGTATCAACGCTGTGTTAATAGTACCACCGAAATTCAGCGATGCATTGACAGCTGACAAAAGGTGGGTGGGACTCAAAGTGAGCAGAAAAGCGACGTTAACAATCTGTTCACGGAAAGCTTCCAGTGGTGGAAGACTGCGAACCTGCTGAATGACGTGTTCAGAGTATGTACGAATATCTTGACGCATGTGTTTGCACAAGATCTCCACGGCCGTTTCTTCCAGCATGGTTCTTGCCAAAGACTGATTTTCCACATACGAATCAACAAGCTGGAGTGCCTGCTTCTTTTGGTGGCTGGCAAGTTGGAAATCGAAGCTTTTGTTCGGTTCCTTGGCAATTGAAAGTACCTGGTACTGTTCGTTGATTCGCCCGAGCAGATCAATGATTGTCTGGTAGTCTTGAACCTGACTTGTCAACATGGTTAGGCTCTTTATTCCACTGATAATAAAGAAAAATGTCTTTCAGAGAACTGATTACCTATTTGCGACAGGAATGCGGCATTTCCGATCCATTCCGGGTACACAGAGCGAGGAAGACCGCTCAATTGATTGTAGAAGACATGACGAGCGCCTTCAGCGGTCTTACACACGTTAACAATGCTGAACTACAAAACTTCCTGAAGGAACATAATGTCTTCTTAAAACAGAGATCTTGGATGTTCTGGATTTTGAGCTTTTCGCTCAGAGGCACAAACCAACCTGCAGACGTCTGCGAGACACTGACATCATCTGTTCCCGAAAGCTGTTACGCACCTCCGAAAAGTTTCGAGGCAGAGATTTCAAGGACAGGATTTTGTGTCTCCGAGACGGAGCCGAAGCGAAACAAAGCAGATCGTTGTGCTTGTTTTCACGATGTTGATGACAACAACAAGGATGTTCGGACCCCATCTCCAATCCCAGCAGATAGGGATGTCAACAACTTAACGCTGAAACAAGAGCTAGACGATGCACAAATAGACCTCGGCTCAAACTCGTCGGAATCCTCTGAAATCAGTGAAGGTGAGCTCGAGTCAACTTCCAAAGTAGCGGATACAGTGCAAAAGTCAGAATTCAGCTCTTTCAAAACAGCTCTTTCGGCAGGGAACTATGATTCTCAGATGAGGGATTTGAAAGTCGAACTTGAGATGTTGAAAGAACAGAATGTGAAATATCGAGTCGAGGCAGAACGAAAACAAGCCTACCTCGAGTGGCAGACCGAGATTCTCAAGGAAACAAATGATCGGCAACTCGCCATTGAATCTTTGTTGGAAAATTCTATCGGAGAGGCGAGGGAACTGAAAGAATTACTAGCTAAAGAACAGAAAGTTAATGAAAAGCTGCGTCAAGAGCTCAAGTACTCAGGATCGGAAATTCTGAATCTCACAGACCGATTGGACACCGATAAATCTGCCCTGCGTGTGCGGTACACCTCTCACATTGCTAGCCTCGAAAAAACATGCGAAATGCACCAAGAGAAAGTACTGGAAACAACGCGAAGGATAGACGATCAAGTGGAGGAGATCGGACAGTTACATGACAAAATACAGCGATTAACTCAGCAATTGTCCGAAGCCAAAACAAAACTTGCCTCAGTGCACGAGTTGAAATCAGCTGCGCGTGAGTTTCAGCAGCAGATTCTGCTTGGAGCGAATGCAGACCACAACATATTGGAGGTTGCTTGCGAAACGATAAGAGCTCTAGCCAATGGAGTCACGCAGCTTTGAGTATACAAAAGGTTCTGTTTGATCAACAGCAGAGTCAAGAGCAACATGCATCGGTACTTGAGTGAAATTTTCATGAGTTCTGTGTGTCTTCGGCACTTCAGAGCGTTGCCTTGTTGAAAACTTCTGGAGAAGGAATGGCCGGAAGCAACGAAGTCTCACTGAAATCATTCCAGTTAACTGAACACAGCATCAATAGTAATGTAGGGAGAATTTACTTCATGACTTTCATATGAATTTTTGACTACATGATCTCTCCTAATTCCGACACGCTTCCATGCAGATTTATAGAAAATAGACACAGCGACAAATAGAGTAAGTTTGCACTGTGGTCAAATGCGGCCAAGCTGACGGAAAGAGAAATTCCAGTAAAATGAGATTTCGGTTGTCTACAAGCTGTAACTGCATCTCTCAGCACATACATCTGGACTCTCATTTCTGCTTCAGCAGTCGGACCTAGTGGTCGCAGAATGACGTTCGCGAAACTTGCCAAGTGCTTCAAAAACTCCAGACGAACTTCTATTGTGTGTTGAAAGTCACCGTTAATCACCGAACATGAACCAGTCAGTTTACAGTCTGACAATCACACATCCCAGCGTGGCCGAAAGGTGAGTGAATGAGTTTTTTCCAACTTCATGCGCTCGGGAATCTAGTCATACATTACTCTAGTATGTATCTATTATGAATAGGGAAGAGAGAAATGTCTAGATGCCAGCGGAGGTAAGAGAAGTTGAAGTTATATGAGTATGGTGTTAGTGGAAATCGGCTAGCTGAGAATACTAAGAGACGTTATCATTGTGCCGAGCATGAGGACATTCCAGGAGAGATAGAGTATCGAGAGGAATATTGTTCGATGATTCTACCAGATGGAGGGAGAGGAAATATCATACGGGCATAGTTTGAGTAGACTATCCGCCGAGAGCGTCCCACAGAGAAGTGATTATGTATTCTCATCTGCTCACCTGAATGTTTTTTCAGTGAAACTCAATCCATATCATATCCTCCCTCTTTTCCGTCCAGTCTTAGTAATTTGAATGAAACCGATATCACAACGTTTTTAAATCCCGCTCAGCTGAATTATTTGATTGAAATTCGACTCTTATTATATCCTTCCTTCCAGCTAAAATATTTGTTGAAACTACTCATATCATATCCTCTCTCTGTATTTGTAATTCCGCTCAGCTGAAAGATTTTCCGTAAACTACACTGATTTCATAGCCTCTCTATCTACTTTATTCGGCTCAGCTAAACTTTTTTCAGTAAACTACACTTATGCCATAGCCTCTCTCTCTCTTTTTTATTCTGCTCGGCTCAACTTTTTTACTTACAACTCTCACACCTAGCATCTCTCTTTTTTATTCTGATCAGCTAAACTTTTTACGGTGAACTACACTCACACCATAGCCTCTCTATTTTTTTACTCGGCTCAGCTGAACTTTTTTCCCTGAACTACATTCATACCATAACCTCTCTTTTTTTTATTCTGCTCAGCTAATATTTTTTCAGCGAACTACACCTACACTATAGCCTCTCTATCTTTTTTATCCGGCTCAGCTAAACTTTTTTCAGTAAACTACACTCATACCATAGCCTCTCTCTCTTTTTTTATTCTGCTCAGCTAATATTTTTTCAGCGAACTACACTCACACCATAGTCTCTCTATCTTTTTTATTCTGCTCAGCTAATATTTTTTCAGCAAACTACACCTACACCATAGCCTCTCTATCTTTTTTATTCGGCTCAGCTGAACTTTTTTCAGTATCCCACTCACACCATAGCCTCTCTATCTTTTTTATTCTGCTCAGCTAATATTTTTTCAGCAAACTACACCTACACCATAGCCTCTCTATCTTTTTTTTTCGGCTCAGCTAAACTTTTTTCAGTAAACTACACTCATACCATAGCCTCTCTCTCTTTTTTTATTCTGCTCAGCTAATAATTTTTCAGCGAACTACACTCACACCATAGCCTCTCTATCTTTTTTATTCTGCTCAGCTAATATTTTTTCAGCGAACTACACCTACACCATAGCCTCTCTATCTTTTTTATTCGGCTCAGCTAAACGTTTTTCAGTAAACTACACTCATACCATAGCCTCTCTATCTTTTTTATTCGGTTCAGCTAAACTTTTTTCAGCGAACTACACCTACACCATAGCCTCTCTATCTTTTTTATTCGGCTCAGCTAAACTTTTTTCAGTATACTACACTCATACCATAGCCTCTCTCTCTTTTTTATTGGGCTCAGCTAAACTTTTTTCAGTAACCCACTCACACCATAGCCTCTCTATCTTTTTTATTCTGCTCAGCTAATATTTTTTCAGCGAACTACACCTACACCATAGCCTCTCTATCTTTTTTATTCGGCTCAGCTAAACTTTTTTCAGTAACCTACTCATACCATAGCCTCTCTCTTTTTTATTCTGCTCAGCTAAACTTTTTTCAGTAACACTAAACTCTTCCTAAACCTATATATACATTTATTATATATATATATATTTATTTATTAATTATCTTTATTTTTTTTATTATTAAATTAATAAATTATTATTTTTTATTATTATAATAAAGAATAATAATAAAAAATAATAATTATTTATTATAATAAAGAATAATAATAAAAAAAATAATAATAAAATAATCTAGTATATTTATATTATATAATATAGATGTGAGTAGAGTGAAAAAAGTTTAGCTGAGCCGAATAAAAAAGATAGAGAGGCCATGGTGTAGGTGTAGTTCGCTGAAAAAATATTAGCTGAGCAGAATAAAAAATATAGAGAGGCTATGGTGTGAGTGGGTTACTGAAAAAAGTTTAGCTGAGCCCAATAAAAAAGAGAGAGAGGCTATGGTATGAGTGTAGTATACTGAAAAAAGTTTAGCTGAGCCGAATAAAAAAGATAGAGAGGCTATGGTGTGAGTGTAGTTCGCTGAAAAAATAGTAGCTGAGCAGAATAAAAAAGAGAGAGGCTATGGTGTGAGTGTAGGTTACTGAAAAAAGTTTAGCTGAGCCCAATAAAAAAGAGAGAGGCTATGGTATGAGTGTAGTATACTGAAAAAAGTTTAGCTGAGCCGAATAAAAAAGATATAGAGGCTATGGTGTAGGTGTAGTTCGCTGAAAAAATAGTAGCTGAGCAGAAAAAAAAGAGAGAGGCTATGGTGTGAGTGTAGTTTACTGAAAAAAGTTCAGCTGAGCCGGATAAAAAAGATAGAGAGGCAATGGTATTAGTGTAGTTCGCTGAAAAAATATTAGCTGAGCAGAATAAAAAAGAGAGAGAGAGAGGCTATGGTATGAATGTAGTTCAGGGAAAAAAGTTTAGCTGAGCCGAGTAAAAAAATAGAGAGGCTATGGTGTGATTGTCGTTCACCGGAAAAAGTTTAGCTGAGCAGAATAAGAAAGAGAGATGCTAGGTGTGAGAGTTGTAAGTAAAAAAGTTGAGCCGAGCAAAATAAAAAAGAGAGAGAGGCTATGGTATGAGTGTAGTTTACGGAAAAAATATTAGCTGAGCAGAATAAAAAAGAGAGAGAGGCTATGGCGTGACTGGAGTTTAGGGAAAAAAGTTTAGCTGGGCCGAGTAAAAAAGATAGAGAGGCTATGATGTGAGTGTAGTTCACTGCGAAACATTCAGCCGAGCAGAAAGAGAGAGGTTATGATAGGAGTTTGTTGTACTGAATATTTTTAAGCTCGGCAGAATGGAGAAGAGAGAAAGAGGGTATGATGTGAGTTAGGTTTCACTAAAAATATTTCAGCTTATGCAACTGCAGGATGAGAGGAAGCATATCGTATGAGTTCAAGTTTACCAAAACAATTTTAGCTGGATGAATTTGAAAAGTGATAGAGAGGACATCATGAGAGTATAGTTTACTGCAAATCTTTTAGCTTAGACGATTTGTGAAAAGAATATAGACGCAGTCAAAATATTTTAGCCAAGAGAATCGAGAGAGAGTGATAAATTATCATATTAGTATAATATCCAAGAAAATAGTTTCATCTAGAGTATTTCACAGAATTTGGCTTGATAGAAAATCATCTCGAACCCAACTAGAAAGGAATCTCGAACAGAGTACTGTATTGGGATTGGAATCGCTCATTTAACTGCTGCACTGTCCATACGCTGGACAAGTGTGAATCAATTGGATTCCATGAATTGAGTTGTTGTGTCTGGTTCATTTACAACGGAGGTCTCTTCAATCCTCATTGGATCCACGACCATCGAAGAATCTTGACTCTTATCTCGAGATATAGCGAGAGTGTCGGTTGTAGCCACGGGTACTGATGGACATGCTTGTCCCCCGAGAAACGTCGTGAGTGCAGCATTGGGTTTGCGTTTCCGCTCGTCCCCAGAACTCTTCAGTTCTGATTCTTCTTGGTTTGGTGTTCGTCTTTTAATTTTCTTGCCTCTGAGTGTAGGATCTAGTTGTTTTCTTATTTCGAGGATTACAACCTTCCAGTATTTTCTGATATCTATCATGGTGTCACCTCGGGTAGCGGAAAACTCTTTCGACACCATTTCTTTGAATGTTCCAACGTCCTTAACCAGATCTTCATATTCTGTCTTTCGCAGAACCATGAGCTCTTCATCATTTGGAAGGCAGGCGCTGTGTTCATCATTCAATCTAACGAGGTCATCTCGCAGTCTCTTAATATCTGTTTGAAATGCGACCGAAGAGTTCTTCTCAATTCTGAGTGCCGTTTTCAGTTCTTCCAGCTCCGACTCGAAATTCGTTCTAGATCTAGCCAGTTCCCTGAGGAGAGATTCGTGCTCATTCCATAGCTTATCAAATTGTACTTTAGATACTGTGTCCTGTTTTTGACTAGCCTGAACGCTGACTACTGCTTCCAACTGCGTGATAGTGCTGGCCTGTTTAATGGTTTCCTCCTCCAGCTCTTTACGTTTCTCACATTCCGAAGCATGGCGAGATTTCCAATGTTCAACAGCAGAACTGTGGGCTTGGTTATCGTTTGCAAGTTCTCGCACATTCTGCTCCATCAAAGCCTTCTGACGCTCTGTCTCAGCAACGAGCTGAGCCGATTGCCGGAGTTTTTCTTGAATATCAGCATAGTTTTGTTTGAGTTTACCGCTTTCCTCTTGCAAAGCCCGGTTTCGAGAGTGCCCTTGTTCCAATTCTTGATTAACCTTGGTGAAAGATGCTATTACCTGAGCCACTTTAAAAGCAAGTTCACTTGTATGCCGCGTCACATCCTGCAGTTCTTGGTCTGACATGGATCTCATGCAGCATCTTACTATCATCGAGAAGCAATATCCTATTTCTTGTGCGAATTCATCACTGATTGGATGGAGTCCCACCGCATTCATGATTCTCGCCAATTCTATATTCTTCCTGCCTTTTTCAGCAAGCTGGCTGAATATCGCCATCGCCAGCCACACTGCCTGTTCTTTGCCGTCGGTGTAATGAAGAATAAATTGTTCCAGTTGATTTTGCAGCTCATTTATCCGGGAATTCACGTTTTGGTCTTTGAGAATCGAAAAACATGCGACTTGGAGACCAGCATAATGTGAGTCTTCTTCGATTTCCTGGATCATGGCAGTTGAGATGTCACGGATAACCAACTCTTTTACCTCCACGTTCTGGAGGTCGTTCTCGAGTATTTCGCGAACAACAGCATTGCCTACGGAGTAGCCACTCTCAGTCAATTCGTTTTTCACTGTTGCCACGGTTCTGCGCAAGTCACTGTTGACCCGTTCAATCCTGCAAATCTGGTCCATCGAATCATTGTATTTGTTGACGACGTAAGTATATCTTTCTCTCGCTGATGTCAGTTCATTGCCGAAAACCCGCACAGTCTCTTTGAGTGCTTCTAATTCATTTTGTCTTAGCTGATGCAAAGATTCCAACTCGATCTGCAACCTAGCGACACTCGTTTGAACCACCGCATTCTCTTGTCTGCATTGTGTCAGTCTGTGTATGCAAGAAGGTACAAAACACGTCTCATCAGATGTCAGTGATTGCACCACTTTCTGGCTTATTTGGTTCGGTATGTGGAGCTTCTGCCATTCAAAAAATTGATCCAGAACAGGTTTCATCAAATGTAACACTCCAGAAGCTAATTCGGCACTGTTACCAAGCGCTGGCATGGCAGCAATCAAATCTTCGATATATTGACCACGATTCTTCTCCAGCCTCTGTTGTACTTCTGTCGCCACTTGCGCAGCTGTTAGCGCTGCCTCGCCTGATTCGGACTTGTACAACGAATCTGTTAACTTCTCGAATCTCACTAGCTGTTTTCCCAACGTTTCTGACATGTTTTTGACGGAAGAGATATTCGATGTAATAGACTGTGTTGGATCAGCAATAACGTTTCGTAAACACTGCTCGATCATCGGTATCAAGCGATTCGAATCTTTGGAATGCTCCTTCTCTGCATTTCTGGTGCTCGATATTCGCCCAGACAATAGTTCTGTCTGTGTTGACAGTTTATTGTCAATACAAGATTCAATGTCGGAAAGTGTGATTTCCTCCGATGAACGTCGTGCATCTCGACACTGTTCAAGACGAGTCATGGATTTTTCGAATATGGTTTTCCATTTTTTCATCTCCTCGTCTAACGTTCTACCGAGTTTCACAGCATGACATTGATGGCTTGAACCATGACCAAATTGTTCAGAATTCTCCTTCAGCCAATCTTCCATGCCGGTTAGGATGGTTTTTCTGATCTCCGAATGCAATTCTGTAGCTGCAGCATCTGGGCTAATGTCTGCTGTGTGCCTCGACGTAGCCAGACTAGTTGTTGCTAGCAACGATAAACCTGAACGCACCATGGGAGTGTCAGAAATGACCGAACCACCGAGAGCTTTTGCGCATGACCCATACAGGAGTAAGCGGTACAGAGGCGTCGCATTATCACCACACTGTACAGTTAGAATTGTTTGAAGTAGCGTTTCGCTAGCATTATCAAAGCCTTTCACCAAGTCGTCATTGAAGAAAGCTATCAGGTCTCTCGCTTCTTTCAAACAGAACAGATCGTCTTTGTCCACAAACTGGTTTAAACAGTTAACAATACGTTGGATACTGTAAGTCATTCCTTTTTTGAAAGGCTAGCCTCTCAATAAAGATTAAGTATGAATATTTCGACCGTCGTGGATCAACATCAGGCGGTTCTAGCTCTCCACCAGAGTGCAGAAACACATTCTCATGGCTTGAAGGACTTGATCATCGCGAATCTCAAGCGAGTAGTCCAGAGCCAAATCAGTGACGAAAAGATGCGGCGGCTAATTCTGGAATCCAAGTTAAAGCAGTGTGGAATTTCAATGGATGAAAAAAAGACGACTGAAGTCGCTGAAACAACCAGCGACTGCGGCGGGGACGTCAGTTCACCAGGTGCTCCCACCGACGCTAAGTTGAGGAAAGCCAACGAACCTGAAGAATTGGGACCGAATCTTAAGAAAGTTGACATTAGCTCAAAGTCGAAAAAAGGTCAAGCAAATTATAATGCACCTCCAACACCGGAAATCGAGAAACTTGGCTATGAAGGTGCTCTGGATCTTGTGCTGCAAATCATTGACAGTGGTTCCGTGGACGGAAAGACATATCTCCACGATGCGATGAACAGCGAAATAGCATTGATTATTGCCATGGTAGACAAGTGGTCCCAAGCATCAGCTAGTATAAGAGACATTGGCAAGCTTGTTGAGCGTCCCGTGGTTCCGTTCATATTGTACGCATCGCTGAAAATATTTCTCGCGGCTGTGGATGCAAGCATTTTCAGTTTCGAATCATGGAAACAGAACGTCCAGAGGTACAGCTTGGTGGTCGACCAGTTTGAAGAAACTGCAGTAACGATATACGAGAAGGTCTCCACTCTCTGGCTCCCGACAGCAGGAGAATCAGTGAACCTGAAAGTTACACCTAGCGAGAGCACAACTATTTTCTTAATTTCCATCATCTTCTTCTATTTGAACCGCGCCAAGGGCCGACCTTTCATAGATTCCGAAAAACTGTCCGAACTGTTCGACGACGATGACATGGCTGAATTTGTATCCATCCCTTTCCGAACGGTTCGCTACGAATTGTTTTTCCAAGGGAAGGCAACTGCGAAACTTGGTAGTGTCTACCGTTACCCTCTCGTTGCTCAAGCTATCATTTTGAGCAATTTCGCTGAGATTCAGTACAACAGCACAGGGAAAATTTCAACGCTTACGGCGCCAGCGCTACTTGACTACTCAAGGGACTTTTCTTCTCGATTCACGTTTGATGATGAACATAGTGGGTTGTATGTGATACTTGTACCGCTGATTCTGATGAATCTGAGTAATGATCCCGTCTCACGCGCTGACCCAGTAGTGAAACAAGCAATTGCTGATGCAGAGACCACGCTAAGTCCGGAAATCACCAATGCTCTGAAGTTTACTTTACTCGGTGAACCAAACCTTGCGCACCTGCTCCCCGGAATTTACGAATGAAATGAATAAATCAGAGTTTATTCAGAGAATTCAGTGAGGCTTGTGCTTCATTTATAAAACATGTTTTTTTCAAAAACGTTAGTTTGCTGCTTATTACAGCTAGCATTCGACTATCCGGCATTCCATCATCAGAGTTGATCAGATAGAATGCGTCACAGTCACTTCTCTGTCCTTTCCGATAAGTGCGATCTTCGGCCTGGAGCAGTGTAGTTGGGTTGAAATCAAGCTCAAGAAAAAGAGTGTCCGATACGAAATTCAAATCTAAGCCTGTTCCTCCGATTTGGATTTGTATTAGCATTATGTGTATGGCTGCGCTGTTTTCGAACGCATTAAGTAGACTTTTCCTTAGTCCGAGAGACGTCTTCCCACTAATGCGGCTGCAGTAGGGCGTCTCAAATTCCGCTTCAAACGTCTGCGCCACCGAATCGTGTTTGTAGAAACAAATGAGTTTACGGAATTTCAACAGCCACGGTTTGTTTACAGCAACAAATTGCTTCACCTTACGACGCGCACACTCAATGCTCCAAGTGATGAAGTTCATTTGGACTTCAAGACGTTTGAGCTCTGCTCGGTCATCGGAGTCTAGTTGAATTTCGAGAAGGTGTCGATTCTTCACAACTTTCATAGCACTCAATTCATCCTTGAAACGCTGTACCAGGTTAGATGGCTTATTCAATTCTGATTTATCGAGAACCACGTTGAAGAGTTTGTACTGATTGACCAAATTATCCATACCCTGTGTGGTGATAGGTGTAGCAGACAACAAGACCAGTCGCACTGCCGAACTGATAAACTTCAAGACGGATCTAAACCGCTGAACCTGTTTGCCATTTTTCAAGTAATGACATTCGTCAATAATGACAACTTCACAAAGAGGCAACTTGTGCTTTTCTAGAAGTTGCACGCTGCTGTAGCTCGTCAGATATATTTTCTTTCCTTCGAGGTTTGCCGTAGTTTTGCCATGTACAATACCAATGTCCGTTTTTATGATTTGAGGATGTAACCAATATACGATTTGTTTCTGCCATTGCTCGATCAGCGAAGCCGGACATATGACCAGCAGTGGCCATTCGGTCTCATAGCAAAACGCAATGGCGATAGCTTGAACGGTTTTCCCTAGTCCCATGTCATCTGCCAAATAAACGCGACCTTGGTTTTTTATTGAGAAATCAATTGCTTCCAGCTGGTAAGGTTCGAGTTTTGTCAGTAGTCTAGCTGTGAGTTTCTGTTCGATCGACATTTCTTTTTTACATCCAGGGCCACAACACAAGCAAGCCTCTAGTGCAGCCATGTCGTTGCCGTGTATGTTCATCGTGCAATGGGACCTACGAAAAGTTCGAGCATATTTGATAGTCGTACATTTATGTCTTCCGGCTGGTCGAACAGGAATATTGGAGAACGTTTTTGATATTCTTCTGGCAGCAATGTAGTAGCAATTTCTGAGCTGAGTGAACCTCTGTTCACGATGGCAGTATTGTGGAGGTCACAGAGATGGAAAAGAGGATCGAAAAACAAACGGTTCACTGTTATATTATTCTCGGCATCTCGGATGAATGGAAGCACGAAATAGACGAAGTAATGATGCACCATCAGATGTTTACCTACGTTCATTCTAACTTTCAGGTAGCTACGTTCTCCTCGGCTAACAATCCCATCTTCCGTGGAAACAGTGAGGTCATACCTGGCTTTCTCGATAACTTTGAATCTATCATGAGTATGTGTGACCCTCAAATAATACATCACAATATCGTGCCAAAATTTCTTCCCGCCAAGTTTGATTTTGATCCTCTCAAATCCAGGTGTGTCAGTGTTGGTCGTGAAAACGTACATGATTTCACATCGCTGTCTATAGTGTTTGCAGTTCAACATGGTATAAGGCCAGCTCGAACTCAGGGTAACTTTAGTGCTCCCGAGTGAATCAGGTTTCACCAGGAGAACATCCGCAACGTTCCCGTAGTCAAACTCCACAGGAAAGCTGACTCGGCTGAAAACTCTACGAGATTTACTTGTTTCATTCGCATCGAAAAAGCCGCTTGTGAAAACTATTTCCTCTTGAAAGGTCTTGGGCTCTTGCTTGAACAGCTTCAATGTTCCACACAAGTTACCTTCTGCATCACACACGCAGAGCCTGCCTTCGAAATACTCACATGCACAAGGTCCCCGAGTCGATTCCACGGGCATCCCTGACCACATGTCATGTTTCGCACCGCGTGGTTCGAGAACACATTGACAATTTTTCGAGAGCACCAGTCCTGTGATGCGTGCTGCAGCCATTTCGCCACTTTTTTCTTTCGGATGAGCAACTAAGAAAGCGATGGAAGTTACACCAAGGTTCCGAGAGTTTTTCAGCAAGCTTTCGAATACCTGTTATCTCGATCTTACGGAAATAGTTGAAGTCCTGTTCAATCTCATACATAATGACGAGGATAATTTCTGGATAACGTCTTTGAAGCAGTACTTCGACGCCGAATCAATGTCACCGATGGTTGAATCGCACGTCGCTAATATTTGTACAGCTCTGGGTCTCGGGGTCCACCGAGTCCCGCAGATCGTTTCCGGCATCGAGAGTTACCTATTCGAAGGACTCAAAGAACATTGCGATGTGTCTATGCTTAAAGTCCTACTTCACTCCGTGCCAACGAACGAACCCGAAGCTGGAGCTTCTTTTTTCAACAAATTTCTGAAAGCATTGGACAAAGGCTATCGCTATAACAATTACCAGAACTTCAAAGACTCAACCACCAGTGTAGCGGGATCGAAATTCACAGCTACACAAGGACGACCAAGTGGTTTCTCCTATAAGCCTACAACAGCTAAACGAGACGAAACAAGACTCCTGAACAATGACCTAAAGAAAATTGTTGCTAGACCTTCGTATAGATCGGTTATCCATTTTGATAGTCTGATATCTTCACTTGAACCATTTTATTCGGAATTCGACAGCCAAGAAAGTTCGGGTCTCGACAGACTAGAACGTCTCCGGGACGTGAAGAATGTACATGAGATGGTTACCCGTCTCATGAGACAGCCATCGTGATGTCACTGATTTTTGACATGTGCTGTATAGTAATTCAACACACGAGAAAAATGGTCTCCAGAACATAAAGGTTCTCTACCGCAACTTGATTTCACAATAAAATTGTACAACTCGAAACTAGAGAATGGTGTTTGTGCCGGAAACTCTTTCAGAGCCCTCCCCAGGACTTCTAAACAATCCAATTGTCTGCTGGACTCGAGTTCGCTAACCATGTAATCGTTACCAAGCGTCATTAAGGCAATAGTCCAGAAAGTCATGCTTTTTGGGGCGTATTCTCTCAGCTTTGCCATAACTGAGGAAATCTCGAAGCAAGGGTCGTTAGTTTTCTCGCTGAACAGCCTCACATAAAACACTGATTCCATGTGCTTTTCAAGAGCCAGAAGAGTCAAGACGACTATGTCAGTATCTGTCGTCATGAAGTAACTGAAGTCTCTGTGTACATCATAGTCGGCTCCAGCCAGGTCGAGAAACAATTCATACATAAGTTTGCTCTCGGCTTCCCCATCTTCACTCCAGAGCAAAAGTGTCAAGCTGGTTCTGATCGCCATACTCAAGAAGTGATCAACGAGTGCTTTTTGATTGTCCACAATCCACTGTTTAGTTTCCCGCCGGAGCGTGAAATCTAGTCTGAACTTATGGGTTAGAGTATGTATACCAGTTTTCGCGGCCAAAGCTGCTTTAGTTCGTCGTTTCAGCAAGGTTTCCATTTTGAGACTCCCAGCACGGCCGTCGAACGCAATAGTCATCTTGATGTCACGCGCTTTAGGCATGGTGAGCAAACAGGATTCGATCTCACGCTTGATCAGGTGCAGGAAAGCTTCTCCGATGACATCGGCTTCGTCACTGGGTTTCAGTGACTTGCACAAATGATATAGAATAGCATCTCCGTCAATATAAACACGCAGAGTCTGAAATTCAGCAACAGAGCAAGGAACGGCAAGTTTCGAAGAACACTGATCAACTAGAAGGCTGAGGAGTCCAACGAAGCCCATGATGTTGCAGGACAAACCAAGCTTAGATGTCTACAACCTGATTTCGAAACGTCTACTACACTATCATCGAAGCTGTCTAGCATTATTAGAGAAGATTGAAGCACTCTTCGGTAGTGACAAAAATGTTTTCTTCACCTCAGCAGCAGCTTCGTCGGAAAATCATCTCCAACAGTTGTGCAAACGACGTGAGACTTACAACGCTTTCATATCAATTTATTCCAGAGGCTCATCAAGATGCCGAGTGATCAAGTTTCCTTGGTTCGTCATGATCGCCAGTCCGCTTGACATCTGCATCCGTAAGCTCAAATACCGACATGTGTCGTATGGTCTGCTGTGTGCGACTTTTTTCTCGGTGGAAGTGACTTATCGTCAGATGCTGAACGACTTATTCACGGAGACGGAAGACCTGATACCTGGTTGTTTGCTGGTTCTCGGAGCTCCGAAGTTGTTCCCGATCTACATATCAAATGATTCGGCAAATTTCCACACTACGTCGTCATCTGGAACTCCTAGTATTCGTAAATTCATCTACTCGGGTTCCATTGGTTACAAATTGGAGTTTGCAGGCGGCAATCTTACAGTTACCAACAACAAGGGTGTCACAACCGGAGTGAGCGATGACGAACATGAAATAGGATTGCTACTCGGCATTCAGTTTGCTGGATCCAAAAATTTGGCTTTCAAGCAGTTCATGTCGCTGGAGTTAGAAAAGTTACCTGATGTCGACCATTTTGGCAACAAACTTGGCTACGAGCTTGGAGCATTCTTGCTGATGATTTTTGAACAAGATATTGTACCAGCCTTGAGAGATTGGATCGAGTCGCCCACTACAACTTTTCCACATTCAGTTATAGCTCAGACAGCAAAAGGTGTTATCTCTGGAAAAAAATACTTTCATTGCCTATCTCTTCGCACGCGCTATGGAATTGAGTCAGCTGTTAATTGTCAGAAGCAAAAATATTCAGGTGGCATCAAGCAATCACAGTATGGGCAAAGGCGATTGAGTGCACGAACAGGACAAGCGTATTGTGAGCGCACTTCCTGCGTGTTTCAAGATGTAGCGCTCTCAAGTTATCAGTTGATCCCGTTCCTTGTCTCAAACGCTAAACGGGTTCTGTCAGACAAAGTGAAAGACGGCAAGGCGCTCGCTTGGCAGCAGAGTTGCTTGGGGTTCCTCTGCCCACTGTCAACTTCAGAAACGAAAAACACTGGTAGATCGTTACTTCTCTGTCAGGATGTCAGTTCAACAATTTGGTCAGCGGAAACCATAGCCCAAGTTGTACTCCAGATAATCAGCCGTTTCTGCTCCAATGGATTTGAAGATGCTCAAACAGAGGACAAACGTGAAAATATCCATTTAATCGTGGTAAACTATGTACCTTTCCGTGTTAGCGAGCAGGATTTCGAGGATTTCGCAGCCTCGCTATTGCAACTGAAAAGGGAATTCGGAAACATAGAGTGTTTCACCGAGTTTAGAAGAGGAGCACGTGTTGGGTTTTTCCGTATAAGGGACGCGATGTTTATGCGCTCAATCCCCCTGCCCGACGGTCAGCGTGTATGGAGCAGCCCAAATGAGTTCAAGTTTTGGTTCACCTTTGAATCAAAGAAGTCTTTTCTCGGCTTAATCGATGAATTTCCTTTTTCGTTCTTCAGCGGAGCTATGGCTGTCTTCGTTCCAAAGAGTCAACACAATATAGCCCAAAAAGGTATCCTCGCTCTGAACAACCTTCGCAATGCCATCCTAAACGAAAACACAGAAATACTGGATATATTTCGTGAGCCTCAATGCATGACTCAGCGGCTGCAACCCTCTCTCGCTCACGAATTCTTCAAGCCAATTGACGAGATATCAGAACGCTTCCAGGTCCGATTCGCTAAACTCAGAGTTCAAAGCAACTGGCAACAGGGTCTGAACGAAGAAGATGCTTTCGTTCTGAACCGCGACTCTCCATTTGTCAAACACTGTGCAGTGACAAAACAACTCTCTCTGCGATTCGTAATTACACTCCAACTGCCGGCCGCGGAAATAGACTCACCATGTATCAAGTTCCAACAAGTAACATCAATGGGAAATCAGTGCGATGAAACGCTACCCATGGTTCTAGGGCGCGTTTATGAAGTACATGGTGCACCAATTCTGTGTGTCTCGTCAAGCTCCGGAGCTTCTGTACGAAAAAAAACAGAGACCACTTGTTACCTGGAATTTAATCGTCCGGGCTACAGGTGCTACGGTTCAACGAGTTTAAAATATGATTCTAGCCTCAAAGCTCATGTTTTGCTGCTGCAGATACAGAAAACTAATAAGATTGCTACAGGAGATAAGATTTGCTCTTTGGCTGGTCAAAAAGGAATAGTCAAGCTCATAGATTCAAAGTCCATTGCCAGGACAGTCAATTCTGAAGGGGAAGTAGAACACGATGTTATTGATATCGTGATGCATTCTGACTCTATCATACGTAGGCAAACAATAGGTCAAATGCTGGAGTTCGGTGAGCCAAAAACCAGTTATATCAGATCACATGATGGAACTTTACACCCCATCCAAGTTTTCGATGCTCTTTTCATGCAAGTAGCTTTCAGGGCCACTGAGCACATTTACATGGCTCGTCGATGTACCTATGATGTTGTTCTAGGACAGCCAGCTAAAGGATCGAGTCGGGGCGGAGGTGTGAAACAAGGTACAATGGAAATCAGAAATTGCTACGTTGGGAACAACTTGTCTTATGCCTCAAAGCGAATGCTCTACGATAATAGTGACGTGACCTTCCACGACGGCTGCCGATCTACTAGAGGTTATGAGATTTGCAATGATGATGCATCTTACATGGGGTGCGCATACAAGTTGACTAAGAGAAAGTGTATTCAGTTCAGCGAAAAGACGGATTTATTGGTCCCCGTTGGCGTGAGCACTCATCGTATACAAACATGATCAATCACAGCCGGCGATGTGCACCCTGGAAGCCAATTTCAAATCATTAGCGGTGAAATCAGGCGCTGAAAAACAGAGCTGAACCCTGGCCTGCACAGCGGCGTCAGAGAAAATAGTGTTACGTTCTTGGACCGTGAATCTCCTCCTGTGATTGTAGTAATTATGATTTGGATTTTTCAAGTCCAGAACAGCCATTAAATTCAAGATTTCACCGTTTGTAAGTTTTTTGAGTGCAGTCAGTCCATGTTCAGTGTAGGCCACATTGCACACCGTTGAATATGGAAAGTGGCTTACAGCTTTTCCCAATTTTGTCACCTGCGGAGCCATGTGAAGTAAGGTATATGCCAACAGTTTGGGTAGCTGTGATAGTTTGATATTTGCCTCTGGAGAATCAGAGTACAGCTCATAAGACTTGAACATGTTGGCGTAGGTTTCTTTGTCGATGCATTCTTTGATCACCGAATCCCGTAGTTTGTAAGCACAGATTTGAGCACTATCCGCAGTTTGATCGACTTTCGTGTCACCCATCCATGATTTCAGTACTTCGTAAACTGCAGAAATGGCTGGGGGCGGAGACGGCAGACACTGCTGCTTGAGATCTTCAATGAAACTAATGAGTCTTGGATTGATCTTGACGTCAGCATCCAGGGTACCATTTTCGAATGCCACCATGGTTTCATGTTTTGGTATCAAAACACAGCCTACTTCGAAGGAATTGAACGGAGACACTACATGATACGGACCTGTAGTGTACATTGTATCGGCTGCATCTGGATCGGGATGAGGTCCGTAGAAATCTGGCTGGAATCCAAATATCATCCGTAAATGCTTGGCGCAGAACGGGGAACCTGTCTGGAATATCTTGGTGTCATCGCATTTGTATCGATTGTTGACGCCTTTGACTGTCAACTCTCGATAAAGCTTGTCGAGGATGCAGGATGTTGTTTTACAGTTCATTACTTTATTCTATCTTCAGAGCAGCGTACAATTTCCCTTGTCAACCGCACACCTCGTGAGCGAGCAGATATTATGAGGTGCTTCGTTGAGAATGTGAAGCCTGCTATCGTTGATCATTGGCAAGTCTGCCAAGCTGTGATTGTTGATGTCACCTTTTCCAGGACCAACGTAAAACGTTCTAGTGAAGCACAAACTCAGTATTTTGACGAAATGCTCAGCTAGTGATGTTTCCGATTCGAATTCCTTGCCCAAATCGTTGTGGTGTTTGAATATAGAACGGAGGAAAGTACTTGCGCCCTCTGACAGAAGCGGTCCATTCTGGACTTTCAAGCGGGATTCGTCACAGATTTCTTTGAGTACCACGTATCGGTTATAAGCAACCGGAATCAATATGCCGGGACCAACCTTCCAATTTACATTATTGTGGCAGAACTTATCGGAATTTCTCAGATTGCAAGCTATGAACGGGTTCAACAAATATTGACAGTTTCGATGCATGGTTATTGCTGTGATTCCCACATGCTTGTGGAGCTCCAAGAATCCATCCTGCCTAGCCGTTGCCCAAACGTAACCATTGTAGACACAGGCTTGTCGGTCGATCTCGCGGTGGATCGGCATGAGTGCATTCACAACTGCTTGTTCATTTTCACTGACTGCAATTTGTAGGGCCTCTATGGACGTATCTCTGAAATTCATTGAAACAGTATTGTGGACAAAGTCCATGACTGCTATCGCTCCGAAATCAAGACTTCCCAAGGCTAACATTGAGCGGATGGATTCATCTGGTGAATCTGAAAAAACCACTGCCAGACCTTTCCCTGCCAGTCGCATCTCTTCAGGCAAAAGCGTAAACATGTTATTCCAGAATATTGAATGAAAAGACGAATATGGACTGTAGAATATTTGCGGCATTGCATACGTTTCAAGCTGTCCCAAAGCATCGCCACAGGGAAACTCAATGTCCGGAACAGCGATATGAAAATCACTGTGAATCAGATTGTCGAAAGGAAACATATTCTCGATATCTACCGAATAATTGGCGAATGTTTGCAGCATATTCTGGAATTGATCGCTAAAGTTCACGTTGAAGGCTGTCTGCGACACAAGACGCAGTCGACAGATCTTCCGGGCCAGCGAATCTTTGGGTATCACACTCTGTCTCTCGAAGCGTGTGGCATAGTATGTCAAACCTGGATAGGCTATGTCTGCATGATCTGTGAAAAGAATACCTTGAACTCCGTCGATCAAGCGATTAAGTTCCCAGAGATACGAAACCACTTCTTCACCGGTATCGCTGTAGGTCATCACAGTCACTTTTTCGTGCTCTGGGTACAGCCCAATCAACAATCTGGCATACGATAGAACCAAATCGAAGCTTGTCACGAACAAGATGGGCAATGCTTTTTGGTCAAATTTAGGGTTCACTGCCAGAGGATTAGTGGTCCAAATGTGGCCCAGATCGGAAACATACATAGGAACAGAGTTCCCGTTCCACTCGAACTGTTGGAATGTCAAAGAATCGTCGTCGAGTTCTCTCTGCAGTGCCAGAAGCTCTGTTTGATTATCGTCGTTCACGCCCTGGAACATGTGAGAGCTGTTTTTGTTCCCGTGAATGTAGTTGTGCATGAGTAAGTTCAGAACATCACGATCGTAGTTCACTTTGTAGAAACCTTTCACGAAACTGTCATTCGGAAAGGAATTCGAAGTTTCAAGCAACGCCGTACGTGTGACTGGTATAGCATCTTGTGAGAAGCCATGATAGCTCCACTGATCTCCCTCTCTCCTAACGTAACTGGGTGAGAACATGTCTTCTTTATTTAGCATGGCTGGTACTGGCAGTACTATCAGAGCCTGTCTCGATGTCACCTGATATTCTGAATCCCAAGTAGTTGTAACAACTGCTAGATGTAAATCCCGAAAGCGATCGCAAAGCAATGAAAGCTGACAGAATACCGAAGAACACAGAGAGGGCATTACAGAGCAGTGAGACTAATATCGTCACGAAGGACTCTGTAGGTTCTTCGGCTGTCGTCCGGCTGACCAAGTTAAAAAACTCTGTCCCATTGGATTCTTGAGCCATAGCCGGCGATTCTAACTGAACGTGCGAGGTCTTATCAACAGACACAGGAGCCACAACGCGAGAGTATAAAGAAAGTATGAAGATGAGTGGAACGGAAGCAGCAGTCGCCATACAGTCACTGGTCCAAAGTAATCAGTACAGATTTGATATACTTTTTTACTGCCCTGATGTCCAATACATTGCTGATTTTCACGAACTCGCAAAAGTTGTGAAATCATCGGATCAGAATATTTTCATATGGAAAAGGAATCCAGGATTCGGAGAACTGATAACCTTACCACCACTTTTGGCAGATACGCAGAACCGAATTGTTCTCTGTTCTCATCTCAACTTCACTTTGAAAACACGAAAGCCCATCCTTCACGTTTATTTGGATTCGCACAAGATACATCTGATAAACAGTGCTGAGCAAATTTGGCGTAATGTTTTGTCTTCTCGTTACGGAGATTCGCCGTTTCTGGACGGTTGGCCTTTGGACACTGCTTTCACTGTCTTACACCGACGCTGCATGGAGCCTTCGTGTGAAAGCAAACTCTATCTTCTGACGGCGAACAAGCCTAGTGTTGCATTAGTTGACGGAACATTCAATTCGAAAATAGAAGTGGTACGGCTCGATGAAATCACGTCCCGAAGCAAACTGAACACACAAGCTATGCAGATAAGGGAGTTTGCTCTAGCGAATCGCAAGGTTCCAGTGTTTCTCCTATTCGATCTCAATCCGGCGTCTTACGCCCAAATCATTGACATTGCCAGGGACATGCTACTCCATATATTCGATGACGATTTCGGTATCCCCCTCCTAAAGTGGGCTTTCACACTCAGCGCTCCGAAAGGATCATCCACTGCAAAGTCTCTCCTTTCAGACATCCGTAACCGACAGCTTTTTGAATCCCAGCGGATGGAACGCTTCAGGTGGACAGTTATCCCGGAACTTTCGCAAGGTGACACGCTGCATTATTTTTCGCCCGTGGATCTGACCAAAGACGACACGCTTCAAGATAACTTCTTGCATTACCATGATATGGAAAGCTTACAGCAGAAAATACGAATCAAGATCCCACAGTCAGTAAAACCGACATTTATCAGTCTAGGTACAGCCATAAGTCAGCCCACACCGTCTGAGCCCCAAACTACATGTCCCAGACAACCTTGGGTTTTCCATGAAATGGAGCCGGATGTGGTCAGCACGAATTGAGTTTTTCAGATTCAGAATATGTTGATATGTTTAAAACCTCAGTTAAAAACTAAAATACCTTCACTTGTTTCTATCACGATGCGTTGGCTGCAAGGTCACTTGAAAAGGAACGTTCCAGGCGATACGGTTTTCATCACAGAAAGCCATGATGTCTACCTATATATTCCACTCTCCCAAGCTGATGGTCTTCTGTTGACCGAAGATGAATTTCAGAAGTTTTTGGACCAAACCATGCTTTCATTCCTCGATCTACTACTATTTCTACAGTTCAAGTCGAATCAAGAAATTTCTGAGCAGCACATGAAATTCATTTCCGAGAATTTCCAGTTTGGAACGGAGTGTCTGCACTGTCGGTTCCCAACAGCTGAAATGTCGACGTACTACAATTCACTTAGTCAGATTTACAAATGTCAGCATCTGAGTCTGGTAAGCCTCAGCTGCACCAATTGATTACCCGATTTTTGTTTTCTGCGATTACTGTAGAACGCACCGGAGGTGGTTCCGATGAGGATTTCACATGAAAGCGGTCTCACTGCACCCCAGATATTCAGCTGGTTGAATGATCACATGAAAATCAGAAAGGTTCTGGCTGACTTGGTAGCATTTTATTTTCAATGCCCTGATCATTCGTGTAACGTGTCTGCTAGCTGTATCGAGGTTTTACTTGAGAAATACAGCAAATGCTAGAGTCGTATCACAGCGAAGTTATCTGGAGTGTCAATCTTAAACTTAGTATGGCTCGCCGGATGATTGTCTCGAACTTTAATAAAAATCTTTACGCGAGCTTCCTGATCACATCTATCGAACCGTATTTCTGGGATGCATCCATTTATGTAATCAAATGATCTTACAGGTTATCCTCGATGATTTTCGAGAACGAGCGTTATGAATCTTAGAAAAAGTTTTCTTGTGAATGCTTCGCCAAGCAGGTGTTGAAAGACTTCGTCGAGATGTTCAGCTTTCAAAACGTCGCCAGTTTGTTTATCCGAGATGTTTTCGTTCACGTAGGTAACACATGACTGGGCGAATTTCCACGTGAGGTCATTCCTTGCCTGTCCTGAGCTGAGATACGAAACAAATGCATCGCCCTTGCTGTAAAGGTGGTTCAGTTGCTTTTCCGTGACGGTTCCGCTAGGCGCCATCTCCAGAAGAGATATTAGGTCCTCAAAAAGCTCTCTTATTTCGTCTTCTCGCAACATCTTTGAAGCTTTATTCTAAAGCGCTCAGGAGTTCGTCACTCGAAACAAGACGACTCGTTGGGTGACACCATGTTCAATAAGATAGACAGAGCTCGGAGTGAAGATTCCGTATACACAGTTGATTTCCTATTGAATAACGTGTACTTGCATGGGGAAGATGATGAAGTTGCCGCTTACGTAGCAGCTTGCTTTTTCGAGTACTTTCCTGTGGAAATGTTTTTTAGCTTGTAACAAGTCCGTCTCTCGTCCTACGGGCCTAAGCTTGATTTGAAGTAAAGATTCACGATGATTCAGTATGACTACTCCTTCCTTTGCGAATCGATTTACCGCGCAGCTAGGATTACCGACGACAAACGTAGTTTCGTACATTTTCCAACAATAAACACCAGAGAGCCTATCGAACTGGTATTCAGCGTAACGGATATTGAATCGGGACTAAGTCGATTATCTGTCGATCCCGAATTTGAACAACAGATTGAATTATCCTCTAAAATTATTCTGGGTGAGAAACAGCAGGTTTGTGCTTCATCGAGCGCTTCAGCACCTATGGCATTCCACTTCTGCAAACAGATGGAAGAGCGAACCGGGTCGACTCGAGTAACAACTGTAGCCATCGAGGCTGACAACTTGCGTCATGTGATGCAACGCGTGATGTCGAAAGAATTTACCAGGACGTATAGTTGCTCTCTTTCGCTTAAACGGTTACAATCTCTGCTGGTTGAGCATGATTTGACCAACTACGAAACACTGATCATGTGCCTAGGTTCAAGGCTGAACTCAGACGGTTTTTTACTGGAAAATCTGCTGACGCTGAGTCGTAATTGTGGACCGAAGTTAAAGCAAGAGCCACCTGGTAATACTTGTGCTGTAACAGAATTGAAAATACTATTTCGCAGTCTCTGCTATCACAAAATTTCCGAGCTCGATATGATGTTTTTCAAAGGAGCGGAAAAGTTCTTTCAAGACGATCGGGACTCTAGCACATCCACGTTAACCAGGAGGGATGTGGCTCACAAATTATTCCAAACGTCATCAGTGCGTTTCAAGTCACTGCTGGATGACAAAGGTTTTGTTTCATGGCTCAATTCGAATTGGCTCTCCGCCCCAAAGTTTCTGCGTGACATGTATCCCCAAAGCCTCCCTGTTGGCGCAGCCTGGCTATCGCTGCACTGGGATACATCGTTACACACCATCGTACCTTTAGCTTGGCTGCCATGTTATGATCAAAAAAATTTGTTCCAATAAATTTATAGTGAGTCTTTTATTGGAGTCCAGATTGTTTACAGCGGCATTACATCTTCTGTACGAATGAGGTCTCCTTCGGAACTGTTAGAATCGCTCAATGAACTAGTGTCTTCACTGGAGTAGCACTTCGACGCTTTTGATTCGTCTTTGAGGTATCTCACTTGCTCTTCCAGTTTTGTCAAACGCGTCTTCAAAGATGCCATCACTGTCATCACCTTCTTTAGTTCTCTCCGTGTCACATGCGTTGATAGTAAGTCTCTCGATGCGTGGCTTTGATGAGGCATCGTTGTCGTCGAGCACTTGCTTTATTAGTCTAGACCTGATTCCCATTGAGATTCTCTTTCTGGCCATGCTCAAACGCTGGTGAGCGTACGTGCGCTTGTAGATGGTCGTAGCGCTATTCACAAGAAACACAACTTCAAACTTGAAAATCGTATGTGAGCTTCGTATTGACACACCGATTAGCCGTAGGACGCGATGTCTGATCTTGAATGCAAAAGGTAGCAATTTTATTGCAGATTCGATGAACGTTTCGATCAATTTTCGCTGACTGACTACGTCGTAATGAGGAACTGCTCTGATAGAAACGATTCGATGAAAATGTCGACCGATGTATTTCTTCATTCTCTCGGTTGTTTCTGCAGGAATGCAGGACATATATATACTCACATGCAATGCTATTTTCTCCACTTGAGTTCCAGCCTTTTCCCACATTCCAGTGATCGAAAACCTTAGCAGACGATGGCTGCGTATATTCATTCATATGGTATCCACAAGTTCCGTCCGACACATGTTCTGAGTCTCGAAAACTTCCAGAAGATATTGGACGATTACCGGCTGTATGCGTCAACCCGCAAGAGAGAGTCAAAAAAACCAATCTTCCAAGTTGAAAAGATCCTCGAGTGTCCTCAGTGCGGCGCTAAGAATACGAGTGGTTCGCTAATATTCAGCTGCTCCGGGTGTGCATTTTCTATGCGTACACCAATGCAATCTCGCAAGCTCGAAACACTCTTCCAAACCGATATTGTGAGTAACTTTAGCATGGACACCAGGCATCCACAGAGCATGAAGTCTCTTACCGTCGAAACTGGTGACTTCCTTTTCAATTCGGGCATTCCGACTATCGGTCAGAACGTTATAACGGTTCCAGGCCTAATCTTCTGGCAAACTGGATTCTTTTTGAAGCTCCAGAAGCTAATCTACACTCTAACTAGACTCTCCATTTGTGCAGATAGTGCATCTGTGACTGGCGACCCCGTCCTTGTCAAACTTCTTTCGATGGACAAGCCGCTGAAAAGTACCCCAAAGCAAAAAGCTGCGCTCGCAGCTTGCCGAATGCTTCCAAAAGACAATCCAATAGACCTGGAAAGAGAGCGCAAAATTCGTTTCGCCCTCGGTATCATGTTTCTCAATCTGCAAGAAGAAGAGCTCAACTATGGAAGCATTGCAAGTAATCGTAAAGGTAAACACTCGTGGGCCAGACAAGTTGTGGATTCGAGGCGATCTAAGTGCACAGCCAGAGCAGTCATCACACCTGCGAACAACATTTTGTCCAGTGAAATTTCCGTCCCGATCAGGATGCACGACGAGCTGATGAAGCCATACGCTTGCTATGTACTCATCAATCGCATGCCCTCATTGCTCAGCTGCAACCTCAGTGGTCATCTGGTGACGCATGTCAACAGCAGTGACACTATTGGTCTACCAACAACAGTTCTCAAAGGACATGGGGCTGACTTTGATGGAGACGCTGTTTCAGTCTACTATCCTGATGATCTGTCAAGTCAGATCGAAATCCACATGCTCATGAATAGTAAAACAGACATAGGATGCCATTCCACTGAGACTGGACTCCGGTTACATCCAACTAACGACCACTGCCGAGCATTGAAACTAGTTCTAGACTCACCGGAATTGTTCCCTTTTCTGGCACTGAAACTGAGTGCCTTGCTCGAGCCACTCAAAATTGAGAGTCTTAAAAAGTTCGATGCGACTACTCTGGTGAGAGTCGTGAGAAGCATCGTCGGCGACAGCAAAGCCAGTGCTCTTTGCGACTTCATGGTGGAATGTCTCAAGCAAGTTTCACGGACAGTTCCTCATTCGTTCAGGTTTTCCGATCTGACGGAATTATCAAGTGCCGTTGATCACTCCAGCAACACGTCCATCACGTCTTGTGCTCCTTCCTTGGTGCCGCTGATGAACGAACGCGTGACTATTGAGCACCTTCTTCAGATAGTTCATGCTATGGGAGAACAGCATCTGCCATATTTCCTGAAACAAGAACAACAGCTCAGTGCTGATACTTTCATCAGCGGTAACTTATTAAAAGGGTTGTCAACTTCGGAACAACTGTTTCACTCTCAGTCTGGATTCTGCAACGTGGTGGGATCAACCTTGGATGTGTCCGCCAATGGATATGTGTCCAACAAAAGAGCCTCGGTTTTTCAAGATTGCTACATAGATGACGCCCTCCATCTAAGAGAAGCCAACGTCGTGATATGTTCGAAGCCTTCCAACTACCTTTTCGCCACAGATATTTTTCCTGCAGAGGTGGTCGACACGCTGATTCAAAATCCCAATATTAATTCCTTTTGAGTACCAGCAAAAGCACTGTCTATTATCCTATAAGTTTCCCATGTCCGAATTGATTTCGAGGATACAAGCCACAACCCATGTGGCAATGAAGTACAAGCAGGTTTGGCTAGTGCAAGAGCTACGTGAAGATTCTGAATCGAAGCTCGTGTCCATGGAGACTTTCTCGTCCGAAAAAGATTTACTGGAAAAGTTCGAAGGTTGCTGCGTAATGTCTTTGAGTCCAACGTCCCGCCCCATGCTGAGATGGAACTATCACCGGGATTTCGCGTTACTACCTCAGCCGTCTCGTCAGGCTCCAAATTGGCGCTACATATCACAGATCTCTCATTTCGTGATCGGCATAAGAGAATCTGAAAGTTCAGTCACAAAATCAAAAAACCATCTGTAGTTTGTGTTCCTAGATCAAAGGAATCAGAAAATAAACAGCTCTTTTCCTGTCGTAGAAAAGACCTTCCAGATCCGGATTGCAGAGAATGCCACAACCTTTAGGTTTACTTTCATGTAGGACAACAATGAACTTCATCTTGGTCAGTATATTTGATTGTGAACCTATGAGTATCATTATAGGCACAATCGATAGATTCATTCTTTATTGTTTTCTAAATAAAGATGACGCAAAGTTCTCTCGAGAATCCTTCTACCTGGCTGTTCTTGATAGGTCATCGAGACAGCAAGGTTGTCGAGCAACAAATACGTCTTCCTAGAGTTTTCACTATCGAAGATGCAAAATTGGATGCTTCGCCGAAGCAAGTACTTGCCAGGTACCTTCACGATTTTTCAAGAGAGATAGGACTGAGCGAGGATGACATCCGCAGGTACTCGCAGCATCCGAAGGTCATCACAGTCAACAAATGGCAGAAATCAGTGATTCAAAAAACCTTCGAAATATTGTCTTCCGCTATGGAGCCTTCTTCGAAAATCGAGTTCGTTGCAAAATTTAAGACTGTTACAACTGAATTCGATACATGTCACACAATGTCTTCCAGGAAGTTCTGGGACGTTTGCAGTCTACTCGACTGCACATTCCGCTCGTTGGTCCGATGGGACTGTCCAGTCGAGTTTGATGTCGTTTGTCCGTCAATAGTATATCTCCTCGGTGCCGACAACCTACTGAATCATGGAAAACAAGCCTTGAGAAATCTCGTCATGTATGAAAAGGCTAATAGTTCGGTGCGCCAGGTCTACGGAGACCTGATCGGACAAGGCAAGACTTCCGTAGTTGCTCTGAGCAGCGAGATTATTCTTTTACTACAAAAATACACTGGCTCGATGAATGAGCTCAATGAGCTGTGTACGAGATATGTCGGTAGATTGAACCCTCAGGGCATATCCGGGAGTCCTTCTACAGCAAACAAACTTGATGCCGATGTCTTTGCCAAGCTTTCAAGTGACCTTCAGTTACGGCTTTCTAGGTTAGTGGGCCCACATCCCTCCCATCACATGGAACACTGTGAAGCTAATGCTGCGGGGATCTGATGTAATAAAGCAGCGAACAATGAATCCTTTGCAAAGTGTTTTCGAGCGGAAACTGAATGAAATCTGCTCATGCGGAACCTCAAGCGAATTAAAATTGCGAGATCTGCGACTGCATGTTATCCATGAAATAATTCGAGATCTCAACTTTGACATGAAAGACCTTTTCAGTCCGAGGTACTTATATCATCTTCTACCGGGTCTTACTACCTTGATTGCTGAAGTTCAATCGATTTTGTTCACGTTTGCCGAATCGCCCACCATTTTCGGCATTGACTTGCTAGGATACAATGCCTCGTGTGATGAGCTGTTGGTGTACCTTAGCGAGAAGCGAATAACGAAAAAGCAACTTGCGATCTTGCTTGAGACCTTGAACCAACATTTCGAGTTACCCGATTCT
Source organism: Halotydeus destructor (assembly GCA_022750525.1). NCBI lineage: Eukaryota > Metazoa > Arthropoda > Arachnida > Trombidiformes > Penthaleidae > Halotydeus > Halotydeus destructor. The sequence continues at coordinate 114,221 of JAIUWE010000016.1, forward strand.
AATGTCATGTCGCCCGCCGTGGATGCCATCTTGGGCAATGATGGACTACCTCGTAGCTTGGAATGCAGCATCGCAAGCTTTGCGACTTACCGAACAGATTTGAAATCCATATACCACTTGCATATGTGGTTAATTTCAGCCTACGTTGACGGAAGTATCCCGTACACGGCGAACACTCACGGAAACCTATTACTTTGGTTATTCAGCAGGAGCTGGATGAACAGCGAATTTTTCAAGATGCAAGTGAAACACGAATTCCTGGAGATCTTGCCGAGCCATGCTTACCTTGAACATTTAGAGCCTCCACTCGTGGCATTCAGTAGGCGTTACATGAGTCATGTGAACCGCAAACTAGCTATCCTTGTTAAATCCCGTCGGGGATCGTTCAGTGTTTAACAGGTATGCCGTGATGACGATGTAGTAAAGCTTGTGGTTAACGTTTTTCGTAATGACGCCCCGCACACGATCCTCGACTAAAAGAACAACAAGAAAAAGTCCAAGAACAAAAACGCTGTATCGAATCGTGGTTGCTCATCCTACTCCAAAGCCGAAGAAACGTAAAACGGTGAAACGTAAGCGATCAAGTGTACGCAAGTCTTCAAGACAAACCCGTCGATAAATAAAGCATTGACCTGGAACAAGCCATGAACAGTCCCATCCATTCCAGTGCAAACATCTCGACGGAACAGAAGGGTTCAACATTCTTTGCGGTTAACGCTTTGTGTCTCTCTAGTTCAATCTGCTTTGGTATCCTCTATTCATGGGGTGCGTCATCAATGCTGCTTCTGATGTGTAGTGCTCTGATGATTTGCTTTGGAGCATTGGTGATTGTGTTCTGTGATTCTCCACAGATCCCGCAGCTTGCTCGAAAAAACTACTTCAACGTTTTGACCGATAGGCTACAGCAGTTCATCAACTGATACCTACTATAGTAAAGACACACTCTGTTGTTGTTAGCTTGATTCTCAAATGTATCGGAATACGTCTATTAACATGACTGAAGCCATAGCGTTCCTAGTTTCTCTGTTCGCTCTTGTGCTAGTGATTTACATAGTTTGGTCTTCAACCAGCATACAACATCCACTCCTCGCTTACACCGTAGCCGGTCTTCTCACAGTTTCCACAATTTTAACCGGTTACAAAGTCATAAGTGCTCTCTGAAACAAAGATTTCTAGATGAAAGCGTTTCTGAAAAGGCTGTTTCACGGTACTGGCCTTTCCAGCGTTAAACTCAGAGCGCGGTTCAACCCAAGACACCTGACTATACCAACAATCAAACCCAAATCTAGTGCTGTGTTGCGGATTCAAGGGGAGCAAAATGTATCGAAACTTATCAGCCAGAATGAAGGCATCATGAGACAGTTGCAAACAATCCACCGAAACGTTAGTCCACGTTCTTCAATATTTCTCGGTGTTAGTCGGTTCGCTACCGGAGGAACCGGTATAACTTTGTTAGCAGTTGGAACGCTGTTCGCTAAAAGCGTATACGAGCGCATGAATCGTGATTCCGGATGCTTCGTTTACAAGCTGTCCACTGGGGAGCTGCTTTGCAAGGTACAAAGCAGATCTTGTAAATGTTCCAAAGCACTGAATCCATGCGAGCCAATCACGGAGTCGATATGTCGAGACGTCGACGTTTTCTGCAGAGGCTGCGACGCATACGATCCTGTCTCAAATTTAACAGGGGTCCATCTTGAGCCAGGACAAGGAGTTCGATGCCACGAGTTATCCTTCGAGAAGGCTGCAGACCAAATTCTAGCCGAATGGAAGGGGTCCCTCACAGACGCTTATGACTTGATGGCCAATATCCCACTCATATTGTCCGTCACCGCCGGTGCATCACTGGGCTCAATGTTGCTTTCTTCTGTAACCGCTTCTCACATTAATTGAACAATAAAATTAGTTAATATTATCCAACAAACATAACATTCATCCGTGAGGTAACCTAAAAAAGGCTATGTATTCAGAGACTGATGAACTTTTTTTAGTGCATTTTGGAGATTTGATAAGGTATGTTTTTCTGAAGCACCGCTATCCGAACTTACTTAGTTACCTTGACATCACACAGCATGATTTAAATCATGAATACGTCCGTGGTGTGCGGTTTCTGAAAGATACCACCGTCCACCTCCCAGATGAAGTTTTCAGGTCCAGTATTTTTTCATACAACTTCATCGTAACGGAAGAACTATGTGCGAAGATCAGCTGCCACGATATCCCAGATTTGAATTGCCGAACGCGGAGCTATTCAGTAAGCTGTGAAAACGTCGAGGCACTTCCAATCGTTGCTTGCCAGCCAGGATGCCGCCGCTTTAAAACGCCGGCACCTGATTTGTCTTGGTTTCGTGGCAAATGCTCTCTGTGTCACACAGAGATCAAACAGCTGGCTATGAATCCAAAACTAAACGTGATAGGAGCCTCACGTAACATTCCTCCTCTCACATGGTTGGAAGCCGAGCAAAGAGCTGTTCATAACGCGGAATACTGTGCGAACTACAATCGAGGATTCGATCGTCTCGGAAAGAAGTGCACTGGTTCAGTTACACATTTCATCAGAGACCTAACGGTTGGTAACGAATTGTGGTGCTTGATTCGGGACGCAGTGGCTAGCGCTCGAGACTACACCGGCTGGCGTGACGATGTTTTCCGACCGCGGAGTCTCTGCCACGAGCTTGAAGCTAATACAATGCTAGATGAGCAGTTCGAACATGTGCGACACTCTAATCCACAACCGAAGAGAGATATTTTTCTGGAAACGTTTTCCTCGATTGCAGCCCAGATGTTCCGCGAGAAACGTGTCTACAAGCGCTCTACGGATGCTGCAAACTTCCTGGCGGATACCATAGATTGGGTCGAGAATGGCCCTGTACAGAATTTCGTCGTGAAAGCACTAGCTGGTTTAGGTGTTGAACAAGGGGCCAGTGCTATCGTGAAGGGCGTAACTCAAGCTTCGGTGGACAGGTTGAAATCTATGAACGCGTTGCTCATCCGACAATCGATAACGCACTCGATGACAGCGACTAGCAAAACTGCCTTGCGACGATTAGTTACACAAATATTGGTACAATCGTCACTCACGTCTCTAGGTGCTTTGAGCAGAACCGGTGCCCGGGTTACCAAGGTCAGTAAACTCAGCAACGTTATCTTCATCGCCCCTGTGCTTCTGGACATCGTTCTTAGTTTGATGGACTATAGTGAACAGGACAGATTCACTTCTCATGAGCATTTGAAAGCATTCACCGAGGAAAAACTTAATCTACATGAAAAATCCACGGAAAATGCTAATTTCTGGGGTGTTCAGCCCGACAGAACTACATTTGACGCTGAAGCGATGTTTGATTTTCTTCAAGAGGATCTCGATCCAGTGGACGCTAGTATTTACCTTCGTTACACCACTGTGGTGAGGGTTTTTGTCATCTCTTGGTACCTGCAGCAATGTATTCCTACTCTGAAGTAAAGTATTACTTGAAAGTGAGATGGAAACACTTCTGAAAGTATTGGACGAAATAGCGTCAGCTGTGGACCTTACCAACTTCGGGTTGTGTGCACACAGCAGGAGGTTCACTTTATCAGCAATCGATACATTGGAATGTCAGATTTGCAAACACTCGTCTGACATTCAGAGCCTCATTCTGAAACTTCCCTGCTCAGCCTCCATGTGTCTGGCGGAATATTATCACGGTTTCCTGTGCAGAGTAGAACAAGCACAAAACTTTTTGTCAACTTTAGTGTGTAAAGTACCTGTCGAGATGTTGGAGGATCAGTTCACTGTTGTGACTTTGAGGTATGAAGACCTGAAGTCATTGATGCGAATTTTCGCAGTGACTACTGGTATGTTCTTCTCGGCAACTTACTCGGAGAATACAGAAAACGTTGTTCGAGAAAGTGTTGAAAACCTGATTCACGAAACCTCAAAAGGTGAGAACCGTCAGGCTCTGGATGATTTTGAACGCCTCCTGATGTCCTCGCTCACGTCGCAAACTTCGAAGTCGAAAAATGACACCTTGTTGCCTATAATTTCCCAGCTTTTGTCGCATTTGAAGGCTCAAATATCGGGCAACGCCTTAGACCCAGTACTGTTGCTTCGTAGAGCAATTTTTCCTTTTGTCAGAGTTTTTGGTCATAACCTAGAAAAATCGCAATCTCTCGATTTTCAAAGCTGTGCCATACCGCGAATAGGTTTTGACTGGCTGGTTCTATTCCAGAAAAAGCTAAATTTTATCCGTCTGTCTTTTGGTGACATGGATTATCGACTGGACTTCGTGATTGCTCTACTGTTCTTACTGCCTCTGCTGTTGCATCAAGATAGTCATGACGGACCTATTCAGCTGGAAAGTCAATACACAGCTTCCCTTGTCAACAGCAAAGTGAGTTTTGCCGACCGAGTTAATGATTTATCAGCTGCTAACAGCCAGCTGGTAAGCATGAAGTTGCTCTCCTTTGTTGGCTATCAGCTTTACCGTTTTGCCCTCGGTTTTCGAGATAGGTTCATTCTAGCCTCCCCGTTCACACAAATCCTCAAAACTGCTGCTGACAGATTTGTTGGCCTCAAGCGTAATCCTTCGCATGACTCAACCTACATTTTTCTGAAACGAAACCTAAATCAACAAGGAAACGAGCCGGACGAGCAACAGTTGGTCACATGTGCGAAACTACAGAGGCTCGTAGCTCCTAAGTGGCGCTCGATAATACAGAGCGAACTGGCGAAGCTCAGCAGTTCCCAGACAGAAGAAACGGTCGTTGAGCAGATAATGGACGCTTTTTTCCCTTTCGTGCTCTTCCTTGGAAGAAGTGACCTTCCCGACGGATCTCCAGAACTTGTACAGAAATACTACTCGTTCAATTTCCAGTACAAAACGTTCATGAAATTCGGTTTTAACGGCAGTGGTGACCGAGCACCAAAATTACTGAAGCAGATACGTCGCTGTGCAACGACTCTGCGAGCCCTGCTGACCCATGTTCAGCTGAAATGCAGCAACTCTGGAGCTTCATGTGGGAACCCCTTGACATCGGCAGTCATTGCGAATGATGAAGTTCTTTCCTCTTCACTCGCTCAAATGATATCGGATTTGAGTATTTTCTTCTCTGAGCTGCACCGTCCAGGATCAGAATCAAAGTCAGATTAGCTGTTCCAGTAAACAAAGTAGTGAGAAATGTACCATTTACAGTCGGAAAACGATGCGGGGCCATACACGTTTCTGGGTGAAGCCCTTAAGAAGTCAGTGTCAACAGATAAGAACGGTGATACAATCGACACGTTTGTGGCAAACAAACTGTTTCAGTATTACTGTCATCTACACCAGCGTGAACGTACGCCCAATGAAAAAACGCTCTTTGATATTCTAGAAGTCAGTGAAAAACCGGAAACCGAAGACGAAAAGCTGCGTTTTTTGACCGCCATGAACATCTCCGCTGCATCTACGGTAGACATTCGACTCTACTCTGTAGTCGGAAAAGTCATCATGAAAACTCTACCTCTCTTACTCAAAGCTTCCAGCAGATACATCTGTTCTAGGTTGTTGACAAATAACAAGATCTCGGACGATTGGTTTGAAGCCATTGACAACGAGCTAATGAAGACTAGTGCCACTATCGATAGTAGCGGCTTTTCCAACAGTGTGCTAGGTAACCGGGTCAAAATGTATTACGACCTGGCTAAAAAAGGGGCTGACATTACGTTGCAACAGGCTTCTCCTATGCAGAATTTACTGTCGCAGATCATGGAGCAGATTGCTTCAATGGTAGCTGGGCTGGCCCAGGCCGCAATGAAACTAAAATAAAGCCCAGTTATTGATCCACTCACACAACCGAATGAATTTTATTTGTCTGTTATTGGCTGCTACACTGATATGCAGTGTGACTGTAGTTTTATCGGCAAAGCTACCGCAACACGGTATCAGTTACAAACATACGAAGTTTCCAAGCTCCAACGCGTACTGCTCTGGTGGTAGACTCAGGGTCGAATACTTCAAGAACTCAACCCTCGACGAACTCTTGAAGAACTGTTCGTGTTTTTTTGGCAAGAGATTGTACGTTGTCGACTTTGGGGACCGAATCCAAATCCCGCAATGTTTTGATCAAAACGATTTGGAATACGCTGCTCGACATGGTGTTAAGACTACTATCGCTTCCAGCTTTTGATTCTTCAAGCTGTCTCTCCCACATCCTGCCTAGTACATTGCCAATGTTTTATGGCAACATCCTGTTGCATTGCTCTGAAGTACCTCCGTACTGTGACTCCACCAGCTGACTGCTGTACTCCCAGATATTTCGCTGCCGCAAAAATACACTTACGGTGTTCGATGCATCGATTCGAGATACTTTCGATATCTGATTCTCCCAAGCCTTTTCCACAGCCGTTGGTAAGAGCGACAAAGACAGCATTTTGTTCTTCATTCAGGTATCCAGAATTCAAACAACCAATCATTTTTACTTTATTCACTCTTACTGTGGGAACGGATTTGCAACTCGGTGAGTCTGGTGTACAGGGAATGAGTAGTAACCCGTTTTTCGGGGTCAGGTTCGAGCATGCCGATCACCACCAGGTTAACTAAATCTAATCCCCTCTGGTGATTTTCAGGACCATGTTTCTCAGTTGCATGAACCAACGCTTCTGTTACTCTCGCTAAAGATGTGGTATTACCAGTTTGATTAAAAATCTCTCGAAAAGGTAGTTTGTCCATTTCGAACGAAAAACTCATTCTAAACATATATAACAGAATATCCGAAACTTCATTGTCGGGTGCACCTAGCAACCAAGTTTCATTTTCATTCTGCCCTTTGTGCGTCTCTTCGATAGTTCGACCACTGATGTAATGTCTCCCTCCACTGAGTAATTCATAGAACACTAATCCGAGGGCCCAGATGTCGTTCTTCATAGTGTCGTCGGGGCTGATGTTTAATTGTTTCCGATACCTTCTTACGAGATTTTCAGGTGACTCATAGAGTAAACTGTGGTCACTGGCACTGAATGACATGTTTTTGAAAACTGGTTTCCATTTCCAGCTGTCTTGCCGGTATGCCAAATTTGCCGGAGGTTTCATGAGTTCTATATTTGAACTTGTGATCTGACCGTGACCCAGTTTCAAATGAACATGGATCACATTCAATGCCGACGTCAATTCACGCATCAGGTTCAATGCTGAATCGATGGACATTGACTTTCTCAGCATTTCTGTCGCTTCTGAGAGAGTAACATGGTCTGTACACTGGTAAGCAAAGCCTCGTGTATCGTCGTCAGTGATTACTTTGAAGTCTGGAACATGTAGAACATCTTTCACTAATGCCTGGTTCTTACAGTGTTTCCATACTGATTCAGCTCGAGTGAAATCCGCGCTGTCGTTGAACAACTCAAAGAGAAGCTTATCGTCGGCACTGTGTACGTATGTTCGTCCATCTTCGTATATCTCGTCCGATGCTAGCATGTACTGTAGATGTGTGTTGAAATTGAACACTCTCATAGTTTGCTTTATTAAATTCGCTTCCAACGATCAGCGTCAAACAGTGTTCGAGATTCAGCAAGGCTTTTCTCACAGGGAAACAGCCAGTCGATCGGTTCTGCGAGCTCTTGATTGACCACCTGGTCTTGAAAAACTCTACCAACATGATCCAGCAACCTGGATCGAGTTGTTTCATTGCAAACCAGAATTATACTCCCTTCGTAGAGCTCGAGCCAGAGGGAAGACCTGCGAGAAATAACCTGAGGTATTGCAACGTCCAAAACAAGCCAAGAATTTACATGCTCTTCAACGGCGACGTGAGTGATCATGTTACATGGATGAATGTGAGAATTACTTTATTGCAGACGACGAATCATCGGAGGGACAAAACCAACTTCATAGCGCAGTTACGATATATCTCAACTATTCCTCGGAGGAGTTCCTGTTGTGACCTCTGTTGCAGGCTCAAGTTCCGATATTCTCCTGGAAGTCCGGCATATTTTTGATAGTCGGTCAATATACTCTCCACTGAGACAAGATCATCAGCCAAGCTACTAATGCTACTCAAACATTTGATCGTTTCTTCGGGAATAAGAATGTTCCTTACGTAAGGTAATTCAAACAATCTCAGGAGAGTAGGATTCTTCGTCAACAATTTTTGTAAGACGCTTTTGATGATGACCGAAAAACGACTGGCTTGATCCATGAACGGGAACAGTTTGGATTTGAGATCTTTCATCAACAGTTTGTCCTGGGAGATCTCTAGGAACAGCGAATCTGGATCAGTTATGTTTTTCCGCCCTGGAATGATTAGCGTGAGATACTGCAAAAGTTCCGAGGAAGGACGAGGTGACAGGGCGCTTGGTGAACCAGTCAACCATCTGCGCATGAAGTTCAAGATTTTCAAATTACAGTGGGGATACAGATGCATTACATCTTCGTGATTGCCAAGGTGAGAAAACGGATCAACTAGCAGTGAGGTAGCAACTAATCGACACAGTATTTCATGGTATTTTTGAGATTTACGGAATTGCGTTTTTTGAAACACTGTGAGCCAAAGTGCCAGAAGTTGTTGATCCAGTCTCAGGGGTACTAACAGACAAAGTTTCATTTCTGCTTCAAAATGGGATCTCCATGAATCAATTGATCGAAAAAGAACAACTCTCTGTCTATGCAGCGGAATTTCACTTGTTTCTGCGAACGTCAGCTTTTCGGCCAAATGTCTTCTCTCGTGCTGCGATATGAAATAGAGAAAGTTTGGCTCACTCCGGCTCAATTTCAAATATTTTTCGACATAGTCAAGTTGTCCGCGGTATCTCAACTCATTCTCACCGGCGTTCAAGGTTTGCTGCAGCCTCCGTATTGCGTTCTCCAGCTCAGTGAAACTACAAGTATCCGTGTCGTAAATCAGGAATTTAGTAGTCATAGACACTTTGTTCGCAGGTACCGAGAGAACAGATTTTCCGAAAAGACCGATTATCAATGCTGACAGATGTTCATTTTCGGTCGACAGTCGCAGAAGGTTTGGCATTATCTTGAAATCATCAATCAGTTTTTTCACAAGTTGCAGTTGTGATGCGTTGAACAGGGTGAAGATATCGGAGTTTTCCGTCATCAACGTCAAGCTGAAAATCTTGCCTGCTAGGATGAGAGTCTCTAGCGATCGCGAGATATTACGGTGATTACTTTGTATAGCGAGCTCGGCTGTCTGCTTTTCCAGCTTCGCTTTCACTTGCGCTCCTGTGGCATGTGATGTTACCTGGAATTCATCATCACCGACCCGTGTGAGACTGGATAACATCATCTCAGGTGCAAGCGTCTCGGTAACAATGACGCTCCATCCTTTGTGAATACAACTGTCGATCAAAGCACGATCTCTTTGACTAGTTATGTCATGGAACCAAAGTTTGCAAGACTGCGGGAGAAATTCGATATCGGTGAGGTCTGGTTTAAAACGCCCAGCAAACGCGACAACGGAAAATGCTGTTTCGCTGTTTGATATGGCATATTCAACAGACCTCCGGTCGATTTTATCACCGAGTACCATCACAACAGACTCTGAGCCAACGCAAAATTGTTTAATGAGTTCGTATTCCAGCTCGCTACGAACAACGGCTATTACAGTAAAATTTTGAGTTTCGGGAGACGTGTGGCATAGCATGGAACAATCTATGGCAACACTATGAACAGTAGGATATTTGTATTCCATAGTCGTTTTTCAGAATATGTTTGAGCAAGCGGTGCACTGGGACTTGAATGCTGATCCCTCGTCAGCTTTCAATGAGGTCTGCACAGCGATACGTTTCAATCGCTGTGATTGACATCCTGGACATCGTGGCACCTTTATTCTCTTGTCTCTGACACTGTTGTCATGCAAACAACTTTCGTGTCGCTCCAGTAAATTTCGGATCCTCTGCAATTGAGTTTCGTTTCGACTTTCCATGCTCTTGTGAATGTCGTAAACGTTCTAGGAGAATAAATCTGTTCTCCCGAATGTTACACGGTCGGAATTCCGATGGCCTTCTCTGTACTAAAGAGAGATGTTAGAAAAGCTAGTAGAATCAAAGAAAACACGTCTTTCAGTCTCTTAACTGCGAATGACTTCAACAAAGTTTTTCCACGACAGTTTATTCCCGTTAGCTGTAAGTCTACATGGCATCGTGTTCAATTCCCTTGACAGGATCGTCTGTAGACCCAGCCAGCGGTGGGCAGGTGAAATAGCCTCGTTTTATGCATTCGGGCGTGGAAGGAAAGTCAACATCCCAAAAGTGTTCAGGTGAAGGCGGCGTTGCGTGTTTGCTTCGGTGCCTAGAGCAAATATTGATCTTGTCTTCTATCTCACCTCTGGTCAAGTTTGGAAACGTCTTGTAGTATGCTTGGCAGTCGTGGCATGTGAATCCGTTGAGTTTCGATCTTTCAGATTTGGACCTCACTGATTGAGTCTCTGCAATTTCTTCAAGTGATAGTGTCGGGCGAACCATGCGTTCACCTGTGAGCGACAGAGAGTCGACGGCTTTCCTTTTGTGAGACACTCTCTCTGATATGGACTCGGGAGCACTTGAGACATGGTTTTTCTTTTCAACTGCTTGTTCCATATTGATTATCCTCTGTGGCTGGCTAGATGCTCAATGAAAGACTGCATGCTATGTTGAGCAGGAAGTCTTTTATACCTGACTATGGTAGCTGCTAAAAGGAGCTTGCAAAAAAACCTCTCAGCAGCCCTGCAGATTCTGGAAGAAGGGAAGGATGACATCTTGGAAATATACGCTAATGTCGCTTGGTTGTGCACATGATAAACGTTCGAGTATGTAATCCGGTAAGAGCGAAGCCAAGACCTGGTCCTGGAAAATCGAGGAACTAACGTCTTCATCCCACATTTTCAACAGTATGACCCTGAAAACGACACGAGGAACATTATTAAAATCGCTTGACTTGGCAAGAAACGCATCGATCAGGTTTGAGATCTCGAGATGATGTTCCGTGAAAAGCTGCAGCTTCTCAGGGATGTTGTACAGGTGGCCAGAGTAGCCAGGCGAGACGCCAGTTAGCTGGCAAACATGCAAGTAGGTTTTTTCAAACGCCGCAATCACACGTTTGCTGTCAGGTAGATTCAGTGAATTGGAAGCAGATGAAACAGCCAAAAAATGGTCGCTCATTAGTTGCACAGTTTCGCCGTCTTCCAAACTGAAAACTGTGGTGTCATCGATGTCCGTGCTCTGCCAAGCTGATGGTGTTTGCAGCATACGACAATTCGCGACTGAGACCGTAGAGTTATGCTGCAAATATACTTGACCAGAAACAGATCCATCCCAAATATCCAACTGTAATAGTTTCAAGCTACCATCAGTGCAGATGAAAATTTCCATTCCGTCTGTAGTGCTCATACTGGTTATCTGCGCAGCATCAAGGCGTGAAGGATAGAACACGTCAAAATCGAAAAGTTCAGGAAGTTCAGAGCACAACGCAAAGACTTTGGTTGAAACGCTTGAATCTTTCACAGAAACAAGTTTCGATGTGTCACCTTCTGACAGATTATGGCCATTGCTCTCTGAATTTGGAACTTTCCCGAGCATCGGCGTATCCTGAGAGGAGCTTTCAACCTGATAGCTTTCCTCACTGAGATCTCCGGTGATGCAACTTTTCGTTTCACTCATGTGATCTGTATCCGCACCAATATCAACAAAACCATCAGATGGAAACAAACCAAGGAGAGAACTAGGTTCTTCCTCCTTCTGGACAGCTGTCGAATAATGCGCCGAGGCTAAGCTACATCTTGAGGGTGCCCGTCCTGTCATGTTTACTGGTGTTGAGCCGAGGAAAGCATTCAAATGATCGCTGATTTGGTGATCAATTTCTGAATCTGAATTTCTGAGAGTTTCGGCCAGAGATGGTTCTTTGCTTCGCTTGAACCTTGGATTCGTCTGACCTGTCTCTGTGTGTAAGTTGTACAAGCTCCAGTGGATCAGAAACGTTGCCACAAGCAGCAAAAGCGTCACACCAGCCCAAAGCGCTCCCATGTTCACTTCTTTCTTAAAGCGAATTCGTTCAGTGGAAACGTTAGGCTCTATGAATAAAGCTCATCATGGACATACAGTCTGCCGCTGAGAGCACTGTTTTGAATATGATCACCAAGCTCAGTGAAACATCCAGTAGACTGCATCTCAAGCCAAAGTCCATCAGGTCCTATAGAGATTGGCTTCTGCCATATGTTCGATTTGCTCTTCAAGAGAAACGTTCCGAGCCAGGAGACAGAGATACAGCTGATGCCTATCTGGACCGTCTCGTCTTGCGACACCGAGATCGGACATACATTAAAAACGTACGTTCCCTCTTGCAGCGACTTTACCGATTTCGGCCTGAATTGCCCAATTTGGCAGCACGATCCGAATGCCGAGGGAGGCTGGACACTGATGCCAAGTTTCTGAATGCTGACGAACGGATGGAGGTCAAACATTGGGCGACCGTTCACAGTCATCTCCGATCACCACTCCTCGCAGAGCTAGCGGATTTTATTCTAATCATCTTGTACACAGGTATGAGGCCGTTCGAAGTGTGTGAGATGGGCTTGAAGAATATAGATGACCTCATTACTTCAGGCCGAACACGCATCTCTGGTAAGACCGGGGAACGAGATGTTTTCGGCGGCAAACATGAAGACGCTGAATGTTTCTTCAAAAGACTGAGAGATGGCGCCCTCAGCCGTGCCCAAGGGAATCGCATCAAGGGGGAAACACTGATCCCAGTCAAACCATTTCCAAGATCGACTCGGGCCTACAGGAGGGCTTTTCACCAGTTACAAACTACCTTGGGTTTTCCGACTCGTCGTGGGCTGCACTGTTTACGGAGGGCGGCAGGAAAGACGTTCCAGGAGTCGAATCAAGAGCGAGACTTGAATGCTGTGAAGCAGTTCCTGGGACACCGGAACACTAAAACCACGGAGCTCTACCTACAAGATCATGGAAGCGACATTATGGCGAAGTGCGATAACATGAATACTGTATCGAAGCGCAAGTTACAGGAGCAGTGATGAACATGAACGGCTGCTCTTACTGTAAGTTTTTTATTGATATTGATAATAAACTTCCTGAGCCACTGTGGGATCAGTTATCTGGAAGAAATTTAAAAAGTTCTGTGCGAGGTACACAGCCACAATGGAATATCGTGTCTTGGAACTCAGAGCCAAGCTTCTCAAACACACATTCGCAGTGGAACCATTTTCGACAAGCGACGCAACGGTAAAGAGTGGATTTGTAAGACTTGCTTTCGGTACATTTCTCGTAGCATTGAATCTTCCACGTATGTCCACCTCTCACTTCAGTTTGCAACAGTTCAACCATCCGTTTTCGCAGCGGCTTGTTCTTGGGAGTCACAGCCAGATGCTGTTTCAGTGGAATATTTTTTTCCATCATGTCGTAGATAAATCGCCAGGTTCTAGGAGCTTTATGCTTAAACCTGTCATGTATGACGTTATCTTGCCAGAAGTTGAGGATATAAGAATCTTCGGTCTCGAAGAAATCGTCAGCATTCTGAGACTCCTCTACGATCGCCCGAGCGACGAGGATGCGGGCTAGCTCACTGTTAGCTTCTCTCTGGGTCTCAACACTACAAAGATCCAAAGTTTCATTACCAGTTGCGAATGAATAATAAGTTATCATAGACATCAACCCACAGTCGTACTGATTGCCTTGATGTGGTGTGTCCGAAGAAACGGTCAGACTCCATTCTGCAAAATCAGGAAGAATTCCAACCAGTGCCAAACTGAAAAACACGTATCGTTTGGCTACTTGAAAAACAGTGGTATGAGCGCTTTCGATGAAACCGTTGGCCACAGAGTCGAACACGATAATCTCTTTGCTGTTGAACAAGATGAGAATGGTGGAAAAATGATTTCCGTGTTTTTTGGGATCGTCAGAGCTTGTACCACTGAGGTAAAATAGAACTGCTGCCGCTTTTGTTGCAGGCATCGTTTTTGCAAATTCTTTGACGAAGCTGGCGTCTCTCAGGTTTTCTGTAAGTTTCCAGCCGCCTGACAAGGGCATAGTAATGATCTCGGTTGCCACAGTTACCGTTGCTGTGATTGTTTCAAATACTTCCTTATCACCATCACGTAGCTGCAAACTGAAATTTAAGATTCGAGCAAAGTTTTCCACTACGCTCGAGATTATCCATGCAGTTGGAACTAAACTGTCGAGGAACGGATTTGTCTCGAAACCTGAATTCATGTCAGAATTCAGGCGAAGATTCAGATCTTCTGCGGCTTCAAACGATTTTCTATTTCGTGCAAGCAAGAACACTTCACCTTCACAGGTGCTGAGTCCTTTGGGAACTGCTATCGGTTTAGGCCTGGGGAGCTTCACGTGTCTCATGAAAACGATTTCCCTGTTTTCATGTTCGACATTCTCTGGACCGAACACAGAACTTTCCGTCTCCTCGTTTGAGATGACCTCGATATCCTTATTCCGTTCATTCCTGCTGGTCACCGCCGGAGCACTGGAATGCGCATATGAGGATACAGTAACTATATCAGGGACAATGGCTGCTGTAGGGTTGTCGGAGGTCTTGGTTGATTGCTTCTCAAGAGTATGTTTCAGTGGTTTACATTTGGACTGCTCGGATTTCTGCTTCAACGACTTTTGTTGTAGGTCGGACTGTTCCAGATTCAATGAAGAACACATTGAGCGTCCTGGATCGAGTAAACTCTGACCGGATGCTGCTCTGCCTTTTTCGGTTGTCTCATTATGTGAAAAGCTAGAAATGTGGAGTTCACTTTCGAACGGCTCAAATCTCGTATCTTGCCGTTTCATTGTTACTTTGGACGTTTGCTGCGGCGTACTTGTCAACCCAGCTTTAGACGGTTTTCCCTCTTTTCTTTCCTCAGCGATCGGCGATTCGACTCCAGCGAAAAACTCTTCCAAACCAGCATCGTCCGATGAAATTATAGCGTCTCTTGTTCCCTCAGTGTTCTCTGGCTGTGCTCCCGGCGCCAAATACTTCTTGAAGTTTTTCACATAGTCAGGAGTTCTATCAGAGTCAGAGTCAGCCTGGGGCTGATCCTTGTCCGACTCAGCTTGACTCTCTTCTAAATCAGACTCTTCATTGTGAGTCAACGGTCGTTCAATAACTAGCGGCTTCAATCTTATTTTAAGTTTCTCAACTTTCGGGCTCGACGATGTAGGTCCTGTGTTACGATTGACTGGCAGCACGGGATACGGCATTTGGTCATATCGTCGTGAAGCATGTTCCACCACTGGAGGCTCATTGAAGTTCTCTAAAAAGCTGTCGCCCACCGTTCTATCTTTGTAAGCTTCGTCGATTATTGTCTCGTCATTGGAATCGGAACTTCTAGCTGGTTGCTCCTCAACTGCAGACTTAAATGACAATTCAGTGCTTCCTGGTTCAGATACTGCTGCCGTGTCTTTCTGGTTATCGAGCACCGCACGATTCAAATTGGGGTTGTTGTCTTTCGGTGGAGCGAGCTTAGCGCCTCTCATTCTGGCACGTGTCATGACCCCTTGTTGAAGTAGAGCAGGACGTCTTCCTGAAATGTCATAGGGAGTTTGTTTCTGACCCAAGAAAACTTGTAAAGCTAGGATGTGTGCACAGTGTGCTAGAGTACCACACGTACATACATATTTTTTCAACTTCAAAGACCACTGAACAAGCTCTTTCAAGTGTGAACGGAAATTTGACACGATGAAACACCCTTGGAGTGGTTCATCGTTCAGTTGCTGAACAACAAACTTAGAGCCAATTTTTGGAACGTATACGTTACCCTCCTCCAGAATGTTTGAAGCGATTATCACCTGTCCTTCGCGTGGTGTGAATTGACTATGTCGCTGCTCTTGAATGTCCTCTAATTCGTCATCATGCTGCCTGACAGCCTCTAGCGACTCTCTCAAGTCTCTGCGAATACTTGTCGTCAGCTCTCTCAATTCTATTATATCTATCGGCAGTTCTTCTGTCATATTTCTGGCCAAACTGAGAAGCTCCTTTTCGGTCATGAATTCTGTCGAAAGTTTATACCTTCTCAGGTTGTTCCGTTTCATGAAGGCGCTGGCAAATTGAAAATTTTGTGTCGACGACTCATAGTAGAGCTTCAACAGGATCACGTCCACTCTGGTCGTGCTTGATATCTTCAAAGTTCGAGCTGTACGGTTGTATGACTCAGCTGCATTGTTCGTAGCGAATTTGACAATACCGCGTTTCCTATCATTGAAAATAGGATACTGTTTTACAGCATAAGCCGCACAAGATTTCATTGGCTCGGCAATATTCTTCTCGTAGAGCTGACGAACCCGTTTAGGGGCTTTCTTGAGCATTTTTTTCACATTCTCCTTGAATATGTTCTCGTCTTGACTTCGAAGCGTTTCCTTGAACAGTGTCTTCACTTGATTACGAGTTTCAGGTGACATTTCACGACTCTGTTTACGGAGGTACTCCTTGAAATTAGCCAGAAGGTGATTACCGCAAAAAATTGGTTTAGCGTTCGGGAAAAAATGTTGCAAAGCTGCCGCCATGGCAAATTCTCGGTCAAGAGTTATAGGCACCATCTTTTGGACCGGTTTGTATTTTTGACCACAGCAATTCATGAACGTGTTAAAAAGTTCAGCATGCGTCTCCTTCCGTCGGCTAGCATGCAGCATAAGTAAAACGGGATATATTGGGTTATCTTCGATCAGAAAGTTCCTGCCAACGAGGGCTGAAAGGAAATATCTGCCAAAATTAAACGAAGTGTCGTAGCTCAGCGAAAACTTGGCTTCTGGATATTTGTTCAAACAGTCAAGGAGCGTGTTCGTGAGAACGATGGATTTGGGGCAAGCGAAAACAATAACCATGTCTGGCCATAGTTTGAAGTGACGAATCATGGGTGCTCGTGTCTGTACGCAGAGCTCAAAAATGGAATGTATCTCATCTTTCTGGATCTCCAGCATCTGTCTCTGCTTCCGTTTCTGGTGGTTGACCTGATCCATGTTGATCAAGCGTTTTTCTTGCTCCACAACTGGCATGTTCTCATCACGCCTTATTTCGGCTAACGCTCCGTGGGTTATACTTTCGGCCAGGGTTTTCGGTTTGATGGTTGGATCCAGGACCAATGCTCCTTCTATCGCATGCATTGTCTTCTTCAGTGTAACCTTATTCTTCTTTTTGCCTTGGCAATTGTTTCCTATGAGAACCATGTCATAGAGATAATGTATGGCAATCGCCGATCTAGGTGCGTTGTAGGTATCTTTCAGTTCGTAGATGACTTTTTTCGGCTTTCTGTGTTCTTCGTAGCCCCGCGTCTCATGTGCCTTAGGTCTATAGTACAGTGTAGCTGCTCGCATGTCTAATTTCCCTTCTTGAGTTGATAGACTGAATCCAAAACCATCCGTTATTATGTGATCATACCTTTCGCGCAAGCTCACCATCGTGGTGACGTTTGTCAGTTTTTCAGCTTTGTCGGGACTTATTTCCGATACGTAAAAATAAACATCTCCAGGCTGTGCATAAGTCGGAGCGTACTTTGTCAAAGTATGCATCAAGTCTGGTGTCTCTTGCTGCTTCACAAGATTCTGTAATGTCAACTGGATCTTCGCCCACAGTTCACTATTGCGTGAATCTTCTTGAATATTTTGAAAGCCAATATTCTCAAGTCTGAGCTCTTGCTCTTCGTCCGACAATTGGCGTCCATGATAATTTCGGAAACCCCTCTCGTTCGTGAACTCAGGAGATCCATCGATTAGCTGACGCGGACGAGGTGCTGAATCACGAAGGATTGTATCATCAAGGCGACGTTTTTTCGCTCCAACATTCCGGCTTGGACTTGCATCGCGTTTCGTTGAACGACTGGTGACTGGAAGCGGAGAAACAACACTTTCTGTCATTGCGTAAGTACCACACGTGCATCAGCTTTATTCATTTGGTAGTTTACAGATTTTTACTTCTAGAAAATCTCTAAACGGATGTGGCGTTAGCGCCGCAGTGCGCACAGAGCTCAGCCAACACAACTAATGCGCCTTCGTAAGCTTCTAAAACATGATATCCTGGAACTTGTTGGAGCGTGGCCAATGTACCACGACGCACCAAAATTCGAACTCTATTTTTGCAAACTCGCTTCAAAATAGTAGACTGCTGGCGACAGGCTTGCACAAGAAGGGGCAAAACTTCGGAATCCAGAAGTGCATGCAAAAGGTATGTTGAGGCTTCTTGTTGCAGAACGTTCACATTGTACAGCTCACCTATCTGGAGGACTTCAATGGCATGCTCGCTACTTTGGAAATACAGCGCTCCGGTATGGAAGTACTCGAGGGTAGTTTTCATGCTTCGGCAAGTGAAGCTTACCACCCATCGTCGTTTCTGGAATTCTGTCAGCTTCGAACGCATCATTGTTTGAAAATGCTCCCAGAGTTCCTCCATGACTATTTGCTTGACATAGAAACTTCCGTCAATGCAAACGACTTCAAAATCTTGCGCATCCACGAGCTTAGATCTGAGCAATTTTGTAACTGAAAGCGCAGGGTGTTCATACTCGGGTATCAAGCTCGTATAGACTAATTTCATGCCGAAAACCAGAGATCCACATACATCAGCTTGTTGCAGCTCTCCAGGTGTTTTATCCAGATTCCAGTAAAGTGATGCCGGTCTAAGTCGAGTGTATCGGAATGAGCTGTTTTCACAGATGATTTGTCGTTCGCCGTTCGGCTGACAGATGAAAATAGTCAACATTGCTTCAAGTGAAAAGTTTCTGTCTCGGATGGTGGGACGAAGTACTACTTTCCATCCGCTCTCGACTGCTGAAGTCAGTCCAAGCTGAAAAAAATGGTGGCCGTTGATGAATTTTGGACAAAAGCAACTGGTGTACAGAGAATTCACTGAATCGACCAGGATGCTTGTTTCGATTTTGAACCGGATTTCGAAGGTTTTCTCCAAGTAATGCTCTCCTAAGCTAACGACTGGTATTTCGGCAGGAAACGCCATGACTACTGTGATAAACGTGATACTTGCTTACTTATGTGCTCAGTACAGTAGCAAAAAACCGAATGCGGTACTCTCTCGGCGGAAGCCTCTTTTAATGAAAAGTCCTAGCATTAACTGGAGAGTATAAAACGGGATGCTCCCACTTTCACTCCACACTCTCGTTGTTTCGTAGCTTGAGTGAGGATGAAGGAATTTTTAGCGGTTCAGGTTTCGCGTCTGCGGCAGGGTTTGATGTTGCTTCTACTGGCGGTGATCCATCATCCGTTGCGCTGGATGCTAACTGCAATCTACCGCGACCTGATGACTGCTGCTGTGTATGACCAAGTTAGCCTTGTTCCTGATGCACACATCACCGGGTCTAGCTTGGCATTTTTTCTGTCTGGCTACACCAGGAAACTAACATCGCTTCTTCGAGGTGGGATATCGACAACTGAAAAAGCTGGTGCTTTGAGCAAGTTCAAAAAAAGTGACATTGCAAGATTCGAGACCTACGACGACGTGGACATCATGATATCTTCTCCAGAATCGTTCAAGTTCCTTTTCAAAATGATACGTTTGTACGCCATTGGCGTCGTGCTGAAATCAGGCTCAGCAACTTTCTTCCTGCCTGAACAACACTGTCGCATTGGGAAGGGTATTCGACTTCAGTTGACCATGAACGTTCCCAGCTGCACAGAAAATTGTGACCCTGATGACAACGGTTACTCGGCAACCAAGAATTTTGACTGGTTTGACAATGCTCTTTTCATGAATAGTTTCAACCCTTTCACCGGAGAACTGAGTCTCAGCACTGTTTTCCTGGACGCTCTTCTAACTGGCGAAGTTTTAGTCAACGACAATGCCAGGAGACTGAAGAACACCTACCGGAGCGTTTCTTGGTTTGACTTACGTCCCAAACAGGTCGCTGACAGTGAAGATCAGGAATTCGCTAGGGCTGAAGAGCTGGCACAACGGTATTCTCCCCCTGTCGACTTGTTTTCTATCAGGAGCACCCTTAATCGTGAGAATTACTTCGACGAATCAGAAAACTTCACATACCATTACATCACCAATGCTGTGGAGCTTGACGTGTTGAATTTTATAGACGATTACTATAGAACAGCTTGCGGAAATGGTGAAAAAGGCTTTTATTGGTTCAGAGAAGACCCTGCGGTTCATTGGTGACAAAAATTGCAGAGATAGTTTCGTCAAGTCAATTTTATTATCTATTCTGAAAAAATAGCGTAGTGGAGCAACCGATATGGATAGACCAGGTCACAGACTAACCGCCGTGAAGCGGTTTGAACCGGATAATTTAGACAAATAAACCTCTGACTTGTTATCCACCTCTCCGTCTTCCGAGTACGAGCCCCTACTTAAGCAGAGCATTCCATTTGATACAGCCAGCTGAGTCTCAACTATCAAAGAGTGAGCACTTCACAAAGATAAATTGTTGCTGGCTATTTCAATGTGCAGCACATTGACACGTTCTTCCAACAGTAGCTACTCAGATTCAGGTGTGCGAAATCAGAGTCCAGACTCACAGTTCTCTCATATGTTTTTTGACTTTCCGCCATCGAACCGCAGAGTCATGTTCGATGAGTCACGGTTCAAAACTGAACTCTGTCGTCAGTTCGAAGAGACAGGTATCTGTGAGTACGGTGGGCGTTGTATCTTTGCTCATGGGTCCCTCGAGCTCAAGAAACTTCCAAACCGACATCCAAAGTTTCGAACCGAAAAATGTTCGGATTTCCATCAGAATGGATACTGCGAATATGGTCAGCGATGTGGCTACCTCCATGAGACAATTGATTACTCAACGTTGCTGCAAATCTCTCTCGAGCCAGCTTCATACCATATGCTGCCCAAGAACAAATTGGACGTTTTGAAGCATGGAATGGGAAAGCATCACAGAAGTTGTCCAGTCCGGGGATCGTCGATCGTTGTCCAACAAACCCGAATTCTGGTGAAACAACAACGCCGTTTGCCCACATTTGTGCGTATGTGTGAGACGCGATGAGAATCGTGTTCTCGAGATTGCTCTTCCTTTCACGTGAACGCCGCTTAATTCAATTACAATGCTACCGCTCTGTATGCTGTGTCGCGGTGAAACATTCAAGCATCCACAATGTAAACAATGAGAAAAATAATAAATTGCCAAACTGCTTAAACAAAATTCAAAGCGTTCACGTCTGCATGCGGAAACAACGGATTGCACAGCGTTGAAATCAGCCTCCGGACGTGTGTTTCTACTCACCTCAGATTGCAAGTATAAGAGAATACTCGGAACCTACGCTCTATCCGTTACCATTCACCAGCGCTAAAATGACTTTTGTGGAAAAGAACACAAATTTCCTGCAATGTGTTCCTGATGTACGGGAACTTTTACCGCCGATGTTATCTGACTGGGACTCACGCGTTTCCTCAATGCCAGTTTTTCAAAACGTTTTGATTCCGTACTCATCGACAC
This sequence comes from Halotydeus destructor, assembly GCA_022750525.1. NCBI lineage: Eukaryota > Metazoa > Arthropoda > Arachnida > Trombidiformes > Penthaleidae > Halotydeus > Halotydeus destructor. The sequence goes on from JAIUWE010000016.1 coordinate 135,566, forward strand.
CTAAGGCAGCGTTCCTAATGGTTAGCTTAGGGTATAAAATGGTTAGGCGACTCGAGTCACGGATCATTCTGAAATCCTGCCTCACTGGTTCAGCATCAATCTCGGTCGCCTACCGAACCCAACTTTCCCAGTTCCTCTCTCTGTCTCTCATTGGCTAATTTTAATTTGTTCGCTACTCCAAGTGAATCTCCCAAACCAGTTTCCTGACAGCTCGAAAACATGGATGCTGCTGCAGGAAACAAGGCTGACTTTGTCTACGCTGTTAATGCGTTTGGTTTCCGCCTACTAACCAAGCTCCGTCAAGACAAGAACTCTGTTGTTTCTGGGCCGTCGGTCGCTTCGCTTTTGGCTTTCCTGATCAAAGGAGCTTCTGGCGTAACTTTGAAAGAACTGGAAGGAGTTTTCGAAGAAACCTTGGTGCCCAACATGTCATATGCAAAAGACCTCCTCTACAACACCTACCTTGCGCGGAATGGAATGGAGTTCGCATTCAAGAACCGCTTACTGCTGGCTAACAACCTTCATGCCAATGAGGAATACAAGGCATTTTTGTCTCAGTTCGATGTCAAGATCGAAAGTGTAAACTTTGCACAGAATGCTCAGGCCATCACGAGCGACCTCAATCGCTGGGTGGCTAATATAACCGCTAACCGAATTGATAACGCTCTCGAGCACATTGATGCTTCCACTCGCTTGTTCATGCTGAATGCTGTCTTCTTCAAGGATGCTTGGATAACACCATTTGAACGGAACGAAACTTCATCGCTTCCCTTCGACGGTAAGCCAACTCCAAACGGCACATTCATGGTTAGTCGCGGACAATATTCTGCTGTCACTGATCCCGAGCTCGGATACCGACTCGTGTGCATTCCATACAAGAACTTCACTGGCTCACTTTACGTTATTCTCCCGCCACCGGGTTTTAATGTGGCTGACCTGGACTTCCACACCATCAACACTCTGATTCAACTGGTTGCAGACACACCGAAAACAAATGTGAACCTCGTCATGCCAGCGTTCACCCTGGACACGAGTTTCAACGTGGCTCGGCTCTTGCGAGTGATGGGTGTTGAGTGTGCTTTCGATGAGAGCAAAGCTGACTTTTCAGGCATGTCACCTGGCGAAGGTATAGCTGTCGGCAACATGACTCAGCGTATAACAGTCTCCGTTGACGAGAAAGGAACTACCGCAGCTGCTCTAACTTGCGACATAGCGGACGGAAATTCCACCGACTATGAAGACTGGTTCATTGACAGACCTTTCATGTATGTTATCCGCGACGACCGGACACAGTTACAGTACTTTGCTGGGGTCATGAAAGATTTGACTTTCGCTTAGACGGGATTTATTCACTGTTTAACATGAGAACAGCTTGAAATACGAATAAAAAATATTAGCATCATGCAACAGCTGAAGCTGAGTCTCTACGAAACAGATGGATATTCACGGAGAGCGACGAGTTGCGTAGGGGTCCGATGTCCAGGGTCCAGGCCGTCAGTAAGAGCATCTGGCAAATCTTCCCATTTTTGGCTCACAAGTCCACCTGTGGGAATGAGAGTCTGATTCAGTTTTTGGTAGAGCTCAACCACCAATAATGCATGCGCATCGTCTCTCGGCTGTAGCAAGTCGTTGAAAAAGTAAGATTTGAGTGCAAAGTCTTCGCGACTCGACAGGAGTTGTTTTTGCTGTACTTTCGCAAGATGTCGGACGCAGTTCCGACGCATGTAATCAGCAACGGCATTGTAGATGGAGTGATCTTGCAGAGCTTTCAGTATGACATAGCTTTTGAACAATTCGAAAGTCGAATAGTCTTTTGTGAATTCTTCGAAGAATTTTTCCATATTTGTGACCGTTGATCTCGCATCAAGGTCATCATCAAGATAGTCAATTTTATAGACAAACTTGGTGCAGCCATATTTGGGCTCGATGCCTTCTAGTTTGTAGAGGAACACGATCATGGAGGACAGTTGCCGTAAAAGCAAACTGTGTCTGTCCAAGAAATGTTGGTCTCTGATTTCAGAGATGGTTTCAGGCACACCAACTATTTCTACAAACAGGACTTCATCCGCCATGAAATCACGAGTAAACGGATGGTAGTATCCAACTCCGTCAGACAGCTTCACTGGCATGTATCCTGGCTGTATCCACAAGGATGCATGCGACTTAACTTTGACCTGAATCACGTTTCCGTCAGCATCATTCTCTCTTGATGCTACAAGAAAGTCTTTTTCGTTTGTGACTAAATATTTTCTGAAGACTTCCGTTTTTGAAGCTGTGGAGTCACCAACGTGCAATAGCAGTGGGGTACCATTTGTCAAATCGTAAGACGTGCCACCGTCAGGCATTGAAGTCCCGAAATAACAGGGTCCAGGACGGCGTTGTTCAAACCACATCGGCGTCAGTGGATGCGCGGAGCGGGGGATCTGGGTGATAGCGATCGGTCCCGCTTCCATAACGCTCGCACCGGTCTGCCATGCCAGAACTGATTTGAGCTTTGGCATCAGTGACGGCAACGGCAGGATGAAACTTGCATCGGGGATAGTGAATATCATTTGCTGCTCAAAATCACTATCGACTGTGACTTCTGCTCCATGACCACTATCTGGTTTCACTTTCGCTTGTCTCATTGGGCCGCCGGGGAGTGCCGCGTTCGGATCAGGCAACAGGACACTGTTTACCAATCCAGTTGGTTCAAACTGGGAGGACGTAGTTGTCTCTCCAACTCCTGCTTCCGCGGTTTGTCTGTGGTTTTCCAAACCCACAGCTGAGTTTGATTCAACGAGCGTACTCGTTTCGACTCTGGGGGAATACAGAACAGCGGTCGACCGAATCGGATAGGAAGCTGTTGTTGAGTCTGGCTGCGATTGGCTAACCACAGCTGGTGGGGCCGTTTTTCTTGGTGAGAGCGACGGTTCTGAGACCTTCGTTGTTTCCACTGAACTGCCTGGGGTTAACAGTTTATCTGTCTCGAATGGTGATCGGTATGTGGGTCTTTCCTGTTCGGTCACTTTCATGTTGAGTGCTTCTTCGGATTCGACGGTACTTTCCGGCCGCTGTTGTGGTTTCGGTACTGTTGGGTGATTTTCAGCTGGAGACCTGGTACGCTCAACTGGTTTTCTGGACGTGAATCTGAACATGATCCCTGCACCAGGATCTGTTTCACTGGCCATGGAGTCTTGATTCGAGGTAGAGACCGAAACATACCATCGGTCTAAATTCAAGAAAAGAAGAATAACGTACAATATAGCACCCATGGCGATGGCCAGCACAGCTAGCTTATCGTTTGCCATCGTCGCTTTATTTCTTTTCGAAGAAGTCTCGCTGAATTCGTACCTAGTTGTTGACATGAGGGCTAGCAGTTTCTTTATTTCTCGTCTCCTGAAACAAAGACGGCAGCTAAAATGTCCCGGTTTTCCGACCTTGTCCCGGAAATCAGGCGGATGGTCATTGAACGCATGACTTTTCCCGCTGTAGCCCAGCTACGTGCAACATCAGCGTTGCTGCGGAACGAAGTAGATCTGAGCATAAACAGAAGGTCTATTTTCAATTACGAAGTACCGAAACTGAATCGCAGTTTGACAGAATACTTGCACGATATCACACGGGAAGTGTACCCTAATGCTCATGAACTCATCCTTCCCCACTGGTGGGGCGATCCCATCGACCTGGATACTTTTGAATTTCGAGAATCCATCTCCAGGTCTTATCCCAATTTACATTCTCTCCCGACCGCCTTGAACTATTCCAACGAAGAGATTCGTTTTTATGCCATCAAAAGTCACTCTCTCCGTCGATTGTCCTTCTATGGGAATGTCCACGACGCGGAACTTGTAACTGACATTCTGGAAGCGTCACAGAATCTCCAGTTCTTTTGCATTCCTCGAGGTCCAGCGACACATCAAATTTTGAGAAACGTCAACCAACTTTTACGAAGTGGTCAGTTGCCAAACCTGCAGATTTTAGAGATCAACCTATCAAATGCAGATATTGAAATCCTGAACTTGTTGCGGGACATAGGCGAGGAGCGGCCAAGTTTGCAGTTTGCTGTTTCAATCCATATTTCGGAGTTGACTATGGCAAGTACCCGCGACGTGTATCAAAAACTGCCTTATCTCAACATTTACAGCTTGGAATTGTGGCTTACCTCTTGCAAGCCCGACACAAAACGTATCATCAAATTACTTGCCCCTTTTACGACGAGCTTGATTTGTGACATCAATTCTACTTTCCAACCGTTTGGTTTCGTCAATTGTGACTGGCGAGAGTTACGCTCTCTCGAATATTCAAATGAGCACGAGTTCTATTGCTCTCTTCTCAGGTCAATAGTGCACGCCGAACTTCCAAATTTGACAAGTTTCTACTGTCACAGTGATGTTTCCGAGAGCGATACGGTTGTCACACAGATTTTCCAGAAACATGGACACAAATTCGAAAAGCTCTCTCTCAGTTTCCGGGCTCTGGAAATGTGTTCTTTGAATACCTCATCACAGAGTTCAAGTTCAGTGGACAGTATCCTTGCTTCTTCTGACAGTTTTTCTAGCGTAAGCAGTAGAGAGTCCGATACAACCTTTCTTGACCGAGCCACAGTGAGGAGCGCGTTGACCAGTGTTCTCAGTACCTGCCACCGACTGAACCGGATTAGTCTAACTGGTGACGGTTCCATCCTGTCTGTATGTGGCACACTGCAATTACTGTTAAAAAATCAATTGAATTCGGTGCCACTAGAATGCCTCAATTTATTGGGCATGAATCTGGAAAATGCTCTGCCATTTGAAGCTTTCCCAATCATCTTGGGTCTGACCAGTGGCTGTAAACACATGCAGATATCATTCGTTACTCTAGACGGAGTTTCCAACAAAGACATTCAAGCGATCGTCGATCATTTGCGACAACAGCCCTCGATGTACGAATGTGAATACACGATCTATTCGCCGCATGGTGTAAGATTCGAAGGGCACTACCTCAACCAGTTTCACTCCCACGAGTCATTCACGGGAATGACACCTTGGGAGTGCAATTCCTTTAAAAGTCGGACGTACAGCGATCACGTCAAGAGGCGTTCACGCTTGGTAGAACACATCATTGACGAGTTAAAATCCAGAACGCCTGTGAATTCCGAATTCAATTCAGTCCAGGCAGCAGACTTCAGTAAGCCATCGCGACAAGAGGCTGGGATAGCATTTCAAACATTCCTATCACACTTGCATGCATCTTACAGCATCGATTCTTCCAAATCCTAGTTCAGATTATCGTATCGATCTAGCCATATAAAGCAACTACCATTGAAATAAAGGACAGTTTCATGCGGAATTAAGAACAGGAAAGTCATAGATTTGTAGTGCGATGGAGCTTGGTGATGCAGTTGCTATGCTGAAAACGTCGTTTCTGGCGATAATCGACCATTTTACAAAGCTTCATCACGATTCAAACTACACTGTACTGCAAGCAAGCTCGTCCTCGTCAGATAGCCACAATGCCGCGGGAAACCAGCTGCAATCTGGCATCGAAGGCGTTAGCCAGTCCAAGCCGCATGAACAAGAAACTGAGTTTACCTCGGTCCAGCCGGGATTCATCCGCCAGACAGAAACTTCTCCAGTTATCGCTGACCCTGAAATCAAAAGCGTCGATAGTAAAAAGATTAAGAGGTACTCCACGGCTTTCCAAGCTTTCTCGATGCAAATGCGTGACAAGGTGAGATCAGAAATGAACAATCCATCCAGCTCAAAACTCTCACGATACCTCAAAAAGCGATTCGCTTCACTGTCCGAAGAAGAGAAACTGCCATTCGAAAAAATGGTTGTTCCTCTGAAAGCCGTGAACACAGGTGTGCCATTATTGAAAAAACGCAGAATCGACGAGGACTTGAACACCGGAGATTCCACCCCACTGGATGATGTTGCTAAATTTCTAGAAGCCGAAACTTTGGCTACCAAAGCACTGATGCCAGAGGCGACTGAAGAGGCTGTTCGAATGTCGATGTTGCGCCATTGGGCTGAACTACCTGATGATCAACGAGCTAAATACTTGAACGCCACTGTGGGGTCGACAGACATCCACCCTCCCGCGACTCGAAGCGGTAAACCCAACACTTTGTAATATCTTCGACTGGATTCTCTCTTAACTGAACTTGTGCAGGATCAGAGATTGCGTTCCGCGTCTCTGCCGTTTATTCCATAAAAAATAAATATCAATTCTGATTTGAGTTGAGCTTGTTCAATGGTTCGATGGCAGGAAGGCGTTTGATAGACATTCGTTGTCTTTTGTGAATCCATCGAAAGTCAGGGCGAGTTTTCTCTCTTCATATCCGTGATCCGTGTTTCCAGTTATTCGAAAAACCGATAATAGATCCCACGATTCATCATTCCGACATTCCCTTCGACAGAAATGCGTTCGTTCCTCAAATGATTTGGCAAAGCATCCTTGAATAGCCGTGTAGCCACGATTTTGTCTTTGTCGATCTCCAGACCACGAATATAACATTTTCGGATCTTTGAATTTCCTTTGAACAAGCTAGAAATACGTTCAAGGTCGAATTTCAAACCGAAAACCGACAGTGATTCCAGATCATCACAATTTCTGATCATATCAATGAATGCTGAGAGTTCCACCTCGCTGCTAGCGTCATGAGCAGCTGTAATCTCGAGATGACTAATTCTGCTCTCTGCCAGAAGCTTGAAGAGCCGTCCATATGTTGTTTTGTCAAAGCCAATGGAGAGTCTAGTGACGCTACGCAAAACATACTTGAGACACTCTATAGTGGTGGACAAAGAGCGATCAAGCCGGAATGCAAGCATCCGACACGATCCCACACAGGGAACAGTTTCCATCAGCAGCCCACGCATGCCGTAGATCTCGAGTTGAATCAAGCTGGGAAACATGCGGAAGACCGAGTTCAGGGTCCAGCGATCGTCACAGTTCGAATTCCATAGACTTAACTTTTCGACGTTGGGAAACACGATATCTGTATCGAAATGTGGCTTGAAGTCATCAAACGGCGCGAACAAATCTACTTTCTGGCTCCTGCTACAAGATCTAAGTAGCTGATAGGCACACCTTTGATGAGTGTCAATTTTAACAGACTTGAGATCCACGCTCTTGAGGAATTCCTCGGTTTCACTGAGCTTCGATACGGGAATATTATTTGGTAATTTCAGGTGGAACTGAACCTGCTTTTGACGTTGCATCACTCTCCGCAACTCGTTAAAAGCCCCATCAGAATGAAAGCGCTCTAATATTTCCAGCCGCACCGTGCGCAGATTTATCTTCAGAGCCAGAAGATTTGCCAGTAAACGCAAGTCCCCTCTGCATCCAAGTCCTAGCGTGATCCGCTCCATGTGCACAGGTATCAGTGACACATGATTTACAAGCCAGTTCAAATCTCGCTTGAATGGTGAGAACTCTCTCAAACATGGGAAGAGTCTTACCAGTTTACTCAGGAATGCTTCATATGATGGCTCTTGTAAGAACTTTTGAGACAGTGTCAGCGTTTCCATGTTCATCGGGAGATTTCGGAAAAAATCGCAGCGGTCGTTGTTTCCGACATCAAATCGGGGTCGACTAAGATAACTTAGGTCAACATGCTTGAGAAAAAGTCGATGCTCGTCGATACACTCTCGAGTGGTTCTGCTTACCAGCCGCAGCTGGTTTAGTTCAAATATTGAAAAATCTTTGAACAGGATACAAATCACTTCCATGGGCATGGTCTCCATCGGTTGCAATGAAATGATAGACTTTCGCTTCTCGTGAGAATGCCGTTTGCGGTGCTATTTTCTAGACTGGTCTCTCGCTTCTTCTAATGAAAAACGAGACGCATACTCCCTAGGCGACGCTGCTTTGGTGCTTGTTGATCTGTCGGAGTATATGCATAAACGGAAATAAACACTTTTCCGATACCATCACCGGAACCTCAACTAAAAGATCTGGACTACTATTGAATTAACGTTTCATTCACGCTAATTTTGGCTAATTACGAAATGACGAAACCTAACGTCAAAATCTCCAGGACGTTGAGATCTCTTGAACCGATATTCTTTCACTTTTGAAAAGCTGTGTTTCCAAATCATTGAAACTTCCGCGTTTTCCCGTCAAACAATCGTCCTCGCACGCCTACGAAACCGACCATGACTTCACAGCCGTTGAGACATCAGACTAGAAGAATCACTCTTTGAGAGACGAATAAGCCTATAATTAACTTAACTTCCGTTTGTTCTGTTATGTCATGCAGCTTGACGGCTACAAAAGTCTCGTGAAGGCATGCAAGATGATCACTTGCGAACTTGCAATGCACAGATACGCTGCTTCAGTTATTTCGTTATTTTTGAGCTTCTGCGAAAGGCTCCACTTGTGGCCACTTTACAAGTCTGTGCTCGCTCTGATTCATACCTATTTCCCTGATGCCATACATCATTCTTTGGCCGGAGTGGATTGTAGAGATCTCAATGACATGCTTCTATCTCCATTAACAGAGACGCTCGAACTGAACTGGGTTGTGTTTGAAAACGACAACAAACACAGCTCGTTCTGGAGAACAATGAAGGAAAAGCTACCACGTCTACGTAAATTTTGGCCAGCACCAACAAACATCCATTCTCTGGCAGAAATATTGGACTACCTTCCAGACAGTCTCGAACAACTGGAAGTTTTTTTACAGAACGCTAAAGAGGTCGTCTTGTTTGAAAATTTTATGCTCCGCAAGACTAATATCAGGAATGTTCATTTGCATCTCTATCTTAAATCCAGTAGATCTGAAGAATCTTGGCTGGCCGACCTCAGTCATTTTATTACTAAATTCCCACATGTACACTACGAGATCACGGTTGAAGATAGAAGTCGCGAAATCATGTTCTTTCCGGATAGCTTCAAGGAACTACTGTTGAATATCCGCTCAGGGACGTTGCGAGTCTTGGAGAATCATGGTAGAGCCATGTCGCTGATACGATTCTGTTCGCACTTTGAGCGTATTGAAGCAGGACTCACTCACCGTTCTCTCAAACAAGGAACTGCTCCAATTGAACAATTTCATAACGTTAAAAAAGTGTTTATTCACAAGTCTGACTGGTCTCCAGGCGTGACTCTGAGTTCTGCACTGCAGCGCTTCCCAAAACTCGAGCGATGCCAGACCTTCCACACAGAGGGAACCAACATCGGGAGTCAGAGTTGGATTCAAACTTGTGTCCTGCAAACTTTGATTGTTCCATGTACTTCTGAGCTTGACGCACTACAAAAATCGGCTCAAATGATTCTAAGTAGTGTTGACTCAATCTACCCAGAACACGGTATGTATTACTTCTTCTTTGGTTTGGCCGAGCGAGCTAGAAAAACAGGTTTAAGCCTCGAGCAATTTGTGACAGAACAGAACAAGCTTTCGAGTCGTGCTTTCGCTCTCAAAGCTAGAATTTTTACTTCAAACTATAATTGGGTACTCCTGGACATCATGCCAACAAATTCGTATCCGGACATTGCGAACAGTGCTGCAATGGAACAGCTGAAGAAACGTTATTCCGAATTGCGTTCCACTTCTAACTTCCTGTTGAATCTCTACCGTACAAAAGTAATCAAAGACGCAACGCTAGTTATAGACTTGATCGCCATCGCGAACGAAACTGAAGATTACCTGTAGTTCAGAGATTCTGTGATCTCTTCGCAGGGTCTGCATCAACTCGCGACACTTTGAACGGAAATTTCCGGGATCATCTGACATTTTATTCAACTATTGAAATCCAGAGGAACACACAGACAACGTATACACTTGTATCATGAACATCAGTGACACAACATACGACATTTCACACTGGCCTAGCTGAAACTGATTTCATATCGACTCTTTTTCAATACAAAAATCGGCTGTGCCATCCCACGTTGATTCAATCGAGCAGACATGTGTTTTTTGTTTCTTAGGGCAATAAAAACTACGGCCACAAAACTCACATTTCAGTTGTGTGCCGAAATGGCATTTTTTATGACGTTCCATCAGGATACGGTTCTTAAACTTCTCGAAGCAGATTGGACATTTGATTATTTCATGGCATACGTGCTGCTCAGCGTAACGCTCCATTTTGTCTACCATGTTTCGAGACGCTGAAGTAGTTGATCGACCTCGCCGTCACTACTTTCCCTTTTCTGATGTTCAGTACCCGAGCGAGCTTGAAATACTATTCGTTGCTGACTGTGGGTGTGGCTTCCGTGATTCACTCCCTTGGGGTTTATTGATGTTTCTGTTTTCTTGATGACAGGAGACGCTTCGGCATTCAAGCCCCATTCCGTGATCTGAAATTGATTGGAATACGTTTAATGTGGTGTACTGAAAAATAGCTTCTTTCATCCTTTTAAATGTCTGATCACTGGATGCTTAACGAAGAGATACTGCTCGCAGTTCAACACGTTTTGCTGAGGTTTTGCTCCGTCACCGAGATTTTAAGATTCGGAAGAACTAGCAAAGCTGCAAGATCAGTCTCCATTCAAGAAATTGCGAGACGAACTTATCTCGACTTTCGGGCTCCTCTATTGACATGGCATGACGAAGACAGCTTGTTCAACTTCATGGCGATTCATGCTACACCTATTGTTAAACATCTTCAGTTGCCACAGCAATTGAGTTTGTCGTGCAAGCGCGTCTTATCCACGGTGAAAAAGTTCTCGGGATTGTGGAGTATTCCTACCCACAGATCATTTGATGAATCTCATATAACTCGATACATTCAGCATTTTCCGGAGCTCAAGAACTTGGACGCTCACCGCTGTGATTTGAACTCAATTATACCTCTATTGCTATCAGTCGGTGTAGCGGAAAATCTCGAATCCCTTTGTGCTAAAGTGAGTCGGAAAACGACGAAGAACTTGAACTCGATGACTGGCTTTTCCAAACTTAAAGAACTGACTTTGGTAATCAAATCGGTAACTCCAGCGTTATACAATTACGTTCGAGCTTTCTGCGCTCTTGGGACCAGAAGAGATCGATCGCTCACTTTGAAAATTATTGGCAAAATGAAACGTTTGAACCTGCTCGAAATCCAGACATCATGTCAGGCAAACCTCGTTAAGTTCACAATCGATATCGCTCTCTCCCGATCTGACGATGGTTTGCTTGATGGGTCGAGGGACCATGTGAGTGCTTTAACTCTCAACATACCCCAGTATGCCTATCACGATGACACATTTTGGGGGACCGGTTTCAGGAACCTCAACATTCTGCGCTACTATTCGGAATCATCAAACGTTAATGCTTTCTGGCTGAATTTATCGACTCATCCACCCTCTGGTTTAACTGAACTGGAATGCATCACTTTCGAAGACGAGGTTCTTGCGATTTGTCACTTCATTCGCAAATTTGCAAAGGCCCTCACATCTGTGAAGATCACGATTCTCTGCGGTGACTCAACGCACACCGATCGATCCTTTTTCTCCAGCATTTCCGAAGGACAAAGCCCTCTTACTTCTGTGTCAATCACAGTTGGCCAACCTATGAAGTCCATTGTTATGCTACTATGGTTTCTCCTCAAGAATCAGCTCAGAACTGTCCGACTGGAATCCTTCGAGTACAGCGAAATGTACTGCGTGCCGTTATTCCTGTTACCAGTAGTCCTTGGATTGAGCAGAGGTCTGCGGAAACTTGCATTAGGATTTGAAACATACACTCACAGGGAGAGAACCATGCTTCACACTGTTTGCGATTACGTACGAGCGGAGAAACAGTTGTGCGAGTTTCAATGTGGAATTCACCTCGATGGTACGGTCGAGCGTGGCCATTACATTAATGGCATCTTTGGAAGTGATGCAATCCGTATGCCAAAATTGATGAGCGAAGGTTACGTCAATGGAAACCCACTTTCGTCTCATTTTCCTGACGTCCATGAGAGACTAACTGCAGAGAATGCTGTGAAAGGCTACGAAACGTTTATTGCGCGTTTAGAAAGGACACTCGTTGGTACTCAAGCAAGGAATCTGGATGACCCAGATAATTTCGACTTTCGTCAGGATTTACAAGCTGGTCATTTGCTCGCTAATAGCTTACTGGAACTCTATGAAGACGAGCAAGAAGTTAAATCAGCTTTCAACTATCGGCATCGTTCAGCTTAGAAATCTGCAGCTCTGCGGTTAAAAAATACTTGATCTGGTTTTTCGACTCCAGCCCAGTAAGTAATCGTCTCTGAGGCTCAACTAAGATGGAAAGATCGGAGCACTTGCTTGTGCGTTGGCAGAAAACGATCGATTATTTTTGCGTTTGATTGTAATCTCATTACTACTGAAATTCTTAAAATGCGCGTGACCTGGATGTAGCGTGTGTATTATTAAACGGGTTCTGAGTTGATCGAACATCATTTCGTCAGATTTGCCTATGAATGATCTCTTGAGCTATCGGCAGTAGACTTGTCAGGTTTGGGGAAGATCCTCAAGTGCTCCATTTCGTCGGTAAAGTCGATCCAAGTTAATTCTGCTGTTGAAGCTGCCATTTCTGATAACGAGCACAGCAGAAACTGGTATGTTCATGACGAAAAGGTCAGATGGTCTATATATTGGGTAGAAACCTTTATTTCGAGCTGAACTACTGTTTTGCCTTTTTATATAGGAAAGCGTTAAGATGAGGATTTAGCTTCCGGGTGGGAAAGAAACTGCCATCAATCAAATAAGTAGGTTTGCGCAAGTCTGCTTCAAGCAAGGATAACTTTGACGCAATGTTGAACCTCACCACGGCAAATCGGGCACAGTGTAGTCGAGAAAGCACAAGTTCCGCAGCAAACCAAGTGAGAACATGGGAGGAGAACAACGGATACTTCATTCTCGAAACAAATCTTGCACGTCGATCGTTGCTCAGGCATCGTATGCTCCGTCTTAGCAGCACATGTCTCGAGCGCTTTCAGTGCAACCGCAACCGCGCCACATTGAGCTTGGGTACCATAGTCCTCAGTTTGTGTGTAGCGATGTAACTGATCTCTGGGCTTTCGGTTCATTCGAACGTAAGGACAGAGAGGAAAATAGAGTTCATGTTCTTTCAGTGGAACGTCACCTAGCCTCCAGTTGTTCAGTCCACCACCACAGTAAAAACAAATCACTGTGTCAGCCGTAGGTCCAGTTTTTGAGAAGAAGAGTCCGGCTTCTGACAGAGCCGCAGGTGTAACCGGACATGTAGAGCTCCATCGCTTATCGAAACTCAATAATCTGGCAATTATGGTACGATATTTGCTGTGAAGTGGTTCATGGAGGGTAACTATATTGTCACCGAAATACCTCAACTGAGTAGGCTCGTCACGTTCTTCTATGGCATCCAAAGGTACGAAACTGTTTTCTCCGCTTGACTCTGCATCAGTGGTGTAGCTAAAATTTTCTGTTTCCGTACCAGATGCCATGTGTGCAGCGACATTGCTTGTCTCCAGTCCAAGTGCGAAAGGACAACCAGGGTTCCGGATACGATGTTGCAGAATCGGAACATCTCCCAGCAACCAATCGGAGATGAGCAAATCACAAAAAGCACATTTGACACTGTCATGGCCACCGAGATAAAAAAAGCCAGCTCGAGCCAGTGAGCTGGGACTGAGGAATCTGACTGGCCAGCGACGGAACGATTCGAACCGGTTACTCTCCAAGTTCATGTTTGCTCAAAGGACGAACGACAACTGGCTGTGGAAGGTCACAGAAGCTCTTTTTTAGTTAGTTCAAATCACATCTATGGGAAAGTGTGCCATCCAAGTACAATGGACAACAGGAAGCAGGATTGGGGTGCGGATTTCATACAGTGATTTGCGCTACTAATGAGCCGTTCAGTCTGACCCGAACTTACACACACTTAGTTCTGAAGTCTGCCAGACGCTTTTAATATGTTGCGACAAGTGCTATCTCGTGAACACAAACCTTGCAGGATAATCTTTGTGAATAGGGTTGGAAATGTTCTACCTAAGACGGCATCCGAAATAGAAAATCTGTCGGAACGATATCTTGCCGGTTATTACCCATACATCGAGCAACTACAACTTTCGGAATGGTTCGAACGACTGTCCACAGCTCATGAACCTTTCATGAGCGAAATGGTTTTTCTTGCCCAGCCGTCTCTCACAAGTTTGCCGGTTTTCCTGCAGCTATCTCCGGACGGCCTGGAGTCGTACTCTGATCAGCCCGGGCCAAACATTATGGTCACGATAGACATGCGTCCTACGACTCAACTTCCCACGTACTTAATGTCTGTTCTCGATGATTTATTCAGAGAAAATTGGTTTCCTTATCCGAAATTTCTTGATTTGGACCTGACACAGTACATGGACGAAGCCTGCATGCTGGATAACATCTTTCGACAGCTACAACCAGCGACCGAGTTCCAAGCAAAGTTCAATACCACGAACCTGGCACGTAAGCCGGCATGCCTTGTCAGGTTAAACGTCTGCGTTGAGCTTCCACTCGCGCCCACAGAGCTTCAGAGATGAGAATTATTGGCTCTGGAAGCTGTGGCAAAGCGTTACCGTTTCCAAATTTTGTTCATCAAGCACTGGAAGAACCTGATCACGCATTTGTCTCAATAGGAGGCTCCGAATTTAGTGTCCCTTGAACTTGGACGGGCGATGACGTCTTCTATAGCATCATTGGTCCAACCTTTCAGGGGATCCTTGAGAACATTCTACTCGAATATCTCAGAGCAAACTTACCTGTTGAAGGTGCCGGAAGGAGAGTGCATGCCCACACAGAAGCCAAACTTTTGTCATGCCCATCCTGTTTCCATGTGAAATTTTGTCATGAAATTGTACTTGACGAAGAGAACTATTTGCCAAACTTGGATTTCCAACGAGGAGTCAAGATCAAGTCCTCCTTCTTCCATGGGACGGTTGACCAGTTGGTTGAGGCTCTTGCACGAATTGAACGATAAGAGTTCTGTAGTGGAACTGAATAGTATCCCACGAAGAATACTGATTCAAGCCTGTAGGCTCTCATGAATTCATCCCTGTCGTTGACCTTCTCCTCCATTGTCTGCAGGTAGAACTTTTTCCTGTATCTTTTGAAAGATAAAGTAGACAGAGCGCTGCTCAATATTCAAAGATCGTGTCGGACAAGCGAGCTGTGAGCCAATTTGTTGAAAACACTAAAACGCCTTTGAGGCTCGTCCGCAACAATTATCGATGATTTTTGCCTCCGGTATTCCATCAACGTAGTCTGGATCAAAGTTGGAACATCAGCGTTTTCGCACCCGATCTCGAAATCTTCTGCTATGACTCGAGTAGGAGTCTTCGGTTCAAACACAAGCGACAAGGGCTCTTCATTGCTTCCCTCTTTTGAGATTACCTCTGAATACGGAAGATACTCGGAATGTGCTTCTGTTTCAGACTCTTCTTCGGCAGTCAGACAAAGCAGGAGCAACCCAGCTCCATTTCTGAAGACCGCTTTTGGCCGCAATAACAGCAAAGAATCACTGAACCGAAAAGTCAAAAGATTCCTATTTTGTTCGCTACTGTAGAAACTAGTTATAGAGCTATCGCCTTCAGAGCTGACCAATCAGCGTTATGCTCTTAGTTGACGGCTTTGGCCATGCTCCCTTCCAGAATTTTATTCAATTACGATTCAGTGTCAGCCATACTGGAGAATCAATCTAGATGCACGCAAGATATCACGGCCGACAGCGGGTTGTGGTGTTCTGCTGAGTGAATCTCACAGCTGGGTGGGCTCCTACTGGCTCATGATCATTTTATTTGTCTCTAGAAGTTTCGTGCCCCCACACATGTACATCTTAATAATATGTATACTTCAACCTGCCCCTATGAAGGTTGAACCGGGAACATGAGAAATTTAGGCTGACTCTTTCTCGAAAACCTTTCTACATAGTCCACAAACATTGGTCCGGCTATCTTTCATTTCAGAATCGCCAGGGCTGCGCAGAACGTTTGTGTTCTGCTCATTGTTCTCGATACTTTTGATCGATCGATACTCAACACTTATAGCAGTGTTGTTCTTGCGAAACAGCTCCATATTATCAGCGTGGTCCCTGAATGACTTGCCAGTCACTATGATGCGCAACTGCTTTCTACGTCGACCGTTCTCTCTGTGAACCAGCAAACCTGGTGTTATCTTAATCGTTTCCATCTCAGCGCTTGGTTGTGACTCCAATGGCTTAGCAGGTTCTGGAGTGACTGTCGAAAGTGTTTCATCGGTATCGTCGGTTAGATCGATCATCTCGATCTCCTTAGTAGCTGTGTACTCCTTATTGGCCATTGGGCACCGATGTCTTTTAAGACCCTGCTTACTTGGAAAAGTTTCACCGCAGAGCTGACATTTTTTGATTGCATTATTCTCGTGGAATTTGACGTGAGTGTTGTAGCCTTCTTCAGACGAGAACGATGATCCACAAGACGGCAATCGACACTTGTACGGCGTTCTCCGATGACAATGGTTGACGTGTCCATCCAACGTTGTTATCGCCCTGAAGGTTTGCGAACACAGATCGCATTTGTAAGCGTCAACTGAGTGGTCGAGTCGATGAAAATATTCTCGTTACACAGGATCAAACCTTACCTGTATGCACTCGAATGTGCTTTTTCATGTCATGGAGGCGGTAGGATTTGTGGTTGCAAATCTTGCAACTGAAGGCATACGCGCAGTGCATTCGATAATGATAGCTCAAGCCGGTAAGATACTTGAAGGCCGAAGGACATTTGGTACACTTGAAACGCTTCTCGCCAGTGGAAACGGGTGATCGAATTTTTCGAACATTGTTCTCAACGAGAAAGCATGGTCCGTGAATATAGAAGCATGCTTCGGATTGAAACTCTACAGCACAGCGAGGACAACGTTTTCGGAAGAGGATTTCCTCGTAGAGGCAACTTGTTTCAATTTGTGACTCTTTTTTTCGCTCGCTGGCCGTTGGACTGCCGTTCCCATCATTCACAGCCTCCTTGAAGCTGAGCGGCAGCTTTGACCTGGCTGGTGTCTGGCTGACTTTGGTTTCTCTGCGTGACTTGCATGAGCCCGGTGTGCAGCGCTTGATTACAATGGGCTCAGCACTTCGGCACTCAGAAGCCTCCAAGACCCCATGGCGCGATGAGTCAGATGTTTCAGCACCAGCCGGCAAGGAACATTGACTTTCACTGTGAGATTTCTCAGACATTTCGTTTTTCTGAGTCTCAATTTTTGCAATCATTAATTTCTCATTCAGACAAACGTCTACCTGTTGTCTCTGTGAACTGTCGTGGACAAGGCTGCTGGCCATTGCACAGACTTGGTCATTGTAAGTAAGACCAGACCAGGAATCTTCCGTTTCCATGTATTCAGTGTCGGCATCGGGGTGAGGAGCATCACCTTGAATTGATGTCACTCTGAGTGGATAATCTTGACTGTTCGCGTCTATGGTGAGACTACTCCGATGGCCGTCTCCTCCAATAACTTTACCATGGGAGTGGCGGTCGTCTTCCATAACACGAACTGCTCCACTTTGCTCAGCACACTGGAATTTTGTGGCAATGCTTTTATCGTATTCACAGAGCATGGAGTTTTCACTGTGACTGAAACTGTAGGTTGTTTCATCGATTATCAGATTTGCCTGTGAAGCATCGTCGAAAGGCGCCGGCTCCGTGATAGACAAGGCACGCTCATGGCGCATACATGCACCGCCAACGAGCAGGTCAATAGACATAGGCTCTTTTCGGATAAAACCTAACAAAATATGAGCTGCAGCTGCAGCAGAAATGATATCCTCCGACATATCCAGGTGGAAGTTACTTTGTCTGACTGTAAACTGAAACTATTAGGCAAACCAAGTTTTGGAGCAGCTTATATTGTTGGTCACAGATCAACTCAAACCGGTTCCGCGACTTCTGCTGATTGCGATAAACTGGTTAGGTTACGTTAGGTTAGGTAGGCTATTCTGTATATCATTCCGGAACATTGACATGCAAAGTAGAGCCTGCGATCCTCCATTGGCAGAAGCATACAGAGTGGCCAAGTTGATGACCTTTGAACTGCTTGGCGTGGAGCAACCACAGCTGTTGGCTCCAAAAACTTTTGGATCTGTGTCTAGCCCATGATTTTCCGCGCGTGCGTCTGGAGAGTTTGCAACTAGCGTCACCTGCTCACATCATGAGTCGTAAACACCTCGAAACCGGTTCAGTTCAATTTGGCTCAGCCCAGCACTACCGGTTGAGCAAGAAGCTACATCATGCACAAGCATGTTATGAGGTGAGAATGTGGAGAACCAGTTCGCAAACTCCCGATTATAATATCAGTTAGCTGTATTTAAGCAGCAACCCGATCTCACTCACACCATCATCACACAGTTTGTCTCCTGAAGTGCAACATCATGAACCATCTGTCTAGCTCAAGTTTGAACTGCGAATATGTGACTTCGTCAGGAGCACCCAGTATCCTGGACATGAGACGCCCCTGTCCAGCTGACGCTATACAGTTTCAGTTCTTCATCGAGGAATATTTCGACGGCCGATTCCCTTCGGTTACTTCCATCATTTTCCCCAAATGGTTCCCTGGCACGTTCAGCGACGATTCGGAGTTTCTGGGCGAAGTTCTGCTCCTGGCCTATCCCTCACTGGAGAATATACCAGATACTCTCGATTACCCAAGATTACTGCTTGAACAATACACCACTAGCCCACTGTGTCAGATCAAACAACTGCCAACACCAGATATTTTTGACGTATTCTTCGACCAGTACGAAGCTAATGAATGTCCCTACGCGGGTACATTCGAAGACATGTACGGAAACCTTGCGGAGAGCTTGCACAGTGTCGACCTTACGAGAGGTGAGCTAATACCTCTTCGCCTTACTGAAAAACTCGCTGAAGACCTCTTATGTGGAAAACTTCCGAAGCTCAAGACTGTCAAGCTCACAATTTCGAAAATCTTCGAGAAGGAGCTGCTGGAGAAGATTGCAGCTCATACTTCCACCGCTCTGAACATAACCGCGTGTGTGGACGGCGAAGACGACTGTATAGATGAGCTAGACTACTTTGCCACTTGGAAAGCTTTGAGATCAGCTTCCGCCACTTTGGAGGTCAAAGCAAGTCTGCCATTCGTTGGACAGATCAGATCGCTTGCTTGCGAGGCCACGTCATTGATACTAAACCGCGGATCTGGTGGTAATCGCGTTCCAGAGCTTCTAGAGCTCAAACCACTCAGAACACTTTGCATAGAATATCAATCAGCAGACAACCTTGATAGTTTCCTTTCACATATGGTTATGATGAAGCTTCCTGGCTTGGAAAGACTGGAAGTAAGGTGCTTGAAAACCCTCGCACATTTGCCAATGATTTTGATAAAAGCCGAGATAGTCACACTGAATTGCTTCAAGGCAGAAACTCATCATTGCAGAATCACACAGCGAGCGCCCCGGCTAGAAGAAGAATTCATGGCTAGGTTCCGAGAGAAAGCTATAAAGCGAAGAAATGAGATCGCACTTGGTAAAGGCCAAGATATTCTGGAACCTTACGACGAGCCTCTAGATTTATGCCTAAATTCTGATTGCGAAATGAGCGAAGATGAAGACAACAATCCGCTAGATCGTCCCGTCGACTCCCCAGCTAAAGTTTACCCCTTCACGAAAGCCAAGTTGCGAGGAGAGTATCTACGCGAAAAGAAGAACCTTTTACATCAAGTGCTTAGCACATTGACTTGGCTATGCTCGGAAAGTCTGCAGACAGTGGAAATTAGCATTGACACCATAGGTGGTTTTACCTGTGCATTCCTGAAGTTTCTACTTGCCACCAGGAATCAGACACATAAGAAGCTACGACTATCACCTGCAGCACTTCAAGGTGGGATGGCGATCAACCTGATACCGGTTGTGTTTGGCCTGTCACGCAACTGGGCCGATCTGGAACTTGCCTTCTGGTGCCTTCCGGAGGAATTGGAGATGGCCAAGAGCTCAGTCGGACAGATTCTCGAAGTGGAGAGCAAGCACCACAACACAATTGAACTCGTGGTGAAGAGCGAAAAGCACTTTGTTCACGGAGAGTTTGTCAATGGCATCATTGCTGTTCGCACGATTCCAGTGACGACAAGTCATCATTTCTGCTTCGTGGATCTTTGCATTGACCAGCCATCCACCGAAAAGCTTCTGGGAGCCAAGTTCAAGTCTGCACGAGATGAGCTCATGGTCATATCAAACCAGGCTCGCAGGGCTGTTCTTGCCAACTTGCCAGAATCAAAGATGTATCATCCAGAAAGCGTGTTGGATGCATGTAATCTGCTTCTGTCTGTGTGAGAAGCAAGCGAATGAAGCTCTGGAGAAAATTGAACTTTTGAGTATCGAAGAACTGAAAACCTCAAATTTACTCTACAACACCATGAACGACTAATGTAGTTTTACTAGAGTTTATATTGTATCAAAAATCAATGTAATGATGACACACGGTTTACTCTTTTTTTTTGCTTCCAGTGTACCCCACTTGTACACGGCAACACTACCACCTCTAGCATGGGCGTCGCGAGAAAAGTTCACTTTGCAAGATAAAAGTTTTTTTCGTTGCTGACTACAAGGCAGTGATTTGTAACAGTTTCTCCTTGCTCTTGGATGCAGGGGCCAGTGCTTGGATGTTAAACAGGTGAAAGATAAACATGAACCAGTTTGACAACTGCTGCTTAGATCACAGGCTGTGTTTGAGCCAAAAGCTTTCGTGGCAATGGAACATTTGTAAGGCATGATCTGTGACAGTAAGTAAGCGACTTCAGGTGTAGTGGGCATGAGATGTACCTACCCAGCCACTGCGGAGCAGTTCCAGCTTTTCAAAGAGAAATATTTCGATGGACAGTCCTGTTGGGTTTCGTCAGTTATATTACCAAAATGGTCGTCTCGGTTATTGAGCCTCGATTCAGAATTTCTAGGTGAGATGCTCCTTTTAGCCTATCCGTCCCTCGAGAAACTTCCAAATAGTCTCGCCTACCCGAGATCACCGCTGGAACAATACACGGCTTCCACTTCGTGTCGAATCACTCAACTGCCGACACCGGATATGCTTGATGTGTCTGTCGAGCAATATGGGACGAATCATTTTCCATACGAGAAAACGTTCGAAAAGATGTGCAGCAGCCTGGAAAAAACGTTGCAAAGTATCGACCTCACGAGAGGTGAGCTGTTACCTGTTAGATTCACCGAAGCACTAATCGGAGAACTGATTTCGGGCAACTTGCCGAGCATCAAATTTTTCAAATTCGCAGTGATGCAGGTTCCGGATGAAAACGCTCTGCCAAACAGGTATCAGCTTCATCTCGTGTGTGAACCAGCAAGACCTGATATCTTCCTAATATCTACCGAATCTTCTTGAACGAATCTGGAGTTGACTGCGAGCCCACCAATACTGGGACAACTCCGAAAACTTGCCTTTGACGCTGCGACTCTGACCCTGAATATGGCTTACATGCGAGACCCAAACCTGCAACATCTCACTCAGATCACTTGAAACCGAGCCGGTAGCTGAGTGTAATTTTTACATGTTCCTGAGCCGTGTACTAATGACAAAGATGCCAAATCTACGGAACTTGACTATTGGAAGCCAAGACTCTTGCACGCTTGCCTCTGTTCCTGGTTACTGCAGCGATACTCAGGCTGAACTGCTTCAAGGCACAAACTCATCGCTGTAGGCTCACAGAGTGACTTCCTGATCTCGGAGTCGAAGATGTCGCTTCTAGACGTGCAGAAAGGTTTGTCGTTCAGATGATGACGCACGTGAAGTTTTACTGAATATTGAATTTTTGGATATGGAAGAACTGAAACTTTCAAATCTACTGTACAGAACCGTTCATGAAGGTCATAATTTTACATGATTTTCACACGATACCTTTATCGAACTCTGCGCATTTGGAAGTCGCTGCGAAGCCACGTCATTGTACTGTGGCCGTTTTTAATCTCCATTAAATATTGCACTTATGTGGGTTGGATTCCGGGTGGCTCGTAATACGTTGCACAGCTCGGAAATGTACTTGTTGAACTAAGGCTGGCCATGCCTAGGCCACTTGCGCATTAGCTGGAACAAAACGGACGAGTAGGAAGTCTCGTTTTTTTGCGTGTTCTTTCAACATTGTGTTTTTCAGACTAGGTTTTAAAACCCTTTTTTCGGAAACTCATTTTTATCTTTTATCACTCTCAGCATTGTCTTTTACATCTGTTTCAAAACTGTCTAATTATTCACTCGCGGTGACAGCTCATGACGAATCTTCGTTCTTCATCCTTCTAGCTTACCTTGGTAGGCGTTGTAGCTCATAAAGTATCTAGCTTGATAGACGGCTGCATACAATCGGGAGAGGCCGACTGAATCATGATGAACCCACCTACCTGGAGTCCTTCAAAAGCAACGTCTCCGCATTTTGGACTCCATTCCAGGTCGCGCTGGCAAGCAGTCACATAGCCGGACTCTTAACGATGGTTCATCGAACCATTCCTACATCAGCAGTTTCTACATCCTTATGTACTGTTGGTGCCCCCTTCCAGTCATCGAACCACTCAAGCTTGCTCAGTATCCCACAAGATGTGGACTATACTGGGAACGTCGATAGCGACTGTGAGCGTAGTTCTGTAGGGGCTAACTACGAGCCTCAATCCGGCGTGCTGCAAGTCCCACAAACGTTCGCAGAGTCACTAAGAAGATTCAACTCGGAAACGCGTCGAGGAATTGTTCTTCTACTTGGCCAGATGAGTAACAGCCATTCCTCTGATACCAATCGTCTGGAAGGTCCAGCAACCGTAAAGCACGTCTCTTCATCAAGCCGTACCCTGAAGGCACAAAAACAAAGTAAACATTCGCGTAACTTAGAAGCTTTGAAACGTCTAGAATCAAAGTTTGAAGACATTACTGCAGCATCTATATCTGGCCACTATGAAGAAACAGGTTTGACACTGATTAATCTGCAGGAGGAGGGCTGGAATAACTTCCAGCGCAAGCACCCGGGAGAAAATTTAATTTCTCTGAGAGACAATTCTCGTCAACAGCCGCGCCCGAAGGCGACTACATTTCAAGAAAAAAAAGCTCGAAGGAAAGAGTCTCACAGAAAATGCAGGATACGAATTAGAATTCGCGAGAAAGCCGAAAAAGCCTTGGTGACACAGAGGATAGAGTACTTGCGGCGATTCATCAAAGAAGCTAAGGAGCAAAACTACATCCGCCAAGAGGGCATTTGAATTTCAACTCAAATGAATTCATAAAGGCCATGAAAAAACCGCAGGAGCCAATACGGCGGTAACCAAGCAAACGTGATTTTCGTTTGTTGTGTTGTATCGGCCTTGAAAGTATAAACGTCGAAAATAAATAGACAGAATCTGGAGTCAGGTGAATTGCTGTAGCAGAGAGGACGATAAATAAAGCATTGTGGTTGATGTGCTTTCCATGGGTGAGAAGCGGTTTATGAGGCTTCCGCGTCGCCAAGACATGATCATACGAGCGAAAAACCTTGTGGGCTCAACGAAGTTTTATTTCTCTCGAAAGCATAATAAACCCACAAGTGTGCTGTCCACGACGGTGAAATTGTGACTACTCTGTTACATGTAATGAGAGAGAAATTACCGGAAGTTCTCGACTCAGATTGTTTTTATATCGGAACTGAAGGCACTGGCGCGCGTAACGTGTTCAACCGGCGTTGACTGGGGCTCTTGAATATGAAAGGGAGGAAAATATGGATTCGGCTCGGGCTGAATCTTCTCCAATGCATAGCAAAGAACCAAGCATTATAGATCTTTTGAGAATAGGTTCAGCTGTGATTTTTTTACTCTGCGCTGTGGTTATCAGTCACGGGAAAACAGCTTGAATACGGATGGGCTCCAGTAGTTTTGCTTCAAGGCCTATTCTTGGAGCCGTCCCCGTCATGGACAGAATATCGGTTTCAAAGTTGGCGTTGTTTCGCTCAGACGCTAGAACGAATAAACAAATTCTCAAACATTATACACTAATTTTATTTAGCGCTAGAGTTCTTTAATCGACGCAAAGTTCGTCATTCGCGGTGACAAAAGCAATGACTTTTTGTCCACCTCCTAGGTTACCACAGACACCAGCTAGATGCAAACTATCGTGTTGTCGATGACGGACCAGTTCAGTCTTCCCATCGCGTGTCACGGTGTAAGCGTTGACCAACACGAAACAGCGTTTGCGTCCTGTGATTTCATAATCTGTAAAATATGAAGGATTCACTGTCCACATGGCGGTGAAGGTTCCATCCTTATCTTTAGCTTCGACATTTTGTCCAGGGTGGATTTCAACCTAGGAAGAGGATGAGATGGAGCGTTTTATATTGCTCGAGACTCACGTTGTTCTGGAAAACTGAAAGCATGACTACGTTTGAAGAGCAAAGTGACAAGTGATTCCAAGGAGCTCCTCGCTACACGCTCGCTTTCAACTTCCTAGTCACGCGCTTCCGTCATCATATCAATGCTATTCATAATGCCATTTGTCACGTGAACTGTGGACAAACCGCGCTCTCTAGCGACAAAGCTCACCACTCGATCCCGACCTGGAAACCGCCTCAAGCTTAGTACCTCTGGAGGCCGGAAGTAGACGAAGCTCGACGCATGGTTGTATCGGCGATCTTTTCAAGCAAAAGACAACGAGGTGAGCATCCGCCAAGGTAGCGAGAGTCGAGTGGGCGGATGGATGATGATAGAAAATGCTTGCTTCAAAATTCGAGTCACTGAGTCAGCTGGGCTGAGGTGAACCTCAACCAAACTGACCAAAGATGAGCTGACTTGGAGTGAAATGTACAGGTCGCACACTGGGCGACCTATGCCTCAGTTTACTTGGGAACAAAATGTGTTGAAGTTGTTCTCAAACATGTTAAAATACCCCCGAACATATTCTATCAGAAAGTAAACGAATGTTAGTAGATGATTATTGGGAAGCGTGCCTACTAACGCCAGCTGAACCCAACTTGAACGAACGTGTTTTTCTCGACTGAGCACAAATGGTGGTTGCCAAAGAGAGATGGCCGAGTTCAAAAGGTCAATCTCGATTAGCGTGATTCACACTCCTTTTTCCAGTGCAGGTGCATGGCTCCTCTTCTTGATTGTTTCCTGCCTCAAAATACTCACTTTCCATTGCGAATGCGAATTCCAAATCAGAATTTATTCAGCTAGTTCAAATAAAGATCCCGTATCGCCATTCCATCCTAACTTCTTCGCCATGTGAATTCGTTGTATTGTTAAAATTGTTTTAAATCAATTCTAAATCAAAATACGATGCGGGATAGCAGTTTTTATTCTAGATTACATTGCTTTTTATTCTTCCATTTTAACACGGTTTTTCATGATAAATCTTTCCATGGTGTATTTTAGCATGGCTCTTCAAATTCGATTTGTTAGATGCGCTCGACCAACCAGGTCTGTGAGGAAAAAGTGTCCGACAGAGAATGCATATCAGTTCCGGTTTCGTTTCTTTGCTTGTAGCACAGTTTAACTTCGATATGCTGAATTGAAACCTTGTGTGGCCATACCAGTCACCAATCTTCACAATTGAATCAAAGTTCGAGCGACGACAGTACTCACGAGCGAGACGCTCAACTTCTTTCGGAGTGATTCGGTTCTCCTTTTCCATCTTTACACTAAGTGGCTTCCTGCCAGCTTGGTTCTTTCTCTCTGCTTCTTTTCTTTTACCGTTCCTTGCTTGATTTTCACTCTCCGATTCATTTGCTGATGAATCTGAAGATAACTCAAGGACTTCGATGTCGTCGTTAGCAGGTTGCATTCCTTGAAGTTCTTCCTCCTCTTGGAACATGTGCGGCTGCTTCAGGTACTCAACCCCATGACAATCGTACATTCGTCTGCGAATTGGGTCGGAAAGGATACGATAAGCATTCGAGATTTCTTTGAATTTCTCTCCAGCGCCAGGGTTCTTGTCCGGATGGAATGAACGTGCCAGTCGTCGATAATTCTAAGGTCCTTCATGAATTAGTTCTCAGTTGAATAAACACGAAGAGAGCTTACCTTAGTTAGAACGTCATCACATGCTGATCGGTCAGACTCGAGGAACATGTACAAATCACTGTCGGCCATGTTGACTCTAGCGAATTACGAAAGTTGTTCACTCTGAAGAACAACAGTTAACAACTTGTCCCTAAAATATGTTTGACTGGATAGAAGAGTCGGTGTGTACGAACTAAGCAGCTCAGTCTTTCCACGCCACCAACTAGCTACTCGCGTGTCTGCTAATAGACTGTTGGCAACAGTCACCGCGGGATGCTTTTAGTGATTCGTTAAAAGAGTCGTCCGGGAGAAAGACTTGAAATGGCAGTTTCTATTGCTAAGTAAAATATCCAGCTCAAGGTGGTTCAGAGTAGTGTCTAGCATTTCAGTCGACTAGTCTTTAGTCGAATAAACTGAAGACTCCAGACTAAACTGAACGACTGAAGTGAATTAGTCGCCTTTGGTCAATTAGTCGAATTCGGTGAATTGCGCATGCTCAATCGCTGACTAATCGAAAGACAGGAACTCACTACTTGTTACAGAGTCAGTCGGAGCCGAGGTTTCAACCTAGCCTTACCTTCTATCTGAATATGTGCCCCCGCTTGAGTTTAACCATCATCGAGGAAAATGATAGTGATGTCGAAGAATCAACGCTGTTCAATGCCACTGCTGGAAGTGTGCCATTCCTGCCTGTTGTCGGAGAGTTGGCAAAGCTGTCTTTGTTCCTAGCCAGTCTGAAGAGCCATAACTGGAACATGACCGAGCGGGTGGCAAGCTTCTCGACGCAAAGCTTCTACGGACCTTTCCGAGTTCACGACATGGCTATCTGTGGATGGATATTGTTTGCCTCTTACAATGCGGAAAGGCAAAGCAAGGTTTGCTGTCAGCACTGTGGAACATGGGCCGCCTGGACAGAAAATACTGAAACTCACCCTTTTGATTACCACATTGAATCAGCGCCTGAGTGTGAATTCGTTCTTGATCTTTACAGGAGTTATAATGCCATGTTAACTTGAGT
This sequence comes from Halotydeus destructor, assembly GCA_022750525.1. NCBI lineage: Eukaryota > Metazoa > Arthropoda > Arachnida > Trombidiformes > Penthaleidae > Halotydeus > Halotydeus destructor. The sequence goes on from JAIUWE010000016.1 coordinate 162,442, forward strand.
GAGTAACCACTCTTGACGAAGATGTATCATGAAAAACGTATTAAAATGAAGACTAAAAGGATTAAACACAATTCAACCGGAATAAAAACTGTTATTTCGCATCGTGATTTGAATTTAGATAGGTTCTGAGAAAATCTCACCCTATCAAAAACTCATTCCGAATGGAAATAGTGATTCCGAATTGTATTGGTGATTTTGCATCTATATCTGAACTAAGTGGAAGTCGTCAGTGTAGTGATAAATTGGGTAGAATGTGATTGTTCTACTGAGATTAAACTAATAATAACACAGAATATAACCATAATGGCCAGATTGGTTGGTTATCTCTCCATACCTAATTCTGCCTGACTGCGTGCTCATGTTCCGGTGAGTAATTGGAAAGCTAAGTATCTACAAACCGACTACACTGTATTTCGGCTGTTGAGACTTGTTTCGTCTCAGTCGTTTGGTTTAGGCTTCTGAATTTCTTGGTTAAGTCGACTTAAATTGGTCGAAAAATTCTTTTGTCTTGCTTTTAGTCACTCAAGTCGATTGATTTTGGGCCTAAATCCAGTTTGTAGAGTTCAACAGCATACTTAATGAAACTAATGCAGCATCTCGTAGCCTGCGCAGTCAGTAATACTGTTATTTCAAGAATTCTTCAATCGACGTTTCCGTTAGGTGGCCAACAATCACATGTTTCTAACCGGATGTAGTCACCAGATTCGACTAATCGACCAAAGTCGATTAATTTGTTTTAGTCGTTTAGTTTAGTCCGGAGTCTTTAGTTTAGTCGAACAAAGAATAGTCGACTAGAATGCTGCACACTAGTCCGAAGACGGTCTCGAGTGGACTGCGGGCTTGCTTGCTCTAATTGCTGTTTCATCTGATTAACAAGGATGCGATCTCGGGTGGACTGCGCACTGGACGAATGAAAAATTCGACCACTGTCCTGAATGGACTGCAACATACTCAAGTCGACCATTGTCTCGACTTCTTGCGAGCTTGACTGTTCTTATTTTTCGATACGGTCAAGAGGCGCTTTTATCAAGAGCTGAGTTCCGTCAGAATCAATGCCGACCTTCTCTGTGAGACTCTGGAGGGATGCTTCCAGTTTCTGAAGGGTAGCTTTTTCAGCCGATTGGTGACTCTGTCCAACTAAGGCCAAGATGGACTGTTCGTTCTTCTCAGCCTTTGCGCTTATTTCGCGCCATTTCTGGCCGAGTTTCTAGAAGTCGGTTGACAGCGCCTTGAAATCGTCGTTAGCGCCCTCTGACAGGTCGAGCAGCGACTTCTTGACTTCATTGCGAATCCGCATCCACTTACTGGGCAGCTCGAGCTTCAGTTGGTTCAGTCCGCTCTTCAATTTCTTGACTTCAGCCACAGTTGAAATGATGTTCTTAGAGTTCTGTCGACACTGTAACTCAACGTGGTCGATGTTGGTTCCGGAGGTGGTGTGCTACTCTACCACCTCATGACCGATTCCGATTTTCAAAACTGCCCACTGCCTGAATACGATGGAAACAAGCATTGAATGCTAGCTTACCATGGTATTGCTGGCTTGACTAAAAACATTAGTTGACTGAAGCTGTCTTATATACGGTAAACAGCCGGGAAACAATACACCTGAAGAATGATTGTATGAGATATTAAGTGAAATATAGAGACCGGCTACCTCGGTCAAAAACGGTCGGTTACTGTTCGGTTAACCGCGGTCGGTTTTGTCCGATTCCTAGGAGTCACGGTCGGTTACGGTTAGACATTTTGCTAACCGTGGCCACGTCTAGTCGAAATCACATGTAATGAACAACAACAGCGTATCTACCATCGAGTGCAATGAGACATGTTGTTGGACGGCCGTTATTCGGACGAAGCGGCTCCTCTCCGGAATAGGCCGATACCGTCGGGTACTCAAACTAACCTACAACCTCACTCTCGGTCAAGAGGTGGCTTTTTTCGGACAGTTTTTGTGCTCGTATACTACAGGCAGCTTGGTTCTCATCACGGCTACCATTGCTGGCTTCGCTTATCTACTAAGTAGGTCAGAGATGTTGCTGAACTCCGACTCGCCCGAAACCGGGAGGGTCACCAAGCAGTCTCATAGGTTTTCCTTGTGGACTCTAGCGACATGCTTGATGCTTCAGAGTGCGTACGATCCAGTTGATAAGACACGACGTCTAATGTTTATCAATAACCTCTTGCTGGTGTTTTTGTTAAATTCGGTGGCATGGAGTTACGTGGGCACGAAACGCGTCGTCACCCAGAGTCCCATTGCTAGGTCATTGAGCGACCTTCACGCCCTGAATGTGTCAACCGGGTTGTTTATCAACGGCAACGACTGGCCCGTTGCCAAGTTCAAGGACCCTGGGTTCAACATGGCACACAAGATCTATAAGAGGAACTGCGAGCCGCGAGAGAAAGATTGCATTTTCGACGTTGACCAGTTGATTTCAATGCTTGAATACTTGTCGAGCCACAAGTTTGCAGTGATATGCGAACAATCTGCAACTGAAATGCTATCAAGATACTTTTGTGGTTCCTCCTTGGAGCTGACCTATCAGCGGCAGTTGTTCTCAAGCTTGATTCTGAACGAAATCCAGGAATCATCTGATCGCATCTACAAAGATATCTTCAATTTAGTGGCTCTGAAAATAGTTGAATCTGGCTTGAGTACAGCCATTTTGATGCAACTTGGCATCGACTATGATGAAGAGGTCCTCGTTTCTTGGCGAACTTGCGCTATGACGGAAACCTTGGACCTGATTGGCGATGAATTCAGACAAATCACCACCAATGACTTCAGCTTGATGTGGAACCTGGTCAACGTGGTGCTCTTCATCGCCCTGCTTCTACATGTGATGGCATGTTGTCAGCGCCGTGGACGTGCTCAATACAGACAAATTAGGCGCTTTCGTCGTCATTACTTCGTCCATCGACACCTCGTGGTCATCTCGAGGCCTTGATACTAACTGACCTTCAGTTATGACCAATTCACTTAAGAGATGAACACTTTGTGATTCGAAACGTGATAAGCTGACACTTGTTATTGCACATCAGGTTAGACTCGTGCCACTAAGTTGTGCTATTGCACTTTCTGTATCATTGTTATTGTCGCTATTAATGATGATTATGGGAAGTGGCAGCTAAATTCAGCAGCTGCATAAATATTTAATTCTACTATGATACGTCAAGCATTTATGTAATTGCACATTGACAAAGCACCATCAAGATGCAATTAAGTAATGACTATTGATTGCTCCGTAGTTTCTAACAATAAACATTCGCCTTTTCGAAGAGGACTTGTTGAATCTGCCGCGTCTCGTTGCTATTTATACATGCATCTTCTATACTGAAGTTAGACAGAGACCATGGAAGCTCCCATAAGATTGGCGTACGTTCGCGTAAGTAGTGAGAGAGGCATCTCTTGGTTCTAACATTGAATTTCAGATGTACGGCATCATATATCAGCCGTTTTACACCAAGACTGAGGAGCTAGATGCTAATATCACTGACACAAGCGTACCGCTTCTTGGCTTCCTCAATAGCTTCGTCACTTACCTCATCCAACAGCTCAGAAACAGGTAGGCAACCATGGAATATCAATTACGACATTTATGTAGATTGATGAAAAACTCTTGTTAATCAGGAATGTCACCTCCATTTTGGTCAGACCGGAAAAAGCTGGCTTTGGAAGTCCCAATGAGACTGGTCACTACGATGGCGCCCTTGGTCTCATACAGAGCAATGTGAGTATGGGACCTATACATACTTGCTCACTTACCTATATTTCTGAAATAGGAAGCGGAAATCACGGTAGTACCCATGCCAGCAAGTTCCATCAAAGGAGTGAACTTCACCAATGTGATAACCACGCGCAGTGCTGCCATCTTTCAAAACTACTTCCTCACCTTCGGACAAGAAATAGGCTTTTTCAACCAGTTCATCAGCGCATATTCGACAAGTTGTACTTGTCTCATCATATTAACGCTAGTTGTCTTGAGCTTGTCTCTCAACATACACATGTATTCAGGTGATTCAAGGCTTCATGGCTTCTCAGCATGGAAAGCACTGCAATGCTTGATGAACCAAAAAGAATACGATCCGAAAGACAAGATCCGGCGATTTGTTTTCATCGCGTACTTGTTGCTGGTACTATTCTTGTTCACAGTTGCGTCAAGCGAAGTTGCGAAGTCATTGGGCGATCTTCATGCCATGAAGTCTTCCAGCATGTACCTTAACAGCAATGACTGGCCACTAGCAAAATTTCGTGACAGAAAGTATGCCTTGGCTCACAAGGTTCACCTGAAGCACTGCAAGCCTAGGGTGCGAGAGTGTGAGATGGAAACGGGAAATATCATGGCCATGCTGGGAAATGGCCTGAATAACCGATTTATGATCATCAGTGGAGAAACGGCAACCGAGATATTGTCAAGACTGTTTTGCGCTTCGTCTCTAGCACTGGCTGACCAAAGTGAGGTACATTCGGCACTGCCTCTGGACGAACTCACTGAACCGTTCGCTGTAGCTTACAATTCAAGATTAGCTCATCACCATAGAATGATGGTCGAAGCGGCGGTCCAGAAAACCTTTGAGGCTGGCTTGTTTCATGGTTCTCTCATGACACGAGGTATTGATTTTGACGATGAGGTCCTCTTTTCCTGGCGAACGTGCACCATGAGGGACCCAATGGGTGAGAAAGCTGGACAACTAAGAGCCATCGCCATCAGTGATTTTGGTTTACTCATTAAATTGGCCGTTTTGTCGATGGCCATGGTTCCGGCTATTTGCTTGCTGGAAAAGCAAGTTTACCGGTGTCGGAAAACATCTGGAAGACGTAATCGACAGGCCTTCATACGCAAGCTCTAGACTGTACGGCCAATTGAGCTTTATCTATGTACTTGATTGTTATGTTCTTTACTTATACGAGACACCCTACAAAACTGAATAGCATTTAACCGCTGTGAACAGCATCGGCAAAACCGACTCGAGATTTCTCCAAGTCGAAAATAGTGTAGTATTTGCCAATAAAGACATCACCGAGAATCCAGAAAGGCTTCGTAGTTGCCGGCAGGTCAATGCCTGCAAAACCGGAAATACATTCACTCTGAGCTCCAGAGGATGCAACGATGACGTAGTCACTGCCCTGGAGGACAAACTTTTGGCCACTGAAGGTAAAGGTGACACTTGGCAACTGGTCAATTTTTGAACAGTCCACGGTGTACTCGCCCAGGGCAGTCTTGGTGGCACCAATCTTCGCATTAAGCGCGTCAGCTTCGGCCGTAGGCAGGGCGATGAGAGAAGTGCCAGTGTCGGCAATGACGTCACAGCCACCTTTACAGAATGATGAGGAATCTTCACCGACCGCGAATGAGTCCATGGACACCTTCCAGTACCGAGTCTCGATGACAGGGACGTAGGTGATGTTGCCGGTGTACTTGGTGGCGTCTATTCCGCCAAAAAATAGCTCCCCGCCTTCGCTAGACTTGACATCACGGTTGAGATAGAAGCTGTATAAGTTGTCGACCAGTCCTTGTTCGACCATTTGAGAAAATGGCGTAGCGACACCGTCAACAGCCAGACCAGGGTAGCCGAGGCCAAAGATTCCGTCAAACTGGAACAGAATCCACTGGAAAGGTTCGCTCGTCACTTCTCCAAAGGTAACACCAACGACGGTAGCACTGTCAATGGTCAACCCGTCAGCGGACAGGAAACCCTTGACTTCGCCACTTCCATAGTTGATGTCAAGAGCAGTACCGTTCTGTTTGTAAGTGTCCGACTTGCTCGAGTCGTATTTGTTCTTCAAGAGACAAGCAAGCGCAGAGCACTTCTTCGACGGAATCCAGAGATTCGATGATCCAGTGTCGAAGACAACGGTGAACTTTTGCTGATCAGAGCCCAGTTCGATCTGACCAAAGTATTGAGCGTCCTGGTAGTTGGTCAGGGGAACCGGAAGATCGTTCTGGGTAGCTTTCAAGTCGAAGCCAGTTCTTGCAGCTCGTGACCGAGCCGACTCGTAGCGCTTCAGAGGAATCCTTAACCCTTTCTTGCCTGAGGGGGCAGCAATGGCGGCCACCACCAGGGCGGCAACAGCGAGTAGTAACGACAACTTCATGACTAACTGGTTGACTGTCTGCTCTTGGTTGCTTTTATTTTGTTCGATAAGCTCTGCTTAACCAAGTTGTCTTCTTTATTTGAGAAAACTTATCATCCAAAGTTTCATCCATTGTTTCAACCATTCCAGGAAAAATTATTTGCGCAAACAAGTACTCAGTTCATATGGTCTGATGAAGGCAATTAAAGCTTAATCAATCCATTGATCAGATTATGTAACAATAGGATAACTGTTTCCATCTTCTAAATATAACCAGTGAGACAATCACGATTCTTGATCACTTGAAATTGTTCAAGCCACAATGGATCGCACAGGGAGTAATCTTGTTTACCATTTGATTTGAATCACACCTTAATTGACTTCAGATCAGCAGCAAATAAAACAGAGTGAGCCCATCCTGCTCGCTCACCGAACCGTTCACGAAAAAAGGCGCCAATCTCAATGTACATTTGCTTGGTCACTGTCTTTTTGCCTTTCAGATGCTGTAGATAATCCCTCGCAGCGATTTGGTAAACATGGGTGTCAACCGGGATGGCATTTGCTTGATCCAATGAAAACAAAGCCACACAATCTGCTACTTTAGAGCCAACACCAGTTAATTTAGTTAATTCCGAGTTGACTTCTTCGTATGACTTGTTCCGAAGCTCAAACAACCAATTCGGGTTTTCATGTGACACAATATAAGCTGCAGATTTCTGAATAAATTTTGCTCTGTAACCGAAGCCTAATTCTCTTAGTTTGGCTTCCACTAGATGATCGGCTAACTTTGATGGTTCAGGAAACTCGTGAATCGGGCCGAACTCTTCGTCGTCATACAGATGGTCACCGAAATTGATACAGAGCTTCTCAACCATGGATGAGATGCGTTTTATATTGTTGTTTGAGGAACAAATGAAAGAGAACAAGTTTTCTACTGGTGGCTGTCTTAGAACTCGAACTCCGATGTACTTGTTGGCAACCGAGGCGAAGGTGGTGTCATTTGAACACCATGTTTTGTACAGCTGACTCAATGAGGATTTCAGTTGAAAATAGTCCATCAATAGCTCTTCACCATCTATTTTAATTCTTTTCCTTTTAGCAGCTTCACCGGAAGCTGAGTTGTTTAGAAATACATAACCAATCGTTTCATTCTCCGCATCCTGAGACAATTCGATGACATGCTTGTTTATCACGCCGAGCCACACATCGTGTTTACACTGTGGTTTCGTAACTGCTCTTTTTCTCCAACGAAAGGCTTGTCCTGATGGCAGTGTTAATGCTGAATTCAACTCACTGATTGGCACTCGTAACATTCTTTAATTCATTTCGACCTTAATCAAAAACTAAAAGAAGCGGGAAGAACGCGAGCGAGAAATAGACGTAAACAAACGTCAATGCCATCTAGCGGTGAAATAGTTTGAAACTTAGTCCGATGAGTAAACATGCGTTTCTCGTGTAAGGTTGTTATGTAGCAAATTTTTGACAGGAACGGTATTGAGTCGTGCTAAAAAGGTTAACACCATCTTTTTAATTGGCAACCATCTGGTTTTATTGGCAATAATGGAAGGATAAGCGTTTGGTTTGTGATAAATCACTCTGAAACGATGGCTTTCATTCGATATAAAATGTCAAATTTTTACACCAAGCAATCTATTGTGTTCTGAACATCAATCAGCTGAACATGAAGTGCATCTTGCTTCTCTCGGTCTGTGTCTTTATTTTTGCTACTGTCAATGGCCAAGACTATGGCGACAATGACTATCAGCCAAGCCAAGACTACGGAAATGAGCGAAGCAGCAATCAAGGTGACGATGGGCAGTCAGGTAGCCAGGATGACGATTATCCGAGCCAAAACCTCAGCCATCTAATCGACAGCGACCATCTGACGATTATGATCCTAATCAGAGTCCGCCCGATGGGCTGCCCAACAGCAGCCAGGCAAACAGAGGGGTCAACAACCGAGCCAGGGGACGCCAAGCTGGTCAAGGGCAGAATAGACAACAACCGAGCCCAGCTCGGCAGGGAAGCCAACCGCAGAATAGACAAGCCGGCCAGCCACAAAACCAAGCCCGTCAAGCTCAGCTAAGACCGCAGAGTCAACAACAAAACCAGCACGTCAAGCGAAGCCAAGCCCAGGCCCGTCAACATGGCGGCAGTGTCAAGCAAGCTCGTCAAGGGGGTCAAACTCAGCCTCAGACAACAAGCTGGTCAACAGCAAGCTGTCTAGGGGGTCAGAAATCAGCCTCGACAAAAAGGTAGACAGCAGCAAGCTCGTCAACGGGGGTCAAGCGCAGCCAGACAACAAGCGGCCCAAGCAGCAATATCCGGCTGTTTTTTTTTTGCCAAGGTGGTCAAGCTCAACCCCGACAACAAGCTGGTCAGCAGCAAAACCAAGCGCGTCAAGTGCAACCTAGACAGCGAGGCCGGCCAAAACACGCAAACTCAAGGTTTCTCAGAGAGCTGGCCAGCAAACACAACGGGGACGCAAATCGAAATGGTGGCCAAAGTAAGCTGCATCAGGAAACTCAGCAGAATGGCGCTCACGTCAACCGGCGGCTGGTCATCAGCGTAATACAGGACAGAGGGCAGCAGCAACTCAACCTCGGAATCAAAATGGTGGCCAACAGCTGTCGGTTCAGCAGTGATAGATGGCATCGGCACAGTGGCCAATGGCTTGCAAGGAATGCTTCAAATCGAGGCTGAGATTGACGTTGAAATGCCAACAAGTCTAGAATAGCCAATCAGTAACCCAAGTATACCTGACTAATATGAAACCTTAGGCATTTATTGTTGAATAAAATAGTTCTTTTAGGACGAAATGTAAAACTGTTCTCCCAGTTTGTGATACCAACGAGCTATTTATAATAGAATTTTTTTGGCGTAATTGGTACTGAATATAATGAACCTAAGGATCGGCAAACACTGGCGCGGTTGTCATGATGAGCCATCCGGAAAGCTAATTAAGGTTTGTCTCGGTGAACGCCAAACTTGGGTTGGCATCTTCCACCCTACTGATTTGCGCTTTGCGCAGTAGTCTTAATGACGCCATCGCGCGATCTAACTTGCTGGGCGAAGAAAAAGTTGCCGGGGTGTGTCCTGAAACAGTTCAATGACATGCTCGTGCACTTTGATTCTTGACCTTGAACTATTCAGCGGTTTATTAGTTCGAGGCTCGCATCTTTAACTGAACTAGTGAAGAATATCTCTCAAGTAAGATTGAGTAACCATTCATTTTCAACTGCATATTTGGCCATGAACTGTAGACAGCAGTGTGAAAAAACTCGAACAGGATCCTTTTAACTGGCGGCCACATGTTGGCATCACTGGACAGATCAGTTTGTATCGTGATAAATCACTTTGAAACCATCACTTTGGCTCAGTTTAAAACCCGAGTAGAGATGACAAATCTTCACAGTTCTCATAACTAACTCTGTTAACCTTCAATCAGATAAACATGAAATGGATTCTGGTTCTCGCACTTACTGTCTTCATATCTGCATGGGCTAATTGTCAAGATTATGAAGACACCGACTACACGACCAGCAATGATTACGGAAACGACCAACGCAGCGGTGATCAAACTGAAGATTATTCAGGTCAGCAACCACCTGAACAACAATCAGGACAAGATGAGCCTGATCAAGGTGACGACGACCAAGCTGACCAAGAGCGGACCTGGCAACAGAGGGGTCACCAAGGGAACCAGGTACGTTACGCTGGTCAAGGCCGACCTAGACAGCACTTAATGCAAGGACGCCAAGGTTTCCAAGCGCAACCTAGACAACAGGCTTTCCAGCAGAGGTCAGCGGAACCAAGTCCGTCAAACTCAACCTAGACAGCAAGGTGGTCAGCAACAAAACCAAGCCGGACAAGTGGCGCAAGCGCAGCCTCGACAACTAGCTGGTCAGCAAGGACAGCAAACCCAAGCCAGACAAGTGGCTCAGGCGCAGCCTCGACAGCAAACTGCTCCACAGCAAAACCAAGCCCAGAGAGCTGGTCAGCAACCGAATCCAGTGAAACAGTTGGCTCCAGCACAACCGAAGCCACAAGCTGGTCAGCAGCAAAATCAAGTTAAACAAGTGGCTCAAGCGCAGCCTAAACAACAAGCTGCTCAAGCTCAGCCTCGACAGGCTAGTCAGCAGCAAAACCAAGCCCGTCAAGTGCAGCCCAGACAACAAGCACCGCAAGCTCAGGCTGCTCCAAGACCTAGTCAGCAAGTACAGCAACGTGCGCAGCCTCGAAACGGCGGCCAACGGCAAGCTCCGAATCGTGGTTGAGGCTAATCATTGAGACCATGCGTATATTTACGAAAAAGAAATTAAAACTGACAAGAAATGTCGAATGATAATTATCTCATTTGAAAACTGCAGTACGAGCAAAGGAAAGAAAATTACACTCATCAACACGGATAAAGCGTGGATTTTGTTGATAGTCATCTTTCGTGTTTTCGTGTAGCAGCCAGAGTAGGTTCGAATGATCAAGATGAGTTGATAGGGAAATGTACATGTAGTTACACATGACTGAGGTGAACGTTTATTCGTCTTATTCGAAAAGATCTAGAAATGAAAGCTGGCAATGAATTGAGTTTGTAGAATGAGTGATTGTTCTACTTTGGATCTATAGTTCAACACTTGACTCATTATCGATCTCCAAGACGTTCAACTACACAAGTTGCTGGTGAAAGTCGTTTAGCACCAAACCTCATTAGCGGCAACTTTGACAAATTATAATGATGCAGTTTTTTTAGTCATGGCGTCACGCTACATACATGTGGTGTTTGATTACCTGACGTTTTAGGAGATCGGAAAATGAGTTCACAATACTGAAAAAAATGGCACTGCAAAGACTGGACTTCGAAAAACGACCTTAAGGCTTGCCGTCAACTTTCCGGGTAACATAGATGTCATAATTGAGCAACTAATGAACCCTCTTTTATCAGTATCCCTGCGTTTACGAGAGCCAAGATGGAGAAACGTCTCGAAATTTTTCCATCATGAAAACTGGTGGCGAGAGGTTGCTACTGGACTTCATCGTGGAATACCTCAACTTCACCGTAGACCCGATAAACTGCAATAGGGACTTATGGCAAAGCTGGTCAACGGTTCTTGGACTGGTCTTGTTGGTCCGCTGGTCTACAGGGTCAGTCTATAAGCCCGAGGATATTCCATAAACGTTCGTTCATTTTTAGAAAGCGGATTTTTGCTTGTCTTACTTCTCCTTGATAGAAGCGAGATAGTCCATCATAGACTTTCAGCGTGCCATGCATACACATTCGAACCCGCTTCACTTCATGGTCAACACCAAGTCGCATATCTGGACTCCGGAAGTGAGGTCTGTTTTTCGACATGCCGACAATGATATTCTTCGCGACTCTTTTGACCTTTTTTGGTCGACCTTGTACTCATGGTCGTCAATGCAAGTCTGTTTCTTCGAATCTCGACTTCGATGAACATTTTTGGGACATGTTTGCTAACTTCCCCATGCAGAAAGGAGACATATGGGCCGGAAATGCCGCCAATCAGAGATGTTTCGACTCCTAGCATCCACTTGGCTGTTCGTCGGCTTGTTTATAATGCCATGATGGGAGGCTTCGTGGTTGTCACTACTGTACGAACGTGCCTTTGAATCGAGATGGACACACTGGCCAAGCTGGAAGCTGTCAACTGTTCGGCCAATGGTCACCAAGGGGATCCTATCTTCAAAAGGCAATCAAGTAAGTTTGACGGCTCCGTGGCCTCTTAATTGCGTTCGTCTCGACTCGGGGAGGACATGTCGAACCAGAATTCATGCTCTTGGAACTCGGCTAGTGGGAGAGCGAAGTGCGGACTTACGGGACACCCAGAGGACAGCTAATGCACGGCGCTAAGTTCGCCTGTTTCAATCAAGGGGCCCATTAAAAGTGTGGCCAGAAAAAGCTCAATGAGGTTCTCATCTATGTGCCACCGGAATCTCCGGCAGCACTGTCTTCTCCGATATGTTGGCATCGGGCTTTCAAGAAAAGGGTCGTCTCTGAAGCCACTATTTGACCCACGTGTAAGTATCGACTTACTAAGTTTTCTTTATCTCTTAACAGTGTGTCAGTTTGTTGTACTTTTCGAGACAGGAAAACGTTCGAATTTTCAGCGTGATGCCCTTTTAGCGAAAACCAATTTTCGCGGCTTCATCGTCACGAAATTGAGACGAAGGCCCCCTGACGACGTTGTGTCCGAAAACTCCTCTGCTGCTGTGCAGTTTAATCTTCTGCCCGAAGTCTTTGTTCTTCCTTCTAGTTGGGCGCCTTTTGTCACTTGTTATCTCCGTGCTAGAAAATTCTTCGCTTTAGACAACCTTTCGGGAAAACGGTTCCATGTTTACAAGGAACCCGACTGAAGATGAAACCAGTGGAGGCGAAAATTTTCGCTCAAACCAATGGGAGCGATATGCTCACCAGCTGGCGGGCCGCCTCGCGAAGTGAGCCTTTCGTTGGACATCTGTTCTTTGAATGGAACAGGGACATGAGTGCTTCACACAGCAGTATCACCAACATCGATGATTCGAAGTTGGTGCTGAGTTTTCCGTTTAAGTGATCGGTCTCAGGTCGGTTTCCAGGTCACCATTGTGAATAATGTAATTTTCAAGTCGATTCTGGAAGAAGAGGAAACGAGGCCACTTCTACTTCGTCGAGCAGTCTCTTTGCGAATCTTCCTGTTGGGCCTGGAGTCGAGGGCCTTCAGCCCTTCATTGATTTCTTGTTCGGAAAGACGCTGAAGTATATTTAAGAGCTAGCTTTTGTTTTTTTTTAATTTTGTTTCATGATGACTGCTAAACTATTTGTACTGCAACTTTCGAGTCGTTACATCAAACTGTTTTTCTGAGGTTGTTTGCTTGCCATTCATGTGTTCCGTATAAATTGGCAATGTTTGTGATCGGGAAACCTAACAATGGCGCTTCAGAGATCCAATTTCGAAGGGCAGTCTCTCTCGCTTGCTGTCAACTATCCGGTAAACAATTGCTTGTTATGCCATACATTGTAGCGGTTTTGCTGAGCGCGTCAGCGGGCTACGTTGTGCTACTCAAAATTTTTGATTTTAGACTGGCTTACAATTAAGAACGGGTATCTAACTTCACCGGATAAACTTTTTACTTGCAATGAGAAAGTTGGACTCAAGTTGAATAGATAAAAACCGTTCCTACTTTCATAGCTCAGCTCTAATCGAAAAAGAGCAGGTCCATGAAGCCAACCTTCAGGAAACCTGCATTTCGCGAACATATATGCTGCCAGTACAGAGAATAATATTTTTCTCCTTTGCGTATCCCTTGCGTTACGAGAGCCAAGATGGCGAAGGTCCGAAACTTTTCTTTCATGAGCACCCGGTAGTGAAACGGTTGCTGCTGGACTTCATCATTGAATACTTCAACTTCACTGTAGAGCCGCTAGATGGTGACATGAAATTCGGAAATTGGGTACATGGGTCTTTGGACTGGAGTTGTGGGTCGATGGTCGAGAAGGTTCGTTTCAAGTTCGATCGTGTTATATTTTTTTATATGACTTTGGCTAGTTCAGAATGCCAAATTTTTGTTTATCTCATCTTTCGCTCACTTCAGCAAGATTTCCCATATATTGACTACAGTGTGCCTACACTTACGAGCCTGTTACCTTCATGGTTTGAATACTAAGTTTGATATTTGACTCCAGCAGCGAAGAATCTATTCGATGGGACAAACCGAGGCTCTTCTTTTTCATTCTTTGCCTTCTTTGTCGGCTTCGTTGTCATCGGTCTCGATTACAAGCAGTTGTCGAATAGATGACCAACTGTACATTTTCTGGACTTGTTACTGAATTTTTGAGAAAGGACTCGCTGGGACAGAATACCAAAAAGTCTAAAACGGTCCGGATTCTTGTATTCACAAGGCTTTCAGTAGGGCCTGTTTGGTCATGGCCATGATTGGATGGGTTCGTGTTGTCTTTACTGGCTAACGCACCGTTCAATATGATGGACACACTTGCTAAACTGGAACTTCCCCAGTTTGGCCAATGGTCACCAAGGGCTAATATTTTGATTGGAGAATTTGCGTGTGAGTACGCTTCGTCACAGTGACTCTTAATTATCTTTGGCATCTAGGAGTCACCTATTCCACTGTTCAAGCGTCAGCGGAAACTCGTAGTGAGCTTTGAAACGGACTACTCAGAAACTCAGGACGCATTTTGATGGGCGAACGGTTGGCATTGTTCCAGGCCATGGGTCCACTGAATATGTGGCTCAAAGAAAACTCAACGAGGCGTTCCTCATCTATATTCCTCCGGAGAACGTGACAGACAGTCAGCATGGGCATGTTAGCCTTGGTAACCGGAAGATCCTCCATACTGAGGCCACTTTTTGATTCCAGTGTAAGTTGGCTGTATAGCTATCTTAGACGTTTCGATTTCTCTGCATGATCTGATTTGATACATCTTGAATTAATTTTCCAACAGGGTAGGGATCCTCTTCGAAAACGGAAGCGGGCGTCATTTTCGACACCGAACTCTTTTGCAAAAACCATTTTCGGCGCTTCGTTTTCGCCAATGCTGAGAGAAGAGGCGAAGACAGTGTGGACTCCTATGCTGCGCCGTTGGACCCTTCTTGCCGAAGTCTTCGGGTTCCTCTTCGATGGCGCCATCTTGTTCACTGCATGCTCTCTGTCGCAGAAGTGTTCATTTGTAAAGGTCGAGCAAGTCTTGACGAATATACTTCACCGAACGAAAGAGGAACCTGTGGACGCGAAAGGTTTACTCAGGTTCACTGGAAAACATATGCTCGCCCGCTGGCGCCACCTGGTGCCGTAACTTGTAAACACAAGAATAATGAAAAGTTTTGTCAGACTGAATCTAGCCCGCAACTAATTAGCTGTTCACAGTGACAATTGCTCGGATATAGTTTTTAGATAGTTTTTTAAATTCCTGCAACATTGTTGTAAGGGTCCTAAGTGGTTACGGCTAAATAAGTTCGGGTTTCTATACGGACCGGTGAGAACTAGGGCCTAGAAGCACGATATCGAACTAGATACAGTTTAACTTAGCTTTTATTGTGGTGACTGACAACTGTCTTAGACAGGGGCTCAAACAAGACTAACTGTAAACAGTGTCTTGTTTGTATTTATAAGGTAGAGGCAGTGTCAGTCCAGAGTTCAAATGAGTAACGTGTTAGTAAA